>SJXQ01008693.1:98848-339744 GCA_006408695.1 Aepyceros melampus | reverse complement strand
GGTGTGGGGCGGGAGGGGGGAGGTGGGGGTAGGGATTGGGAGTTCATGTACACGCGTGGCTGATCCATGTCGATGTGTAGCAAAATGAATACAGTATTGTAAAGCAAAACAAACTAAAAAATTAAAGAAAAAAAAATAATAAAAAATAAAAAAATAAGAATGAAGTCCAAGAGGATTATAGGTGTAAATGTGAAAAGCAAACCAGACAGCAACAAAGCGTCCAGAAGAAAACATAGGAGAATGTCTCCCTGACCTGGGTTAGGCATAGCTTTCAGAAACAGGACAAACTGATACTAAGGGTAAGATAAAAGTTGACACATGAACCTACATTTAAATTAAGAACTTCTGTTCATCGAAAGATAGTACAGAGTGAGAAGGCAAGCTGTGGTGTGGAAGAAGGGGACATTTTACAAAAGCAGATATTCAGATAAGTGTATGCAAAGACTCAATCTCATTAGTCAACAAGAGCATGCAAATAAAATCCACAGTTTGGTATACTACATTCCCACTAGCACATGACTACAATTAAAATATCTGAAAGCACTAGTGTTAGTGAGGATTTACAATAATTGCAATTCTCGACATCACAGGTGAAGTCCATAAATCAGTGCAATGGTGTCTGAAAACATTTTAGCAGTATCTATATAAAGTTCAACCAATGTATACCTCTGACTCAGCATTCTAACAGAAACACATACATAAATCTGCCCCAAATCATGTACAATAAAATCTTCATAGGGACACTATTTGTAAATAACACAATAAAAATAAACCAAGTCTATAAACAGTAGACTGCATAATCTGTGATATTCATATAATTAAATCCTCTATAGCAATGAAATGAGCTTCACATAGAAATGAAGAGAAACCTCTAAGGCCAACGCTGAATGAAAAAAAAAAAAAAAAACCCAGGGCCAAAAAAGGATAATTGAGTCTATCTGTTCCTATTTCAAAAATATATTAAATTAACAAGTGGTTATAGAACTAGGAGGCATAGTTTACTCTGGGGTTTCAGAGGCATTAATTAGGAAGTTGGAAATGTTCTATTCCTGTTCAGGCTGCTGGCTACGCAAGAGCGCTCACCTTGTTAAAATGAATCAAGCTGTACACTTACGATTTGCACACTTTTTTGGGTATATTCAATAATTTTGTTTAAAGATATATTTTCAAACTGTGCCCCTGTAGTCAGTTGGGCTCTTTGCAACCATATTTTCTACACTAGTGATGTTCATCACTGATTAAAGCTCTTGCTATGTGCTAGCCACTAATGCCGGCACTAGATGCTTTATTCCAGGTTTTATTATTTCATCCTTTGAGATGGGATTGCTCCTTTGTATAGATTTCACAGAGGCGGAAGCTGATACTCAGGGTAAGTGACTTACTTAGGGTCACATAGAAATAAAAATAGCAGAAGTTGATTTCAAAAGCATCCCTTTCTGATTGCCAGTCAGTGCCTCTTCTCTAACTCCCCACCTTGGCATTGTCTGGGATTCCATTAGAAGGGTGGCCTCCAACAACTAAATTAGAGTTTTGAGGGATACAGTCTCTGCCTCAGCTGTGAAAAGGGAAAGGAATGATTTTTCCACAAATGTTCCACACTCCTTCTGCCAGCCTTCACCCACAACCTTGCGATCTGCGATGGTTGAGCTCCAGATCTAGGAAAATAGCCCTCTGCCTGATGTCTCTGCATGTCTACATCTTCTGAATACGTGGAACAATCTAGGATGGAGAGAGCACAGGTTTTATCTAGGCGGATAAACTAGCTGGACCTCCTTGAGCAAACCACTTAACTATTCTGAGTCTCTTTTACCTCATTCGCCAAAAAAGAGGTTTCTTGATTTTCCAAGATAAGAAATGAGTTCTCATAGAACATGATAAGCATATAATCCATGTGAATCCCCCCTTTCCTCCTCTACATCCTGACATGTTAAGCATCTTTCATTTCTCCCCCTCACCATGGCCCTTCCACCCTGCTCTGTGCCCCAGGAGGCTGGCCAGTGTGAGTCTTGCTCTGCTCCCTGCTCTCTGCTCTCAGAACTGGCAGAAGATTAAGAGGTAGGGAACCAGTGAAATCAGAGTACATGTTCCCCCTCCTGGCTCCTCATGGGGTCACCATCAGATGGCTTATCCCCTGGAGATGGACTCAGCCCATTTCACACCTCCTCTCTCCCAGTTAAAACACATGCTTCCTCCTCCTCTCCTTTCCGGCCACAAGGCGCTAAGACCATGCTGCTCCCACCATCCACAGCCTCCTTCACTATTTCTATGGCTGACCTGCGTACATCCTTCTGAATGGTGCCCCTCTCCTCAAATTCCTCAGCTTCAGTGTGCCCTCTCTTTCTTACTGGGCAGGATCCTTACTGATCTGACAGCCTGCTCTGTCTTTATCTCCTGAACTGAGAAGCACCTTCTTCCTGAGAAAACCTAGCTTGTCCAGATGACAAGCTGCTCATCAAGGAAGATCAGCCACCGTGAGCTTCACACCTAGGGTGGTGGCAGAAACTGGAAAACAGATACAGACAGAGTAAACGTAAGACAAGCTCAGCACACGTACTCACGCGTCCACTTTTTCCATCAGGCATAAGGGAGTTAGGTCCTATCTCAGTAGCAAAGGGACATCACCCAGAAAGCCCCTGGCCATGCGGGGTTTTACGGAATGTGTGACTATAAACCTCACGCCTTATACTCTTGAAGACTCAGAACCTCTGTAGCTTTGGAGGCCAGTCCACCCCAGAGCCTGCTTCTTCTCATACCTGAATTTTATTATAAGCGCATAGGGAAGTCAAGGTACTGACTGAATAGCTCCCAATCAATTTGTGCCACTCACTGTAGGTAAGCCAGGCTGCTTTTCATTTGCTTCTGGGGAACAATTAAGAATTATTATCTGAGCCGGTGTTGGGAATAGAGGTGAGAACTGCAAGCATTGTCAGCTCCCGGTGGGACAGTGCTGGGGCATAGGGCAAGTGTCCCAGTCCTAGGGATGAAAATGGACATGCTGCTTTTCTTTGCCCTGATAGGCAACTTTGCCTTCTGCCCAAGCTGAAAGGAAATGTCCCCTGTGTGAACACTATGAATGAGACAGTTGGCTACACTCAGAGGCTGAGCAGTTCCCACCGAGAAGTAGGGTGCTGTAGATATGCAGATAAGCCCAAGAGCTGCCATTTTTGAGACTCTGTTTGTGCAGAGGCTTTATCACAGATCCTCACAGCTGATCAGGACTCAGGACCCATTCTTAGGTGAAGGGACACAGCAAGAGGCTCGGAGTTGAGAGTGATGGGACCAAGGATACTTGTATGGTGAGTGACAAAGACCAAAGTTTAAGCCAGATTTGTTTGACCCTCAGTCTCTACTTATTGTATGAGTGTTAAGCCAGGCTGGTTCCCATAGACATTCATTTGGCTCTACCTTAACATGAAAGAAAGCAATCTGACCTCCACGAAGCAAAGGTAAGAACTCTTGCTTGTCAGCCTCTGTGCAGGTTCAACAGGTGGGTCACAAGAGCGGAGTGTGTGAAATGGGAAAACTTTGTTGTCAGAACTCACAGATAGCTCTACAGACATCCTTATCACCTTAAATCTGGGATAACAGAGCTAAAAGGCCCAGAAGCTAAATGAAAAGCCAGCTTTTGCTTATTTTAGTGACACTCGCAGTTGCCCTGCTGGAGGTCTGCGGGATCCCAACCCCTTCTCCCTGTCCCACCCCACAATGAGCCCAGCGTAGGAGAACGTGTGTTGCTCTGCTCCAGGCCCTGTGATAACAGTCTCAGTGTAAAGTGTTAATACTGTGTCACGAGTAAAAGCTTGGGCTCTGCACTCAGATTCCCTGATGTCACAGCCCTGTTCTACCAGGTCAGCAAGTCACTGAACTTTTCTGAGCATCCTTTTCTCCCTTAGCTACAATGCACGATCAAAACAGGAACAAATGAGATGCTATAGAGAAAAGTTTGGCATGTAATAAACACTCAATAACTTGCAGCTATGCTTATGATTACTAACTATGGGATTCTCAAAAAAAAAGACAATGAGATATATATTATCATCAATATATGAATAAAGCAGTGAGATTCCAGGAAGTAAAAACAACAGCAAAAACCCACTGTACTCAATATGTCATGACCATCATGTGCCAGAAGTAGGATTCCATCCCACACCTGGACAGTTTCACTAGCTGTCCCTTTGTCTTGTCTGGACCACGCTCCCCTGCACCATCATTAAAGCATCAGAATCACTCCACAGCCCCTTCATCCTGTGGTCCCTTGTGTGCTCTGCCAGTGAGACTTCTCTGCTGCTGCTGCTAAGTCACTTTAGTCGTGTCCAACTCTGTGCGACCCCATAGACGGCAGCCCACCAGACTCCTCCAACCCTGCGATTCTCCAGGCAAGAACACTGGAGTGGGTTGCCATTTCCTTCTCCAATGCATGAAAGTGAAAAGTGAAAGTGAAGTCGCTCAGTCGTGTCTGACTCCTAGCGACCCCATGGACTGCAGTCTACCAGGCTCCTCCGCCCATGGGATTTTCCAGGCAAGAGTACTGGAGTGGGGTGCCATGGACTTCTCTACCTCTGTTAAAGTCCCAAGGTTCCACCTGAAGTGTATTTCCCACACTCTTTCCTCTGGGTAATGTTTTGTAATTCTTCCCCCTCAAATGGGTACTGACCTGGGGTCACACCTAACACCAGCATTGGGAGACTGGAACATAGGGCCTTCCCGAATCCCATCTCTTACAGGCAGAGACTTAAAATTTTTATAGGAAAAGTTTTAAGAATCTCTTAGAAGATATGGATCTTGTTTCTGAAAAACATGCACACACACAGAGTTACTGAACAATTTAACAAACAATTAAAAAAAATCTCTCAGGCACCTCAGAGATTGACCCAGGGACTTCGAGGGAGGAATTCCTGCCCTGGAAAGAATCCTAAAGTGCTCTAGAGCGCTAGCTGGCCCCAGAGCTTCCCTTGGCCTGATACACAGTTTACTTTCTGTAGAAGGAGGGGCTTTGGGAAGAACAGACACCCCACCTAAAAGCAGCCTGTTTTCTGAGTAAATCTAGGGGACCCCGACACCCTGCCTGTTTAAGGTTCTTTAAAGGAGCAGGGACCTGGCCCAGACTCTGTGGATAGGAATGACCCTGCTCGCCCAGGCTAGCCATGGCCGCAGCAGGGGTGCAAAAGCAGATACTCACCTGAGGCCACTGCAGAGAAAGCAACAAAGGCAGAAGCTGAGGGAGCTGGTGGGGCTGGCGCCACGCGAGGCCTTGGGGCCCAGAAGGTCGGCATGGGTCCAGCAGCTGAGGGACAGCATGGCTGCTCCCCATCCAGGGAGAGCCAGCTGCATTGGCAGGAACACGGGGCTATGGACTCAGACAGACAAGGAAATCTGTCTCCCAACACTGTCACTTACCAGCTTTGGAACCAGGCCTTTTGGAGTCTCACCTTCCCTTTCTACAAATTTGAGATAATAATTTCTACCTTGCAGGGCTGCTCTGAGAATGAGAGCGCATTTGTATGTAAAGCGTAGAGAGCAGGCCCCAGAACACCTTACTGAGCTGCACAGATATTGCGTTGGCTATCAACTGAAAGTTTCTGGCATCTCTGCGTCACACGCGTTTATTGGCACCATTTTCCTAACAGCAGTTGCTCACTTTGTGTCTCTGCGTCACATTTTGGTAACTGTCACAATATTTCAAACTTAGTATCATTATTGTATCTGTTAGATTTGTAATCAGCAATCTTGGATGCCATGATGGTTAGCATTTCTTTGCAATGTTTTTAATTAAGGTAGGTATATTGTTTTCTTAGACATTATGCTACTGTACACTCAATAGAGTGTAAACATAACTTTCATATTCAACAGGAATTCAAAACAGTTCACGTGACTTGTTTCGTTGTGACATTCATTTGATTGTGATGGTCTGGAACTGAACCCGTAGCATCTGCAAGGTCTCCTGGCACCTGATCAGTAAACAGTGAAATGGATGTGATCATGTCTATTCTTAAATGGAAATATTTAGATACCTTGGAGAATGCTGGAGACTTCTTTGCATAGTTACAGGATTTGGGTTGAAAATCAGGAGGATTTCACACTAATGGTTTGGTGAGAATGGGCAGTTCACTGGGCACGTTGGGCGCCTGGCCAGAGAGAGACCAGATAGAAGCAGGAAATGCATCTCCCTCCAGAGTGGCTGACTGCAGAGCAACACTTGGCTGATGGTTGCATCAAGACTGGACACTGGACAGAAAAGCTCTGAAATAGCCTCTTTCCTCCCTGGACTCTGTTTCCCAGATCTGAGAAGCAGGACCTGCTTCCATTGCCCAAGTGCATAGCGGTGTGCTTTTAAACTCTGCATGCCTGTGTCTACAGTGCTGCGTGTGTGTGCAAGGACCTCAGTGTTCATGCAAGAACATGTGTATATGTGCCTGTGTGCTGTGTGCTCAGTCGTGTCCAACTCTTTGAAACCCCATGGACTGTAGCCCTCCAGGCTCCTCTGTCCATGGGATTTTCCAGGCAAGAATACTGGAGTGGGATACAATTTCCTTCTCTGGGGATCTTCCCAGCCCAAGGATCGAACCCGCATCTCTGGCATTCCCTGAAATGGCAGGTGGATTCTTCACCACTGTGCCACCTAGGGAGACCTGCGTGTGCCTGTGTACGCTTACCTGGTTTGTTGATAAGTCTCAGTGTGTTGATGGATATTTTGTTTCCCTTAGATGTTGAAACCTGGTTGCCCTAGCAACTGTATGCTTGGATCTGCCAGTAACAGAGCCCTTCCTGAGACATTTGATTGCTCACCCTGGTGCCCTCTCTTCCAGATCTTGGCCATTGCCCATTGTAAATTTCTGTAGCAGAAGTTGTTTTTTCTTATTATGGAGAAAACCTCTCCTTTCTCTGAAGCTCAGCACCCAATGTCAACTTCAGAGGTCAGAAAATGAAAGCTGGAAAGAGGATCTGATATCATTGACAACTGTCCCTTCCTCCCTTGTAGGAGGTAATTATTAGCTCACCTGATTTATCTGGAACATCTGTACTTTTCTCATAAATAATCTCCACTATATACTACAGAGAAGGTAAAAAGACAATAATTAAAGTTATTGGCACAGGAAGTTGTTACCTATTTGAAATTTCCTGGTATGAAGGGTGAGAATAATAAAGATAGAACATAGTTTCATTTATTTAAAGCAACTAATGGCATGAAAAAATAATACTGTAAGTACAAAAAAAGTCACATTAGGAACAGAAATGCTGCCTCTTTTATTGTGTTCATAGCCAGGGAAGGTCAGTTAAAATATTTTGAACTTTTATCTAATCTTGTGTTGCCAAAGCTAGGAGAGCAAAAGAAGGCTTTTGTTAAGACATAGATGCTAATTCATGAGCATATTCCTGTGGGAGTGAAAGGTGAGTAACCCCTTAGTCTTGGAAGCATAAGGTCGCATAGAGACCCAAGTTCCCCAGGGGGCCTTACCCACCCCCGTGGTGATTAAGTGAGCCGGCCCAGACCAGGGGAGCTGAATGTTCCTGCCACGTCATCATGGCCTGTAGGGCCAGTGGTCTTTTGTTCCTTTATGTGCCATTTGTCTCCTTTCAAAGCTTGAAAAGACAGGATTAAGTATCGAATTTGTTTCACCTTGGTAAGATTTAGAATGATTTAGAATTTAAGAACTGAGTCGCTTTTTCTTAAGTAAATAGAACACTTTGGGATTCCCATCTAGATCCATCTGTCTGTTCAGATAATCTGGGAATCCTGAGGGTTCTATGCCTCCCCGCCCCCCCAGTCTTTCAAGCCTGCACTCAACATTGGAGAAGCCTCTCATTGGTGCAGGGACAGAGGACAAGGGCCAGATAGGCTTCTTTCAGTTTCCAAAAGCTGAGATTTTGATCATGAAAACCAAACTCCTGAGTCAGCCCTGTTTGGCCCAAGGCTGCCAGGAGGCTGTTTCTCCTCCAAAGGCCTAAAAGTCAGAGGGGAACTTTGTGATGCAAAAAAGTGGGGCTGGAGAGCATATGACTCTGGAGGTGCAAGGGCCAGACTGGTGATCCCAGGGTCATAGCAATGACTGGGTATATGGATATTCACTGGAGAAATGGTACCCCAGAGCATCTGAGGGTCAAATATTGAAAAGTCAAGCTGCGGGGCCTCAACGCATGACAGAGCCTTAACCCTAAGGCCAAAGCACAGGGAAGCAACTTCTCGGAGATTGGAGTGGGTGTAGATCTGAGAGAAGAAACAAAATCACTCAACTGTTAAAAGGGTGCTCATCCCACAAGGCCGTGGGGACACTTCCCTGTGCAACGTGTCCCGGTTCTCTCCTAGGCATTTTCCGGGAAGTCAGACATAGCAGGAAACTCTCAGATCAACAAGCATTAGAATCGCTTCTCCGCCTGCCCCTTGCGTTGCTGCCCAGCTGAGAGGCGTGCTCTGCATATACACTGCGTGAGGGGGGCACGCCTCCACTCCCAGGTGTGTCTGAGAGCCACTTGGCCTGGGAAACTTCTCACAGCAGTCCACACCAAGGGGACAGAGCAGAGCTGGTGCCCAGGAACACACAGATAGCGTTTCTTCACCCCAGAGAAGAAGAGGGTAGGGAGCAAAGTCAATTTTATTATTAAACAACTTTAATCCAAATGCTGATTATTATTTGCAGTGTCTGAAGGCACAAAATATACCTAAGATGTATGGAATAGTCTAAACAGAGTTATAAATCCAAAGAGCAAAGCATGAAGAAAAAAAAAAAGATACATTCTGAGCCGACACAGAAATCTGATTGGGAGGAATTTTTTTCTGGAGAACTTGCTTGAGTATCAGCCATTTCCCCTCATGCCAAGGATAGGAATTTTTTTAAAAAAATTACATAAACATGGTGAGGAATAATACCATGAGTTGTTTAGATTTTTTTTATAAGCAAAATACCTTTCCTTTAAAGATCCACTTGTTCTCATTCTCTCTCTCTTTCACACACACACACACACACACCAGCACTCTCCTCTCCCTGACACCCATTCAAAGCAAACTGCCCAAGAAGACACCCATGGTATACTCCAGAAGACAGGTCATTTCAGGGAAAATAAAAACAGACTTGAGTGTGAGATAGGCAGTGAGACCAGAATTTGATTAAGAAAATAGAGAAATATATATGAAAAAATTGACCATACAGGGAAGGCCCCCTCAAAGTGCTGCTGGAAAGAAAATGAAGTCTCTTCTGCCTCAGATTACCGTAGCCCACCTAAGCTTCCCCGCTTGCATGCACCCGGCTCCAGACTCTACGTGTTCTGATTAGAGGAATGTCAATGGATTGTTCTGGTAGCACGAGTATCAAGCCATTGGCAGCATCCAGAGAGAAATAACATAATTAGAAACACTCTCCTTCCCAGGGTGCTTTTAGCTGACTCTGTGATGCAGCCGTTCCTTACTGCTCAATCATGTCACATGGGACGTTGGGAAAGAAATCAATCCCAGGCTAGTTATCACCTTCATAAATACGTCTCTGGAGTAACTCCACAGGGCTACAGGAGAGGCAATCAATAGTACTTTGTATTTCTCCAGGACCACAGACAGACCCCAGCTCTCAGCCTCGCCCCATTCCTGCTGGGGGGTGGAGCCCCGCCCTTCGTGGTGTCAGATGTGGGGTGTGTTCAGCACCGTGGCAGGTTATGAAAGCAGAATCACTTTTGTCTTCAGAAGAAAAAGCGCTAAAGTTACATATAGTTTCATACAGCTTAGAGCACTTGAATGACTGCCTCTAGAGCCATTTCCTCTCCCTGATTCTATAGTTTCACTGCCCCAGAAGGGCCATGGAGGGAGGCAGGGTTATCAGGTGTCATAGCGAGTTTCCTAGCAGGTTTATCAGCTCAGGGATCGAGCCGGGGAGCTCAGAGACTAGACGATGCCCTCAGCCAGGAGAGCCCCTGCCATGGGCTGGATCACAGCCGAGAGCTTCTGGTTGGGAGCAGGCGGCGAAGCAGGACGTGAAGTCTCACGCTGGGTTTCAGCCCTGTCTGGCAGACTGTCTGCAGGGTTTAAGACCCAGAGACATCCTTTTACTTTTGAAGCTTCTTCTCTGGAGGTTGGGAATTACTCATCTCCACATCACACAAGTCACACTGTTCTTCCTGTAAGAGCCAAGGCTTCCTCTTACCTGCACGAACACGGTCCTTGTCATCTATTGTGGGCACTCATCACCTAGGGCACTAGTCTGCTCAGCTGCGGCACCTCTCTCCACTCCTGCACCAGGATCCTTTTACCTGAAAACACAGGCCCACACCCAAGTGAATACTCTCCCCTCCCTGGCTTCTCGCACCCTCGGCCTCACCTGGTCCACACACCAGCCCTCACAGCTTCCGATCCCCATGGGGAGAGCCAAGCCCGCCTCTGCTCAGCCTCCCTGAGGCAATGGTGGGACCCAGCCTCTTCCTCCCAGATTCCATCACTTGTGGATGCTTCTTCTTAAGAAAAGACAGTCACACACACACACATGCACACACACGCGCACGCACACACGCACGCACGCACACACACACAGAACAAGGCCAGCAGGATAACCCTAGAACACGTCGGCCTCCAAGTCCTCAGAGTCGGCTGTGTCGGCCTGGGTGCTTCTCCTGGGCCCACAGCACACGGTGATGTGAAGTGGGGTGACCAGCAGGACAGCTCCGGTCCCGGGAGCCTCCTCAGTCCCAGGCTGACTGGCACAGGGACCCAGGGGTCAGCCTAACGCTGGCTCGAGGCTCACCTTTGTCTCCGTGAGAGGACTAAGGGGAAGACGGCCAGGGGCAGAGGAGCACGGCGGGAACCGTGAGACGGAAGGAGGCGCTCCCCGGGCTCCGCCGAGGGGACCGGCTGGCCACCGTCCCCTCTCCACCAGCAGGGGGCGCCCTGTTCTGGTCAGCCCTCCTGCCCTCGCCCTCAGAAAGGCCCAGAACAGGGGGCTTCTTTGGCACTTCAGAATGATCACAAGTAATTTGCCATTTTATTCATATAGAACAAAATTTACAAAGTCATTCATACAGGTTTTGTTTTTTTTTTTACTGACTTCGAAAATTGGGAATATTCAAAATACACTTTTACCCCACTCCATTCTGTCATTATTTACACGTATATACAAGAAAAATGAAAGAGTCTCTGTGTGTGTGTGTGCACGCGCACAGGCGCGCGCGCGCGTGGTTTGTGGTGGTGTTTTCTGGTATTAAAAAGCTCTGCTGGTCGGGTGGGTGGATGGGCGGGCAGGAGGGCAGGCGGCGCGGTCAAATGGAGGTGCCGTGGGAGGTGTCCAAGGCCTCCGGAAGGACGCCTCCAGGCACGGGCTGGAAGGACATGGGGATGGGGGTCTTCACGGGGCTCTGGCGGAACAGCCCCCCGTTGGGCGACCTGTGTTTGCACTGCATGGAGGGCATGGTAGCCGAGCTGCTCAGCGGCAGAGGCAGGCTGCTGCTGGGCCCTGATGAGAGTGTCCGGCTGGCGCCGTGGCTGCCCTGCTCCGGCAGGAAGGTGCTGACCGAGAGCTGCGTGTTCTGGTACTCTCGCGTGGGCTCCAAGGCCTGGCTGGGAGCCAGGCCCCCCATCTCCAGGGCCGAGAGCTCAATGGACGCTGGGGAAATCTGCTTGTGAGCAATGTCTTCATCCATTAGACTATTCATGCGCCGATGGACCTGCTCCAGATTCACTTCTTTGTCCTGAGGGAGAGCACAGGAGGAGGGTCAGGCCAAGCCCTAATGGGAGCCCCAGCTGGTTTTCTACAAACTTTGGGAGGCTGGAGACTGCAGCTTGCTGGGCAGTAGGGTGAAGCGGGCCCCCGTTCCTCCCACCTTCCCCCAACTGCATGACCAGCCCTCCTACCTGGGATACCAGTAGCCTAGGACACTGCTCCCAGGTAGCAAGGACCCAGCAAGAAGGGCTTTGCAGCATTTGCCCCCCAAATGCACTCTGCTCAGGACCAATCACACCCAGAGGCAACCCCTGGGAGAAGATGCTTTGAATAACTGGCAGAAGGAATGGAAGAAAGGAGTCCCATGGAAATAAAAAGGTGTGGTCCTTGAGCCCCTGATATGCCCCATGGATTTGCAATTTAGTGTTTACAGTGCTCAAAAGACGTGGTGTGATCATCCTCACTGTACACAAAAGGAGGCTTGGGTTCAGGAAGGTCAATGGCGTCTCCGAGTCATAACCCCAGTGAGCAGCAGAGGCAGCTTGGGAAGCCTGGAGTACACGAAATCTTCAGAGATGCTGGGGAGGGGGCCTGTCCCTGTCTGGAAGCTCATGTGGCTGGGGGCCTGGATGAGGATAGGGCATGGGATGGTGAGGAAAGGGAATTCCCCAGGATCAGCTGTCACTCCTGATATTATTGTAAAGGTTGAGGCTGCCGAGGTGGGTGACCCTCATAGCTGATTCTCCATGTAGTGAATTGCACACCTGACTCCTTCGCCATAAGGGGGCTGGTATCAAGGAAAATATTTTGTTTGTTGAATTATTGGTTGGCTTAAGAAACAGAACAAATATCACTGGTATTTTGTCTTCAATGTCAGAATAAGTCAAAGAGGCCAAACTACTTGAAAGCTCCTTAAAGACAAAGACTACAGAATCTACTTCCTCAGTTTCTCCCCAGTGACTTAGGGTACAAAACCAGATGTCTGTGGAAGAGCCATACCAACCCCTCAGTGAGGTATTAGAAGCTGCAGTCCTATTTTCAGGCAGCATTAGGGCCTATGTGTGAGGCAAGGTTAATCCCTCCACCTATGCGGCCCTGGTGTCAAACTCCAAGACAAGTCCCATGTCGAAGCTTTGCTCCAAAACAGGACATCACAGGCTGTCTAATGCCAGTCTTCATACAGCAGAGAGAGGAACCTGTCCCCTGCTGACCTTAGACTCGTTGGGAATAACCATGAAAGGTAAAAGTCCTGAATATGATTTCAAATGAAGAAAGAAGGAGCCACACAAATCCAAGGGCCAGTTCAGTGAGTCTCTGGGCTCCTCTAAGGCTGGTTCCCCAGGAAGAGGCACCCCTGCATAACTAGCATGAGCTGCCCTCTCAGAGGAGGGCCCATGGGGCTAACCCCCATGACGCCTCACCCCAGGTCCCCTCAGACAAGGAAGCTGCCTTTGCCGTCCACTCTGTGCCCCCCGTGCCCCGTGGCCTGGAGGAGGCAGGGCCACTGCTCTCTCTACCACCTTGTTGAGGTCACGACCGGCACACAGGGCTTGGCTTCTGGTGGGAGATCCGCTATCTTCCCCAGAACAAGAAATCTGGCAACACTCAAACAACAATGAGGAGCTCATTCCAGGCCATGAAAAAGACAGAGGGTAAAGAAAGCCAACTGGCGTGACGGTGGAGGTACGGTGGTGAGGAGATCGTACTGTAGATAGAATTCACAGCAGAAATCCCTGCCATGGTCCCATCGGCAGAGCCAGGATTCCAGTGAGTTGAAGCCCCACATTGCAGAGCTCAGCGTACTCATGCTGGCAGACCAGCTCCAAGTCTAGGACACGTCTGGGTGACAAATGGGTGGAACTGGGGGAAGGGTACTAGGGCTTTACTTAGACTAAATATGGCACATACAATGTCTTTTACGGACTCCAACAGTTTGTAAAATGTTAACAAACCAAATCCAAGTTCGCTTCTTAATTAAGTTATAGCATGGTTAATCCAGCTCTGTGCTATCTTGGTCTTTTTCCTGTGTTGTCTATACGCTTTGTTTCCATTTTTGAGTATTTGAGCAAACTCTGGGAGACAGTGAAGGACAGGAAGCCTGGTATGCTGCAGTCCGTGGAGTTGCAGAGTCGGACACAACCTGGCAACTGAACGACAACAAGCTGTTATGTGAGACACTGGCTGTTTGCCTGCCATCAAGCACCAATTCTCCCTTCCCAAGAAGACCTTATTTGTTTTGTCTCATTTTGGGGAACTGCTTTTTCCCCACTGGATAACAGTGTGGCCGTTCCCTGTCTACCTGTAGCCAAAAGACAGGACCATGACTCAGGTAAGGACAAGAGATCTGAGTTCTGAACAAAGAGATAAAGAGACGGAAGATGTTCGATGGTCCATGACGGCGACAGTTCAAGAAATTTTCACTCCATGATCCCCCTTCTGGATCTTGCCTCCCAGCTCTCCAGACGAGCCTGGACTTCTGCGCATCGCCGGGCAGGCTTCCCCAGCCTTCTCATAGCTGCTGTGAGCTCCTGATGAGCTCCTGACGCAGTGTGTTCGTGCGTGGCAGCCAGTGCCACAGCTGTGTTGGTAAATATTTGTATCTACAGGCTATTTTTACTTCGAAATGAAGGACACAAGACAGGTACCAGAAAGCCTGGAAGCTGGAGAAATTGAAGGAGAGTTTCAGACATTTCTGAAGTTTAATAATACAAACTTCCCTTCTCCCTGCAGCCAGCAAAGCTAGAAGAATGAACAAGCCGAGTGCCTTGGCTGGCAGAGCCTTTAGCTGATGAAGGAAATTGAAGACCAAATAAGTGGTCCTGGGATCACTGAAAGAACTAGTTAGTTGCATAATCTTGCCTTTACTTCCTTTCTATGTTCTTTTCAGGGCTTTAAGAATCCTTTTGAGGATGGAAATAAGTAGTTTAAAAGCAGACTAATCTGGAGTAGGAGGAAAATGTCTTGGTCCCAGCTGTATTCACTCTGGAATCTGGCCTTCGAGAAGAGCTGGTGGCGGCTTAGTCACTAAGTCGTGTCCAACCCTTGCAACCCCGTTGGACAGTAGCTGCCAGGCTCCTCTGTCCATGGGATTCTCCAGGCAAGAATACTGGAGTGGGTTGCCATTTCCTACTTCAGGGAATCTTCCCGCCCCAGGAATCGAACCCAGGGATCCTGCACTGCAGGCAGATTCTTTACTGACTGAGCCACAAGGGAAGACCCCCTTCCCCCTTAGAGAAGAGAGCTTGGCCCTTCTTTCATAGTCAATGGAACACTCAGCCAAGACAAGTGTTCTGGAGATGTTCCTCATGTTGTTGGGGTCTACAGGTAGAGAAGGGATAACTTCCTGCCAAAGAAAGCCAGAGAGAGACAGAGCTGAGAACAGAGAGTCCTCTTACCTATTGCCACGGAAGCAGAGAAAAGGAGAGCTTTGGGGGAAAAGACAAACCAGCCAACATCTTCCAAAGAAACATTTGTGAACAAACGAGGTCTCTAAGATGAAATCCTTCAGCAGTGAAGGCCAAGGGAGAGGAGGTTTGGTGGGTATGTAGGTCACAGGCATGAGTCTAGCATGAGAATCAGCTCTGAGGCGTCGGCCAGGTAACAGCAACGCATCTAGACCCGCAGTCCCCAGCCTTTTCAGCACCAGGGACTGGATTTGGGGAAGACAATTCTTCCCTGGACCAGGGCATGGGGGCTGATTTTGGAATGATTCCAGTGCATTATATTTATTGTACACATTATTTCTATTATTATTACATCAGCTCCACCTCAGATCATCAGGCATTAGATCCTGGAGGTTGGGACCCCTGACCTAGACTGCAGTGTGGATGTGGAGAAAATCCAGTTACCCTAGAGTCAGGATTTTGGAAAGAAAGCACTTGAATAAGTAGTCTTTTTAAATCCATATTTTTTCCTGCCTCCAATTAAGGACAGATGAAGCGGTTTCAAGGAGGCTGCAAAGCTGTGCAGTGGGTCTCATTTCCACTGAGGTTAGTCATTAGCCTATAACCCCTCCACATCAAGACACAGAGAAAATGTCCACTCCGATTGAACAGACTTTCCAAGCCGACCTTCCTGCTCCAAATGGCAGTCAAGAAATCCATTCCCTCCACACAAGTGGGACCTCATTCTATTCAGTCTGTTACTGCAGGTGGTGCCTGCTCAGTCACTCAACCACGACTGACTCTTTGCAACCCCATGGACTATAGCCTACCAGGCTCCTCCCTCCTTGGGATTCCCCAAGCAAGAATACTGGAGTGGGTTGCCATTTCCTACTCAGGGGATCTTTCTGACCCAGGGATGGAACCTGAGTCTCCTGCGTCTCCTGCATTGGCAGGAAGATTCTCTACCGGTGCACCCCCTAGGAAGCCCATTACTATTGGCAGACCCAACACAAAGTCACACCTGGCAGAAGCAGGTGCCATCTTGAGCTTCCTACACTGGTGTTCAACTGGACAGGAAAATGAGCAGGCTTCCCTGCTGACTCAGACAGTAAAGAATCTGCCTGCAATGTGGGAGACCCGGTCTTGAGCCCTGGGTAGGGAAGATATCCTGGAGAAGGAACTGGCAACCCGCTCCAGTATCCTTGTCAGGAGAATCCCATGGACAGAGGAGTCTGGTGGGCTACAGTCTACAGTCTACCAAAGAGACATGACCGAGAGACTCACACACACACACACAAGGCAAATACCTCCCTGGAAAACACCTGTGGCCCATTTCTGAGTCTCCCAATATGTTCCATCAGGCATCTGTTTAGGAGGCCAGAAGGGAAGTGCAGACAACGGGAGAAAACCACCTTCTTTGGAAACTCTGAAAACACTGTCTTCTTGGACCAGATTGAGCCCACATGAAGTCATTTTTGGTGCCCTCCTAGCCAAGGAAATAGAAGGCAGACATAATCTGCCTGCTCAAGGAAAGAGGCAGGAGTGATTTGAATAATTATCTATATTTTACACAAAATGGGCCATTCTATTATGTTATGCAAATTCAAATAATGGACTTTTTTATGTGCACTACATCAGTTTACATCCTCATTATCTCAAGGTTTCGGTGTTCAACCAGGTAATGACAGCTGTGGAAAGAGACTCGGAAGCTTGCTGCTGCATTCATTAATTTACTGTAGGTAACTGACCTAGTCAAACAGCCCTGAATAGGACATAAAATTCACTGACGGCATTTATTCATGAATCCTGCTGAATTCCAGCTCTGTGTTGGAATTAAACATAATAGCACATGCACCAGCAAAGGTTACTGGGGACCCTCTCGCAGGCATTGTCTTGAAGAGAGAGAAAGTTCTGTATTGAGCTGCTGTTCACCAATGTGGAAATAAAACATTGTACTGGAAAACGGTAATTAACTAAGCTATCATCTATGTAACAGCAGGTTACACGTGGGACTCATTAGAACCGACTTTGTTTGGAGTCCAACGGCTCCCACTTTAAGTTAGGCAGGAACAAAATGGGATTGGGGACTTCCCACCTGACAAGGATGGTTGTAAGAGGTGATCTCCTGTTACTGCAGACCAATCAGGTGGTAAATAAGACTCAACTGACTGGGAGAAACATCATCAATGTGATCTTCTTAAGTATTGCTCCAAAGAATTGCTCAAGCCCAAAGGACTGGCTGGAAGCCTGAGAGTAATGACTGCGTAAAGGCAAAGAAGCTGGGCTTTAAGCCCGTGAAGTGGCCGCAGAGAATGATGGGCAGTCCCTAACTTTTTTGGCACCAGGGCCTGGTTTCGTGAAAGTCAGTTTTTCCATGGATCTGCAGGGAAGCGTTTCAGGATGATTCAAGCTCATTACATTTATTGTGCACGTTAGCCCCACCTCAGAACATCAGGCATTAGACCCCAGAGGCGGGGGACCCCTGTCTCAGAATGTTGTAGGAAAGAATTCTGGTGAGCTTAATTGCAGATTTTGTAGAGGAGGACCGTGAAAGGAGGGAGTCAATAGACACCTCCCATCATGTGTAGCAGCAGCAGGTACGCACGCGGTGAAGGGACTTACTTGAGGATACACAATTCTACAATAAATGGAGCACCAGGATGACAGCCCATGTGTATCTGGTTCCAAAACTTGAGCTGTTTTCTGCTCAACTTCCCCTTGGCATGACAGTGTAGGGCAGTCGTTTTCCTCCTTGGCAGGCTATCAGAAGCACATGGGGAGCTTCTAGAAATTACAGTTGTCCTCAACTGCCTAAAACAACCATTTGGAGAATGGAGCCCAGGTATTTGTATTTCTAAAAAGCTCCAGGATGGATCACCTCTGATGTGCAGCCAGAACTGAAAGCCATTGATCCCAGTGCAATGACCCTATAACAATTCACATTAATAATGTTTTCTTTATAGGATCTCAGACTGGTTCAGTCATTCAGTAAACACTTTGGAGCTCCTACTACCAGAGGAGCTAATGTTCCTCATGAAGCATCCATCTTGGCCCCAGCACATAGAATTTGCTCGATATTTTATATTCATGACCCCTTAATGAGAGGTCTCACTGTTCCAGAGACTGAGCAAAGTGATGGGAATGCAGCAGTGGAGAAGTGCCAACAGACTTGAAGCAGAGACAGGCAGGTAAACCGTCAGTTGTAATCTGGAATCACACCCAACGTGAGTGTATACGCAGGGAGGTAAGGAGGCCTGTGGCGATGGGCGAGGGGAGGTTTTACAAGGGGAGTGATGTGTGAGTTGGTTCTGACATACACACTGGTGTATGATAAGTGCTCAGTGACCTCTTACTAAAAGGAACACACACACACTTTCTTACCTTCATGCCAAGAGACCCGATTAGTAGCAGTGTAGCCATTGGACCAGACGCAACAGTCAGAAGCTCTGAACCCTTCTGGATTGGGTCTAAACCTAATCCCTCTGGGGTTCAGAGGATGTAAATACCTAGCTAGGAGCCAGGATCCTGGCTTAGGAAGAGTTCTCAGTTACACCCTTCATCCGCAAACCATCTGGAAAAGCCAGGTTGGAACCCCTGGCTCCTGCACACTCCCGATGCCAGGCCCAAAGGCGGACACATAATCCCTCTTCCAGTTCTGCCTCCACTACTTCTGAGTCCTATTTCTCCAGGGACATGGACGCCTTCCTTAACTGTTGTGGAAGAGAATCAAAAGAGTGAAGGAGATAACATGGGAACCTGAGACTCATGTGGGGGGCTTGGGGGAAAAAAAAGACCCAGGTTCAGCTGTGAATCCATGGAGTGAGACCTGGGAGTCCATATTTCTCATAGTGCCACAGAGGCAGATCCCAAGTCTGGTTTGGGAAGGCTTCTTAACCTCTCCCCATCTGAGAAGCAACAGGGATGGCAGCGATGACCATGGCAGTGACAATGGACAGACCACTGCCAGGTCATGAGCTGTCCTAAGGGGAGGCCCGTGTGCAAACCTGCTGATGCTGACCTCTGGCCAACATCCAGTAAGGACATGAAGCCTTCAGCCCAGTGGCCCACAAGGAAATGAATCCTGTCTACACCGTGTGAGTGAGCTTGGAAGCGGATCTGTCCCCAGTAGAGCCTTCCGATGAGACCACAGCCCTGCTCAGCAACTTGATTACATCAAGTGAGAGACCTTGAGACAGAAGACCCAGATAAACTGCACTGGGTTCCTGACCCACAGAAATTCTGAAATAAGTATTTCATGTTTTAATCCAGTAAAATGAAAAAGATAACATGTACTTTTCCTGGCACAGAGAAGGTACCCTAAGATGTGACTCCTCTTCCTCACAGCCCTTTCTGCCTATCACAGCGTCCTTGAGAGGGAGCAACCACTTGGGCACCATCCCCCAAGCACATTCCCAGGGGTCAGATGCTGATTACGGAAATTTATACATCATCCCTCGTTGAACCTCAGAGCAGCACTGTGAGGCTGGCATAAAGAAAGAGGGCAAAGATGCAGGAGAGGAAGTCTCTACATGCAGTTGAAGAAGCATTCGAGGATGGAGGTGGGGAAAGGTGTTCATTCAGGGGAATGTCCCCAGCAATGAATCTCCCCCGGAGAGCAGGAGCACACTGTGGGAATCTGCAGATAAAAGCCAGCCCGCTGGCCAGGATAGAGGAGCCTGGCTGCTGCTCCACCCTTACTGCCTGCCCCCTGCCCTGCCTCTGTCAGCCCCTGTCTGCAGTGGAAGCAGGGCCTGGGGGAGAGCAGACACAGCCAGAAGCAACAAGAATTCCAAGCTCCCAGCCCAGTGACAGACGATTCATTCCCCCACTTCTCATGTCATCTCTCATTTGTGCAGTTCTCATCTTTATTTCATGAATATTTTATTCTCAGAGCAATGGCTCCACTTCCCCCATAAATCTACAGGGTGGCTCTTTACTGCATCTGCGGAGCGGGGTGCACTCACCTGCACTGGATAACTACAAATCGTCTGATTCCTTAGAAAAAAATATGACCTCAAATCCACATGAATATTAAGAGGCTGAACGTACATTACTACCCTTCTCCAAGTAGGTGTCTAAACTCTGAAGACGTCGCGGCATAAGCTGTTAAATACGGCTAGGACTCCACCCAAAGACAGGTTTCTGGCTTTTAAGAAATATGGCCAATGGCCCAAAATGAAGCATTCTAAGCTCAAGCAGACACTCTCACCTAATTGCAAATGCTGCTCCATAAAATACAGGCAACCAGTAACACAAAGTAGTTCTGGAATAAATACCATCATTATTTGTCAAAGGTTTTAAATATACGCCTCTAAAATCTGTTGTCTCAACTCCTCTCCTGGTTCCTATTCCCTGTGATGAGCTATAAAGCCTTCAGCCTGGCATCTAGTCCTTTAGAGCAAGTGTCTGCTTTGCACCCTAGCCTCCTCTATTCTGATTTCCTTGCTGGTGCCCCAGAGCTCCGGGAGGTGGGATGACTCTGTCTACCCCATGCTGGTCACCCCACCCCAAAGGCAACATCTCCGCTTCAGCTTGAGGATCAGTGCTGATCCTTCATCTAACTCAATTCTAACAACCCCAAGCCCCAGGAACTCTTCACTAACCAGCATTGCTACCCTCTGTAACCCTACCATGTCCCATCTGGGCTGGGTGCCCCTGAGCCCTGGATGGAACCTGTAGTTCATCCCAGGATGGACCTGATCAATGGACAATGGAAACCACTTGGCTGACCTCTGCCACACCTGCCCACACGGAGGTAAGCCCCCTAAGGACAGAGACTGTGTCCTTATAGGCATACATATTAAAGGAAAAAGGAGAGAGGAAGGCAGAAATTTCATTTGAAAATCAGAAACTCATAATTCAGGGGAAAACTGGAACATTCCCACCTTTTACCATGTAACACCCAAATGGGCTGGAGGAAAGGCAGCTGTGTTTTATTCAACCTGTGTCTGCATCGACTCTCTTTCCTATCTGGAGCAGGCTAGCATCTCTGGGCAGAAAGTTTACATTTTCTAAGCACTCCATCCTCTTGGGTCCGAGATCCTAGGCTTGTGTAGAAGCCAAACAGGAAGATGGGATACTTTTCAGACAAGAAAGGAGCTGTTCCTCTCAGCTAGCTCATCTCATGCTGTCCCTGGCCTTCCTCTCCTTTTGCCTCTACCTTCTATGTCTCTCAAGTAATTCCCCACCTGCCTCCCTACCCCTCAACCCTCCGTCACATCTCTCTCACAGTGACAATTCATCTGGGGTGTCCAGGCTGGACCTGGCACTAGATACTGAACCAGGGGATGTGAAGAGACATGACTGGAAGCAGAAAAAATTGCCTCTCACAGTACCTGCCTCACAGGGGACATTCTGGAGGAGTGGGCCTGTGTCTTCTGGGCTCCACACTGCCTGCAACATCCTAGCAGGTGCTGCCATGACATCACATTGCTCAACCAACTGGAAAACCTGTCCTCCTCCCTTAACCAAAGGGACATTCGCTATAACCTTCAGTGAAAATTTTCCAGTAGCAAAAGCAGCTCAGGACAGAATCATTAACTGTTCCTTTCAATGGGCTGTCCTCAAATACTTCCTTCCTTCTCTCTTATGGCCCAGGAGTGACAGGAGAGCCCTGGGTCTGTGGGAAACTCTACCCTCACATTCCTTACATGGAGGTTCACAGGTGATGTGAGAGAAAGATGGATGTCCTCAGAACATTTCAGACATGCTAAATCAAACAGCAAGCTCTTTCCAGGAAAATCTAAGTATGACAGCAAAGAGCTCACTGCCTGCTATGAATGGTGGGTCTGCTCTCACTCCCAGCCATGCCAGGGACTCTGTTACAGACTGATGGATGGGGCCATGAGCAGTCAGCCTTTCGAGGCTGCAGAGATGGTGTCCATGATGCTGCCTCTTTGAACGTCATGCTGGTTACTTCATTGCTCCTTTTTTTGAAATTTACACCTGCTTGTGTCAACATCATTTATAAGCAAAGCTGTGATTTAAGAAGTAGCTGGGATGTGTGTATCAGGTAATTACAGGGCTCGCTGGAGTGGCTGGGCTTCTACAGTGCCTGCATAGTTTCAGCCAGGAGAGCCTCATTACCAAATGGTGCACCTTGCCTCCCTCCCTTAGGGGCATTGGTTCCAAGAGAACTTCCATGAGGACTTTATACTCCACCCTCCCCACCCCCGCCACCCCATACCCGCAAAATATTGAGCTTGAAAACCAGCAAAACCCCCAAAGAAGGAAGTGTGGAGGGCAGAATCAGCTGTGGCTGGCACACACAGGGAAGGAGAGGTGCCCAGAAGCTGGAATCAGAACAAAGCCACAGGGGTCCCTGTGCTGGGTGTCCCTGGAGGGACAGAGGCAAGGCTGGGCCCTGCAAGGAGGAAGAGACGAAGAAGGGATGATGAGGGGACGGGAGCCGATCCCCCTTCAACATGCTGGGAGAGCAGGGCTCGTGCCCTGGGTGAACAAGGAGAACCAGGAAGGAATGCAGTTTCCTCTCTTACCCTACAGCTGGTCTCTCCAGGTCAGGGTGGAGGCACATGGGCGGGGCAGGGTGGGGAAGGGCTCTCTGGCGCTGCTCATGCTGTACCCGCTCTATAGATAGATACACGACTTTAGTGGCCAGGCCTGCTGCCTCGGCATTTTGTTCAAGCATGAAAACACCCCCTTCATTTGTTCTGCGGCTTTCAGTACAAAATAAAACAATGTCACCATTTCCCAGTATAAAACACTGCTGTGTGCAGACAAGTGGTTTGGGCAAATACTGTCTGGAAGAGAGCCACCCGCCAAGTCACCCAGGGGGCCTTTCCTGCCTCTAGGCTGCAGAAAGGAGAAGCAGGGCCCAGGAAACGGACCTCTTTGGGGGTCTCCTGGTGGCACCGGTTGCTGTTCCACCACAACTCCAGGGCAGCCACCAGGCAGGCGAGGAGGAGGCCGATGGCCAAGATGCAGAAGACTCCAGCGAAGCTGTGCAGCTTGAGTGACTTGCCATCCGCCTGGGCGCTGGCATGGCTGGTGAGGTCGCAGCGGCCCGTGTGCGGCCACCACTTCTGCTTAGCACATCCAGGTCTCCAGTGTCCTGAAGCTCCAGGATCCTGCAAGATACACCCCATGTGAGCCACAGCACTGGCCTCATCCACACAAGCCTGGGGCCCTGGTCCCTTCCCCACCATGCCGGCCCCTCCACAGACAACGCTGAACCATCAGAGTGGCTCTCTGTCTCAGCTTTTCACCTTCTAATCCATTCTCCACTCTGCTGTCAAAGCACCTTTCTCAAAGCACTTAGCAGATTTTCTCATTCTCCTCCTCAGAGCTTCATGTCCTCTCCCACCCTGTCCCACTGCCCGAGGACAGGGTCCAATAGCAAACCATGTAAGGGTCCTTCATGTGGGAGCCTGGGGCAAACTCTGAGGATAAAATCAGGAAATTGCAGAAATTGATGATGCAAACCCTCAGACTGTGGACCTACTGAAAGGCTCTCTTTCAAATGTCAATTAACTGCATCCTAAGTCTCTCCTACTAGAGCCAACAAACCATTCATTTATTCACTCATCTGATTTGAGGAGCATCTGGTTTGTGCCAAGTACAACATTCAACGCTGCTGAGAGCACAGTCTAGACACATCTACTTGGACACTGAAACAATTAGATGAATCAATGTACAGACAGAAGCTGTGATCAATACAACAAAATTAAAGTAGAGGTGTGAAGACAGGGTGCAAAGCGAGGATGGCCTGGACTGGGGATGTGGCGAGACCTCATCAAGGAGCCAACAGTTCACATGAGTTTCGCATACCTATGTGCCAGGAAATCTCCTAAGTGCTTGACAAACTGTTTAATTCTCATGTCAACCCTTTGAGAAGGCTACTTCCATGTTCCCATTATTACAGAGAAGAAAATGAAGGCATAGAAAAGTGAACTCTGGTGCCATATTGACCCGCAGCCCTATCCATCCGATACTGACATGAGCCGCCTTTTATTGAGAACATAGTAGGGATCATTTAATATTGCTTTAATCCTCATAATAGCCTGCAAATCAGTTTCTAGGTTTACAGATGGGAGACCTGAAGCTCAGAATCAGATAACTTGCCCCCAGCTGCAATTAGCAAGGGGTAAAGCTGCTGTTCAGAGCTGGATCACACTGACCCAGGGGGCCACGCTCTTTCCAGAACCCCAGGCTGCTAAATGCAGTCAGCCTGCTCTCCTCCAAGAGTCGGTTCCGGCCTCGGGCATGTGAGACTGACCAGAGAGGGGCTGTAGGGCTGGTTTCCTGCTCCTCCACTCACTAACTGAGATGTCAGGCAGGCAGCTTCACTCTGCTGACGCTTCCCTTCTTCCTGCTCTTTATAATTGTATGCATTTTTATACCCAATATTATTCCAAGAAGAATGTAAGGCAATGTATAGGAAAACAAAGAATAAAAGAAAAACAAGCAGATTCAAAGGAAAATTTAAATATGTAAGCAATAGAGGAAAGATAAAACAAGCATTGGGCACAGAATGACTCCTGGAACAAGTAAACTAACATGCACCGTAATAACCTCTACTCCCGCCTTGAGTAAACCAGAGCGATAATAGCCACTTCCTGAAGCCAGTCCTTCTATTTTCCAGACAGATATAATTGCAGGTGCCTTCCTGTAGTCAATAGCCGTGGAGCCTGCTACACAGTAGGCGCTCTATGAATGGCTATTGAGCTGCTAAACAATTGCTGAATGCCTACTCTGCATGCCATGGTCCACAAAAGAGCTACAGCATTCAACCCCAGTCACACACACACACACACACACGCACACACACACACACACACACATGCACACACGTGCATGCGTGCACACACGCACACACAGGCGCACACACACGCACACACAGGCACGCACACACGTGCACGCACGCACGCACACACACAGACACAAACACACACACACGCACGCACACACATGCACATGCACGCGCACACACACACACGCACACACACACACATGCTGTAGCCTAAAGACCCAGTCCTCTACCAAAGCAAGGCAACACACATTGGTAGTCAAGAAAATAGCTTAGTTCTTGGGACTCAGAAAAGGAAGGCTACAGAAATTCCAGACAAGTCCGGGTCTGCTATTTCCTCAGGACACTTTTCCTGTCAATGGCATGGAGTGTTCGTTGTTTTCTGAACCTGCCATCTTCCTCCTCTCAGGCATGACCCACAGAGGGGCGGCTCACCGTTCTGCCTGAATCATATAATGGGGCCTCTTAAAGAATCACTGGCAGCAGTAAGTTGGAAACCCGAAGTCCTGAGTGCTTCCCCCAAGTACAAACCCATCTTCCCAGGTGAGGGAAGTAGGGGATGTTTCCAGCCCAGGAAGGACAATACCTCAGGGGGCCAGCACAGTCCACTAGGGACATTTACTTACAGTCACAGAGCACATGGCCTTCTGATGAAAGCAGGGAGTAATTAATCACTTCCTGCTAAAATATCGCAGGAACCGGACTAGCCACTGTTGTTCATGTCCATTGAACGATATAGTTGAGAACCAAGCTTTCTCCTCTCCGGTGTGTCAGTGTTCACCTCAGTAGACTTCCAAGGGATCTCTGGGCAGTTTGAGTGCGTGGGGACTGTAAGCCTTCTGCAGTGGGGCCCCTGCACGTCCGTGAACACTCTCTTGGGGCACATTAGCTGTCTTGGTGGTGCTGATGCCATTGTGCTGGTCCCACAAGTCCCCTTACCATCTGCTTCAGAGAGGTGATCACAGGTAGATGGCCTGGGGAATTCCCTGACACCCCCTCTCAGAAACCAAACTGGGTAAACCTCGAGAACGCCACTGTCTTGGAGGAAGGCCATCGTTTCTTTGCGCCTTTAATCCAAGCAACTGATAAACCACTGCTCCTCCTTCTCTCATATATCATCCTTCTCTGCTCCAGGGAGCAAAGGGAGGCAGGGGATATACACTTGATTAAATTCTAGAGAAAACCCAAAAGCCTCACTGAATTTAGTTAGTTCTACCCCTTTTCCCAGTTTTGCAAACAAGCCACTGACTGAATGAGTTGCAGGCCCTGCTCCTCGGCTTTTCCCTGATGGGCTTTAGGCTTGGGTGCTCAGGGTCAGAAGGGTCCAGTTGACATCTAGGAGGCAGGAGAGGCAGTAAGTCTCAGAGATCTGACGCACAAGGGCACAGCACTGGGGCTTGAGGACCTGCTTTCTCCTCTCAGCTTTGCCAGTAGCTGCCTGAGCCGTCCTCAGCACACATTACCTCTCTGAGCTTCAGGACGTTAAATGAGTGGTCTTTAGCAACTCTAGCCCCTCCAAATGGATGCTCTCCAATTCTGGAAAGCATGTGTTCACCAGGCAACTGGGGGCTGTCCCTAAACCCCAGTGCCTTCCTGGCCTTTTCACCTGGATGCTTTAGCCACAGTCTAGATTTTGGTAGATCAAGGCAGAGATCTTGTTCTGCTCCTTCACTGGCTAGGATGTCACCCCACACACATATGTGAGTGGTGGGCTTAGACAACCCTGGGGACAAGAGCCCCTGTTGGCAGGCTGGCTCCTTGATAAAGGCCACCAAGCCCACCCATGCTCTTCATCTACACCCTCTTGGTGGGACCAGGCAACCTGGTCGAAGACTAAGGACAGTTGCTATGGGGGAGCGAGAAGTGGATGCAAGCAACTGCCTTCCTCAAGGAGGCTGGCCAGGTGTCCAGACCAAGTGCTTGGAAAGCTGATCACGCCAAGAACCCAGAGAAGATTAAGCTCAAGGGGTGGACTTGCACCGGAAAAATCTAAAGAGGAAGTAAAGAGGCCAGTGCAAACTAGATCTGCACATTCATTGGCGGTGGACGAGGTCTGCGGGTCTTTGCTTAGTCCAGAACACTCCTGTCTACAGTGTTGTCCCCCCACCTTCCCCCAATACACCCACCATTGCTAGTGTTAATTACCAGGAAGCTGATCTGGACAGGATAGGGAGGAGGCAGGCAATTGAGGGCCAGGTCCCTCTCCTGCCACAGCAGGTAGCACCTGCTCCCTCAGCCCCTGTGCAGGTGGATATGGAGTCAATTTGCTTCTCTTGCCCCACTGTGTTCACATCTCTACACCAACCTGTCCCACTTAACATTTGTCTTAAGAAGTTATCATTGGGACCTTGCCAGATCCAATTAATCTTTATTTAATTTTAAATTACTAGCTATCTCCAGCTAACTCCTATTCAATCTTCAGACCTCAGGTGCCACCTCCTCTGGGACGTCCTCCTTGGTCTTCTGGGTCTGGTCAGATGCCCTCCTCTACCCTCCTCCACCCCCAGAATATCCTCTCTGTCTCACTGACTGCCCTGTTCCAGCATCACATGCTTACATCTCAGTTCCCATGAAGACCATGCGGCTTCATGGGAAGGCAACATACACTTCCTCTTTTCACTCTAGGACCTGGCCCAGGATGATTGGGGGATGTGCTGTAGGGAGGAGCATGCGTTGGTACACAGTTGGCGCTGAAGAAAACGTAACGAATCACCAAGTTTGTGTTGGCTCTCATGCCCTGAATGAAGCTTAAACCCCACCCCAGCACAGGCGCTGCCGGCATCTCCTCACTGACCATGCCTACCTCTGCGAGAAGAGATCCCTATAGGGGCTGCCGTGCTGCAGGGCGATGCCATAGCCCTTGCTGCTGACACTGTTGGCAATGACGGTCACGGAGCAGTCATCATCTGTCAGGGCTGCGTACTCCACCACGGCCACATCCCACAGAAAGGCGTAGTTCCCCTTCTTTGCCTGAAAGACCAAAATCACCTTGCAGTTAGGCAGGCCTGGCCTCCCATGTTAGTTGTGAGCAGTGAGAAACCTCAATGGTGGGGTTTGGGGCCCCAGTCAGCTGGCACAGCAAACTCTCCTGTTTTCGGATCTGCAGAGTCCACCCCGGTTGATGCCACTCACTGTGATTAGACATAGAAGGATGGGATGCTGTCTCTGCATATCTCCAGAAAGACGTGGGTAAGGTGAGCTACACGTGGGCTCTAAGCTAGCCCCTGGTTGCAGTGGCATGGACCTGTTTCTCAGATTAGCAAGCTCACCTTGGAGACTGCACAAAGTCTGACCCCAGGGAACTGAAATCTCTTGATCAGCGATTTAGAGGCTGCACAATAGTATTCATTTAATTTCCACTTAGAACTTGACTGAACCCTGCTTTAGGTCAAAAGGGAGACAGCCCTAGGATCAGTGTCCCTGAGTAGCTGCAACTTGGTATCTAAGTCACAGACTTGCTCTGCCTGGGGAAGAATCCATTAAGGATCGGGTCTTGATTGTTATGGTGCCACAAGAGTATACACACACACACACACACACACACACACCTGTCGGTTCGCATTCACACACAAGAACAGATTTCTGGTATCAATATCTCTATATCCACACAACAATGGCAGATTACTCCATCAGGAACTTGCCTTCGGCCACAGCTCAGGTCCTTTTCCATCACACCCGTCCATAGCAGACTTTAAATTCTCTGCAAGTGTGCTAAGTTGCTTCAGTCGTGTCAGCTCTTTGTGACCCTGTGGACTGTAACCTGCCAGGTTCCTCTGTCTCTGGGATTCTCCAGGCAAGAATACTGAGTGGGTTGCCATGCCCTTCTCCAGGGGATCTTCCTGACCCAGGGATCGAACCCTTGTCTCTTACGTCTCCTGAACTGGCAGGTTGGTCCTTCACCACTAGTGCCATGTCCTGAGCCATAATCCTGACTTGGCCTGGAGTTTGGGCACTCATAAGGAATGTGAGCTGCTTGCTTTGTGGAAGAAAATACAAGCTAGGCATTGTCACTTGGCCAGCTTAAAATAGAGCATCAGGTTCTCAGTGAAGGAAAGAGCCTGGTTTTAATTCTCTAGTGAACAGACTTGTGCCCTCCTCTTTCCTACTCTAGCTCACACTAGATGCTAGAAGACCCCAGTCTGGGGTGGTGGTGGGGCTGAAACACTGCAGGTCAAGCTGGGAAGCCACAAGCCTCGTGACACTGGCAGGGGTATTATTCCACTTCCCTGCTTTTGTTCAATTGAGTCTTCATGTCCACTGAGATTTTCCAGAGAATGCCATCGCTGCTTAGATGAATCTGTCAGAAGTTTGCTTCTTTGGGGACCCTAGGTGCCCATGGCCATGGGGCATGCATGCTCAGTTGTGTCTGACTCTCTGTGACCCCACGGACTGTAGCCCACCAGGCTTCTTTGTGATGGAATTCTCCAAGCAAGAATACTGGAGTGCGTTGCCATTTCCTTCTCCAGGGGATCTTCCTGACCCAGGGATTGAACCCACATCTCTTAAATCTCCTGCAAGGGCAAGCGGATTCTTTATCAGTTGAGCCACCAGGGATGAGGGCTGATTTTCTCCTCAGGAATTTTCCGTCTGAAGGATTTGTGGACAGAGTGTGGTGGCCTCCCTTTGCCAGGAATAGCCATTCACACACTTGTGCCTGACGACCTTGTAAGAAATGACACACATCACGCCACCCATTGATGTTCACCTCAGGGAACAATCCAAATATTACCTCAGCACCTCTTTCCTTGGCCAAGGCAATTTCAGGAGTCCCTAAAGGGCGTTGACCCAGGTTGCAAAATTACACTCATCTCTCTCCTTCCACATGGGAAGATAACAGTCTTTGAAATCTTTTCCTGCTGGCAAACACGTTTTCTCATGAAAAGATATACATTTTCCACCTCTTAGTAACCGAGTTTCTCAACAAAATGTTGACTTATGACCTAATATTTGGCTTCCACCCAACTCTGGAGCATTTCATAACCCATGCTCACAATTCAGCGTGACAATCAGACCTTGCTATTTGCACGATTTCAGAAGGGCACGTCTTGCTGAAGGAAGAATTAAGATCAAGTTCGATTCTGTGTTTCAAGTGATATCCCAAGAAGGAGAAAGAAAGAAGCTGGCCCAGCTCGAGTGGAAACTGACTCTGACAAAAGCCTGTTACGGCCATTTTAATGGGCCACTTGGGTCCATCAAGCCACGTGCATCTGTGGTTCCAGTTTGTTCTAAGAGACAGGTGAGCACAGATGCCTGAAGGAAGCTGCATCTATAGTCCTGCTGCCTAAGCTGACAATGCAGAAAACATATGGGAGGGATGCTCACAATGTCTCAGCTACAAATCCCTGCTAACCGGGAAGGTAGTCAGGGCAAGAAAATAGAAGTCCTCCTTCTTGAGTTTCTGAATGACCACAGACACTCACTCTCCCCGTTTGGAAAAGGGTCAACATTTATTACCATATAACTTCTTTGAGAAGCATGTAGCTAGTTCCTAATCTGTAGGATGACACCAGAACAGGGAGGACCTGGAAAGCCTTAGGTGCCACATCTTATATGTGGGCCAACTCAGATGATGTAATGGGGCTTTATGTTTATAAAATACTCTTCATCTCCAACATCCTTTCCTCAGCATCCCAGAGCTTCCTGGGTCCTCCTTTCCTAGCCCCAGTCTCATGCTGTGTAAAATGCACCACCAAAACCTTCCCTGAGCTTCCCAAGTCCATCACTTTCCAGGACAACTTCCCAGACTTTGCTGACAGCTCCCAAAGCTTCCTGGTATGTCACTCCCCCTGTATGAGACAGAAGGCTTCTTAGGTATGACCATACTCTCAGAATCACTTTGAATACCAGCTATAAGAAGCCCAAAGCATGCCATCCATCACAGCTATATCATAAACCCGCTTCTTGCTCCATGCAGAATGAACGCCCCATAACCTCCCTAAGATTCTTCCTTTAGGATCAGAATCAGTTTTCCAGGTGGCCCTTAGTAATTATGTATCCATCCTTTTACTCTGTGCTGCTTATCCAAAATTTCTAGCTTCTCCATATGTAGGGTTCATCAAATATATCAAAAATCTGCCTCTGCGAGACCCAAGAGTTTCCTCGTTTTCTCTCCCCTCCTATCGCAGGCTCATCTTCTGCTTTTCTTAAGCCTAAGCGTCTCTACTCACGCTACTCACGGTCCCTCCTCTGCAGCTCAGCCCCTTATCTCACCACCACTACCACTGCGAAGGCATTTCTGCCACTCTCCCTCCACCCTGCACCCTCCTTCTCTTCAAATCCATGCCAGAGACCTCTCACACTGTGGGACAGTTGTCATTTCCTATTTATATTAGCAAGTTCTTTCTGCTGAGGACTTCCCTCCAGTCTCTTGGGGGGACAGACAGCATATTGGCAGGAATCTAGCCTCTTCTCAACTGTGTGCCATCGGCTATTCCTCACAAAGAAAGAAAAGGGCGAACAGACACCTTCCTGCAGGAGCCTGAGAGTCCCCTGGTTGCATGGAGCAATACTTCTACAGGGTGGCTTTTTTGCCACTTCCTGTTCATACGAACTCATCCTCTCCTGTGTCTCCAGGCCCTGTCCTTCCCTTACTTCCCAGGGGGCTGTGGGGAGTTAACAGGAATGTCATCTGAGATTAGGAATAATAGGCAATATTGCTGTTCAGTTGCTAAGTGTGACCCTATGGACTGCAGAACACCCGACTTCCCTGTGCTTCTCTATCACCTGGAGTTGGCTCAATAGGCAGCGAGCTCCTTACAAATAGATTATTGACATTCATCTTATAAAGCTTGGGAAAGATGAAAGTGGTACCACAGATTTGTATTTTGCATTAAAACCAAACAGAAACAAATACTAGATGTCATATCTTTAATGAGTTAGATTACCTCTGGCTGGCCTATTTAAAACATTAAGTGTATTCCTCATTTCTAATCACTGACTGTTTTGCATACATGTGAAAGGTAATATGTCAAAGGATGGACAGGAATGTTACCTAATGGAGTGGGATTAGTGATGATTCTTAGGACAAGTTGATGAAAATATTTTCTTTAATCTTGTGACACAGTCTATGCTATCACACACTACATAGGTACCCGATTCTGTCTCCATTGTCCTGCATGCTCCCAGGGGCACCTTTGTCTGTCCACAGAACACGAAGGTCTGCCAGAGCTCTCCAGTTTCTCGGTCACCAGCTTCCTGACATGACCCAAACACCTGGGAAAGTCTCCCTCATATTCCTGGCCTGCATCTAAACATTTGGCTTCATTTCACTCTTTTCTTTCCCTACAAGAAAAAGAAAAGGCATTTGGCTCACACATATAGGAACAGATGTGAGGACTCTGGGGAAAAGAGGAGAGAGCAGCTTTGACACTGGAGAAAGTCAAGGGCATCTGGGCATTCATTCCCAGGATGCCAGGACAGCAGCAGGTACACAGACCGCCTCTAGATTGCCTCTCGGGAAGCATCTTAGCAAACAGGAGCCAGAGCATCCCTGAAGCCACTTCCTCCACCCACACACTGGTGCACTGCTGCAAACGAGCGGGGACTCAGACCATGGGGCCATCTGACGCCAGTGCTTAGAGCGTCCTCCCTACATTCGTGGGAGCGTGATCAGCCTGTTCTGCTGGTTGGGCACCCTATACAGAGCCACAAGTGAGCCGGGATATTGGATGACTCGTCTCCGTGGCTGCACACCGGAAATAAAATGAGACTGCATCGCCCTTCGTTGCACCACTGATTCGGCCCTTCCCAGAGCCCACTTGGGGCACAAACTTTCCGAGACAGCAGCCTTGGAGGCAAGAATTTCACCACACTCTTCTACTCCATCCTAACTGCATTCGGAAAGGGACAAGCAAACACATTATCCCCCCAAACAAGAATGCAGGTGCTACAAACATTAAACACAAATGCTCTCAACAAAGAAGTGCTAAAGGAAATCAGGCATCTGCATTGCCAGGTCCAGGGTAGCTATGAAGTACCTGCTGGATGCTGAGTTGCCAGAAACCTGATTCCTTTTCCATGGTATAAATCTGAGGGGCTGAACATGAACCCGTTTTACAGATGAGGAAACTGAGACTCAGGAAAATGAAATGACTTGTCCCAAATGAATCCAGATAGTGAGTAGTAGTAGAGCCAGGAGAAAGGCTGTCATTGCCATCCCCACGGGTTCTATCACCAGCAGCATTCCCCTGGGAAGTGCTCAGAGGACCAGGCACCGTAGCACTTTCCCCAGTCCTCCATTTACACATCCGAGCAGGGCAGAGAGCAGAGCATACATTTCTCTGGCCCCAGGAACTGTCTTCCTCCAGCTTTAGAGGTGGTCCGTGGTATGGCTGACAGCTGTGAGGCAGGACACAGGCGCCTGTGCCGTCCGTGGATGCGGGTGTTAGGGTGTGAGGGACGCCTTGGAAAGCTGATGCAGACTCATGGGCAGTAACCGTCCAGTAACACAATATCCACCCTTGACCCTCACAAAGCAGAGCTCAGCATCCCAAATTTTTGCTCTACGGTCACGTTCACAAAAGGACAACACAGCGCCACAGGTAGCCTGAATCCTGGCTACGGTGATCCATTATTATGCACCAGGCTAAATCCCAAGTGCAACAGTAAAATCTAGACTCTCTGGAGAAAAGGACAATTTTACAGTCTGCTGCTAGGAATGTGGCTGGCATATTTCTGGAAAGGCAATGCGGTGGGGAGAGTCAAATGCTTTTAAAATGTGCATATGCAGCAAACCTACCCCTAGGGATCCACTCTAAGGAATTAGTTTCAGAAAAGATGTTTGTACAAAGAGTCTCAGGGCACTGTTTAAACTAGCAAGAATTGGAAACAATTTAAATGCTCAACAATTGAGAATCAGCTCGGTAAATGATGTGTTAGATGATGGAATATTATGTTGCCGTTACTATGCTGTTTTAAAAGAACATACCCTGCTAGGAGAAACAACTGCCAAAGGTGAAGAAGAACCAGCTTGGGTTCTGGACTCCAACTGTATGGATACGAACACCAACTCCACTTTTGCTGGCTGTGTGAGTGCCAATAAGATGCTTAACATCTCTGAACCTCAGTTCCCCTGGATGGAAAATGGTCCATACTTCAGAGTTAGGATGATGATTAAATCCCTCAGTAAATGCAACATGCTTAGGGTTTTACCTGGCAGAAACGGTAACCAGTATTATATTGTTTGGTGGAAAAGAATCTGTGCAATACAGTACTTACATTGTGACATCCTTTTAAAATTATGTAAGAACTAACTTTTGTTGTTCAGTCACTTAGTCATGTCCAACTCTTTGCGACCACATGAACTGCAGCGCACCAGGCTTCCCTATCTATTACCAACTCCTGGAGCTTGCTCAAACTCATGTCCATCGAGTCGGTGATGCCATCCAGCCATCTCATCCTCTGTCGTCCCCTTCTCCTCCTGCCCTCAGTCTTCCCCAGCATCAGGGTCTTTTCCAGTGAGTCAGCTCTTCACATCAGGTGGCCAACTACTGGAGTTTCAGCTTCAGCATCAGTCCTTCCAATGATACTCAGGATTGATTTCTTCTAAGATGGACTGGTTTGATCTCCGTTCTGTCCAAAGGACTCTCAAGACTCTTCTCCAACACCACAGTTCAAAAGCATCAGTTCCTCAGTGCTCAGCTTATGGTCCAACTCTCACACCCAAACATGACTACTGGAAAAACCATAGCTTTGATGGTATGGATATTTGTCAGCAAAGCAATGTCTCTGGTTTTCGATACGCTGTCTAGGTTTCTCATAGCTTTTCTTCCAAGGAGTAAGTGTGTATTAGGCTCATGGCTGCAGTCACTGTTTGCATGATTTTGGAGCCCAAGAAAATAAAGCCTTTGACTGTTTCCATTGTTTCCCCATCTTTTTGCCATAAAGTGATGGGACTGGATGCCATGATCTTAGTTTTTTGAATGCTGAGTTTTAAGTCAGTTTTTTTCACTCTCCTCTTTCACCTTCATCTTTATGGAGAATCAAAACCAAGTGTCAAACACTATTTTGGGTCATGCCATCATGGGTGACTTCTGCTGGTTTCTTTTAGTCTCCGGTGCCTGATGCTTTCTGCAGCTCAGGGAACATTTTGTTTGTGGTTCCAGCTGCCGAAGAGGGTCATTTTAGTGATCCGGCCTCCATGATAGGGCACAGGGCAGTGAAAAGAGCGGGATTCTGGATGCAGGCACATCCCAGCTCTTTGGTGAACCTACAGTGGGTGTGTGTTAGCTGTTCAGTCATGTCCAGCTCTATGCAACGACATGGACTGAAGCCCACCAGGCTTCTCTGTCCATGGAGTTTTCCAGGCAAGAATACTGGACTGGATTGCCAAGCCCTCCTCCAGGGGATCTTCCTGACCCAGGGATCGAACCCAGGTTTCTTGCACTGCAGGTGGACTCTACCATCTGAGCCTCATGGGGAGCCTGGTGAACCTACAGACCTGGGGCTAATAATCACTTCCTAGAGGACTATCCTGAGGATGAAGTTACAGGCGACAATGCACTGTGCCTGGCACACACGGAGGAACCAACACAAGCTCTTCCTTCTCTCTGGCCGCCCCCAGCTCGATGTTGAAGATCAGTCCATCGCCTGTCATTAAAACATCTTTCCTCCCACCTCCACCCCTCCTGCCAATCATTCCTCTACCTTGATTAAGTCAGCAGCATGCTCTGTGCGGGGTGTGTGTGTGGAGTGTGTGTGTGTGTGACACTGAGGATGTCTGTTCATGAACTTATGCATGTGTGGAAGTTTGTGTGCACACACACGAGTGTGCATATGAGCACCACAGACCCTAGGGAAGCAGCAGAGAGCTGAACTTAGAGAGTTCAGCACCTAGAGACCAAACAGAGTTTAGAAAAAGGAGATCTTCAGCTGGAGACATCTCGATGATCTCTCAGTACAGAAGAAAGAGGCCTCCAAAATGATGTGAAAATGTAAGGCAGACAGACACTCAGTGGGACCCTAGGAAGGGTTCCCATGCCCTCCTCAGGAGGCTGCAAGGAAACCTGCTACCCAAGGAGCGAAAGATAAAGACCCTTCACCCTGATCAGCTCCTGAAGCAGAACCAACAGGCAAAGGAGGGCAAGTTCAGTGGAGAGGAGGAGTGGGGTGGGAGGAGACGGCAGCTGGGTTCTCCCACGATTCACGCCATGTAAGCGTCCTCAGAGTACAAAGTCAACTCAGCTCTTGGCTTCAGACCAGAGTGAACAGGATGGAGCTGACAATGAGATAACACAACCCAAGGGGCAGCAAGAGCACCTGGTGGGGAGACGTCTTCTGTGTGCATGTTTGTGTGGCCACGAGCACAGGACTGAGCCCTGAGGTTTTGTCTTGGCAGTTGGTCAAGTGAGGCTACCCCTTACCTGGGTGAGAGGACCAAGATGGTAGAGCCACCCCAGGGCAATCACAGCAGAAAACATCTTCTGATGGCTAGGCAGGAGGTCTGCAAAATGATTTCTGCCAATGATTCCCTTCCCGCTTCTTGCACTCCTGTGTTCTACAGTAACACAGAATAGTGAGCAGCAGAGCTAGTGGTGGAGAGAACACCAAGTCCTTTCTCAGGCCATCAGTCTCTCACCCTAACATTACCTTCTCTTGGGTTCTTCAACTTCCTTTACAGAATCTTCAACTCCTTTTCATAGAAAGCATGGCATGGTATGCGGGTGAGAGCAAGGGTCTGGAGATGAGCAGAGCAGGCCTTTTTTCTAGTGTCCTTGGCCAGGCACCTGAACCCTCTTTGCCTGAGTCACCTCATCCAGGAGACAGGAGTAGCAACCCCCACCTTCTCACACGAAGAGACAGCACAGAAAGTGTCTGAGGCAAGAACTTGAACAATAAGACACTATCCTTGTGATCACGAAAATCATCACCAACATCATCCTTACAACTTAAAGTTTGGATTCTCATTAAATGCAGTTTGGGGAAAATAACATTTGAAATTGTCCTCAGTCACTAGCCTGGTAAATTAGAAAACCTGTAAGATGGGGTCACAATCTTACTAACTCACTATCAATTCGTAAAACTGGAAAATGAACCCAGACAGTTCTTAAGATCTTCTCCAGCTTTAACATCCTCCAAGTTTAGAATGCAAATCAGTGGTTCTCAGAGAGTGTTCCCTAGACCAAGAGCTTCAGCATCACCAGAGAAATGTAAATTCCGAGACTCTATTCCAGACCCACTGAATAAAAGACCCTAGGAGTGGGGACTACCAATCTGTCTTAATAATCTCTCCAGGTGACCCTGATGTGTGCTAAAATTGGGATCCAATGATAGAAACCTCAGTGAAGTGAATTTCTGATCTTCTCTTGAGAGTAGGTTTAAGAAGGAAAAGAATATTATGACTCTAGGGTCTTGAGCCAGGGCCCAAAATGGAAGAGGGAATCACACAGGGTTGAGACCAAGATTACTAAAAGCAAACATTAAAGGAAAGTCACAGTTTACATCTTCTTCCAGAAAATCATTCTACTTGATGCCTTCCCATCCATTCTCTTCCAAAATAGTTCAGGATAAACTTCCACAGTACAAACTGTGTCCATTTCTCAAGGAAATCGAGACTCAGAAAAGACTGCCCAAGACTATAGAACCACCACTCTACACAGCATCATCCCAGGTCTCCTTGGCCACAAGTGGCCTTCCCTTATCCCACATCAAAATTTCATCACTAGCCTGAGAGGCATCTAGAGCTCCCTGAGCAGCTGGCTCCTATCAGATTGCCAGATTCTGGACAAACTTTGCAATGATGTCCACCTTCATCACCTGAGCTTATGGAAGCTTTATAGCTGTTTTCCCTTTTAGGGCCTTTAGCACTTTAGGGAGAAAGAATCATAGTGAACCAAGTACTGTCTCAGTGGGAGAAGTTTTCTCACATCTCCTAGGGAGGAGAAGCTGGTTTGGTAACAAGGAGAAAAGAATAGCCCTAATTTGGAAGAATCAATAGCTCCTTCTTCAGAAGTCTGAAGTTGTACACCATCAGCAAAACTGGGGTCATAAACAACCTTCTCAGCAGGCCAGAGGGACACATCGATTTTCAGTGGTTTGTCAAAACTTGAAATTGTCCCAACACCATGGTAAACAACAATCTAATCTGAGTTATTCCATGGGAAAGATTAAGAATGATCTAAAGAAAGAGTACTTTGGTTTGCTTAGATACTGAACAGGCTAGGAAGAGACAAGAATACAGAATGAGAAAGGCCCATGGAGGAAAGGGAAACAACCCAAGAATGCGTGAACCCATGCAGCACAGAGAACAGACATCCATGAGGTCAAATATTCCATGGAGAAGCCCAGAGATAGGGCCTTGAAATACTCCCTGTGTGCACACAGGCATGAACACACACACACACACACACACAGAAGGATGTGAGCCCCTTGGCCATACATGTCTTTTTAACTGCTCTCCTTAATGTCTGGCATACAGTGGGTGCTGAATAAACATGTGTAAAGTGATAAACGCAGAATCTGAAGGCATGACTACTAGAATCTGAGAAGCCTGGGTGCTTAAAGCAGGCTGCATCGGCTATGTCCTCTCTGCCCCTCCCAGTCTGCCCTCCACCCTTCCTTCTCCTGCAACGTCCTTCAGAGGCTGATTTCATGGATAGCATCAGTGGTCACCTTGCTTCTGGCTAAGAGTCACTTCCTAAGATTCAAGGATAAGTCAAATACTGATATTATTAAAACAACAATCATGCCAGTAAGTACTGTTCATTCAAGCATATGTTCTCAGACTTGAGAGGGCCTGAGAATCCCCTCAAAGGCATGTTCAAATATAAATGATTAGTCTCCCCTCAACATCCTTTCTCCAGCTTCTGATTCATTAGGTCTAAAGTAGGGACCATGAATTTCATTTCTACATGTTCCTGGATGAGGCTGATGCTAAAGGCCCAAAGAACACCCCTGGAAATCTACTATGTTGAAGTTCACTCTACAAGGCATTGTGCTCACTCATTCACACCACCTCTGGACTTTACAAAAAATCTGGAAAGACCCAGAATCATTATTCCCACTTTTTTCAGATGAGATAACTTTGTTCAGGAGTAAGTTAACTTAGCCAAGATCTCATCTCTGGCACAAACCTAGTTCTCGTTAACTCAAACCTCACTATTCACTGGATGCTATGTGGTCTTAACTGAGCACTTGACTCCAGCGAGACAAAGTGCCAGTGAGACTCATGAAGCTACACCCTGAGGCCAGCCTGTATTTGCTGTCTGCAGTCACATCTTGACGTTTCTTTAGCCATAAAGGGTCTTTGGGAACTGGCAACTCAGACTATAAAGGACGAGGAGAGAAGCAGTAAAATTGTATGTGATCACGATTCATATTAAAAACTATCCTTTAATTGGTTCAGAGACCATCCCTGCAGGGCTTATGCTGAAGAGCTGTCACATTCTCTAATCCCATTTGTAGCTAAGGATTCCTTTATGGCCTTTGCTAAAATGTCAGCCTTGAGGGAGAGAGACAGAGAAAGGCTCTCACAACAGCCTTTCACACTTTGAGGAGCCACAAAAGAGGGCACGTCCTGAGTGAGAAGATCCAAATAGACTCCCCTCTCTCACGGAACCAGCAAGCTCTGCCTATCAGGAGGTACAGCTTTGTAAAGTCAAAGAATCAGAAAGATGAACCACCAGAGGGGCTTGCAAGGCACGGCCCCGAAGACAACTGCAGGGTCCAGGGACGCTGAGCACTCACTCCAAAGGGCAGCAATGCCTGCTCATCACATCCCCACATCACCAGCTGAGGTCTGAGACCGAGGCTGCAGGGAAAGCTTCACGACTCCTTCCATGTGAAGGTTCTTCAAATATCAGAAATACCACATTTCACTGCTGAGAGTGCTCTTTACCAGGCTCCTCACCACTCTTGTTACCTCTGTCTGAGCCTTGGGAGGCATGCTGTTCTAAGCTCTTACTGTTATCCCTCTTCCTGATTTGAGTTAATCCACCTCTCATTTCTCTCTCTCTGCCTCTCCTTGTCCACTTCTGTTTGTGTGTGTCACACACACACACAGTCACATGCTAAAATTTTTAAATTTAAGATTAAAAACCAATCTAAGCATCTCTATGTCAGAGAGTAAAGAGACTCCATCAGAGGTGCCCATCACAGTGGAAACAACTGCTTATACCCAAAAAGGTTTTTTGTTGTGTTTTTATTTTGTTTTTTAGACTGAAGAATAGTCGATTGGCGAAGTTGTTAGTTTTGAGTGTACAGCATCATGACTTGGTCCTTTGTTTGCTTTTTGAAGATTATATTCCATTGCAGGTTATTACAAGATATTGGGGGTAATTGGTATGGTCCCTGTCCTATACAGTAAATCCTTGTTGCTTACCTATTTTATGCATAGTAGTGTGTATCTGTTAATCCCATACCCTTAATTTGTCCCTCCCTGACTCTTTCTCCCCTTTGGCGACCATGTTTGTTTATGTCTGTGAATCTATTTCAGTTTTGCACAAATATTCATTTATATTTTTTTAGATATTGCACATAAATGATATCATACAGTACTTGTGTCTCTCTGACTTAAATGCATAATATTCTCTAGGTCCCTCCATATTGCTAAAAGTGGCAATATTTCCTTCTTTTTATGGCTGAGTAATATTCTATTATATATGTAAATACATGGAAGTAGAAAGAGTGCAATAATCTTCAGGAAAATTGTTTAAACTTTGGTTTTACATTCCTTGTTTTCAAAATGGAAATATCACAAGATGCCCTCAATGGTGAAAACAAAGTGTATGAACATAATACCACACATAGTAATTTCTTAATAAATGTTATTTTTCCTCCCCTCTTCTCTTTCTTTATTCTTGGACAAACAACATTATACCAAGAAAATGGAAATAAAGATAAGGTAAATAAAAACTGCCAACAATTTGACTGACACAATAAATCAAAATTGTTCTCACCAGCTACTGCTTCTGGATTTTAATGTAATCAAAAACAAAACAATTCAGTTCAAAATACAAAAACTTAAGTCATAAAACTCAAGGCCATAATATTCAGTGGAACACATAGAATGGAATCAGCCCACATTTATAGCTACCACTAAGGTGAAGTGTATGAGACCTGGGTACAAAGAAAATTACGGGGCAGAGGAAATCTGAAGAATAAAATCAGGTTTAGGGGGAGTGAACATCCTCCCACCCTTCTAATGAGGAGTTTGAAAATAATCAGCGTTAGCATGATGGCACGGATATTGGTTTGATTCCAGAGCTTATCCTACCAAATTATAAAAATCGCAAAAGAAAGTAATTGAAGAATTCATAACGAGATTTGCTTGGCAATGTTCAAAATCCAAAGCAAAGTAATTTTATAAAGGAGGCACAGAGGGGGCTTTCCTCTATCTTTACACTGTATTATCCCAAACCAATCATCATCAAACAAAATTAAGCTGCAGGGCATTATGAGGGGGACAACTTAGTCAATTGTATGGGAACCTGCTTCAGGAGGCTGACTGAACGCCTGCCCTCCCCACCCTTCCTTGCCCCTTTTTGCTCTCCCTGCAACTAGGTCCCAGCAGTCCTGCTCTTTCTTCTTGAAGAAAGATACCCATGGGTGTATATCCGGATACCATCATTTCTTTTTCACTTACTGATTATTTACTTTGCTTGATTTTTATTTTTTTAATTAATTTTTATTTTTTTAGTTTGTTTTGCTTTACAATACTGTATTCGTTTTGCTACACATTGACATGTATCAGCCACGAGTGTACATGAACTCCCAATCCCGACCCCCACCACCCCCTCCCGCCCCACACCTTCTCTCTGGATCATCCCCGTGCATCAGTCCCAAGCATCCTGCATCCTGCATCAAACCTGGACTGGTGATTCATTTCATTTATGATATCACACATGTTACACTGCCACTCTGCCAACCCATCCCACTCTCTCCCTCTCCCACAGAGTCCAAAAGGCGTTCTATACCTCTGTGTCTCTTTTGCTGTCTTGTGTACAGGTTTATCATTACCATCATTCTAAATTCCATATATATGTGTAAGTATACTGTATTGGTGCTTTTCTTTCTGGCTTACTTCACTCTGTATAATCGGCTCCAGCATCATCCACCTCTTTAGAACTGATTTAAATGTATTCTTTTTAATAGCTGAGTAATACTCCATTGTGTATATGTACCACAGCTTTCTTATCCATTCATCTGCTGATGGACATCTAGGTTGCTTCCATGTCCTGGCTATTATAAACAGTGCCGCAATGAACATTGGGGTACACGTGTCTCTTTCAATTCTGGTTTCCTTGGTGTGTATGCCCAGCAGTGGGATCGCTGGATCATAAGGCAGTTCTATTTGCAATTTTTTAAGGAATCTCCACACTGTTCTCCATAGTGGCTGTACTAATTTGCATTCCCACCAACAGTGTAAGAGGGTTCCCTTTTCTCCACACCCTCTCCAGCATTTATTGCTTGTTGACTTTTGGATCGCAGCCATTCTGACTGGTGTGAAATGGTACCTCATTGTGGTTTTGATTTGCATTTCTCTGATAATGAGTGATGTTGAGCATCTTTTCATGTGTTTGTTAGCCATTCGTATGTCTTCTTTGGAGAAATGTCTATTTAGTTCTTTGGCCCATTTTTTGATTGGGTCATTTATTTTTCTGGAGTTGAGCTGCATAAGCTGCTTGTATATTTTTGAGATTAGTTGTTTGTCAGTTGCTTCATTTGCTATTATTTTCTCCCATTCAGAAGGCTGTCTTTTCACCTTGCTTATAGTTTCCTTTGTTGTGCAGAAGCTTTTAATTTTAATTAGATCCCATTTGTTTATTTTTGCTTTTATTTCCAGTATTCTGGGAGGTGGATCATAGAGGATCCTGCTGTGATTTATGTCAGAGAGTGTTTTGCCTATGTTCTCCTCTAAGAGTTTTATAGTTTCTTGTCTTACGTTTAGATCTTTAATCCATTTTGAGTTTATTTTTGTGTATGGTGTTAGAAAGTGATCTAATTTCATTCTTTTACAAGTGGTTGACCAGTTTTCCCAGCACCACTTGTTAAAAAGATTGTCTTTAATCCACTGTATATTCTTGCCTCCTTTGTCGAAGATAAGCTGTCCATAGGTGTGTGGATTTATCTCTGGGCTTTCTATTTTGTTCCATTGATCTATATTTCTGTCTTTGTGCCAGTACCATACTGTCTTGATGACTGTGGCTTTGTAGTAAAGCCTGAAGTCAGGCAGGTTGATTCCTCCAGTTCCATTCTTCTTTCTCAAGATGGCTTTGGCTATTCGAGGTTTTTTGTGTTTCCATACAAATTGTGAAATTATTTGTTCTAGCTCTGTGAAAAACACCGCTGGTATCTTGATAGGAATTGCATTGAATCTGTAGATTGCTTTGGGTAGTATACTCATTTTCACTATATTGATTCTTCTGATCCATGAACATGGTATATTTCTCCATCTATTAGTGTCCTCTTTGATTTCTTTCATCAGTGTTTTATAATTTTCTATATATAGGTCTTTAGTTTCTTTAGGTAGGTATATTCCTAAGTATTTTATTCTTTTCGTTGCAATGGTGAATGGAATTGATTCCTTAATTTCTTTTTCTACTTTCTCATTATTAGTGTATAGGAATGCAAGGGATTTCTGTGTATTGATGCCATACCACCCTGAACGCGCCCGATCTCGTCTGCTTGATTTTTAAAAAGATAAAGCATTTGGACGCGCACGTGTGTCGCCCCTGCACCTCCCTCTACTCTAGGCCCTGGGACAACACGTGAGTAAGACACAGGCCTGACGCGATGGAGGCTCAGAGTCCAGCCAGCACGCGGCAGAGCAGGGCTCTGAGAATGGGGCGGCATCTCATGAGCTTGGACTCTGGGAGGCACAGGCTGTTGGGGAGCCCCTGACCCTGCCCTGAGGAAGGAGGAGCTTCGGTGAGGCTCAGGAAGAGCAAATGCTCCTGCTGAGGCCAGGGAGGTAGTCAAGAGTCAGCCTGGCCAACAAGGAAAGGGGAGGCTCTCCAAGCAGGAGGATCCTGGGTGTGCAGAGCACGGGAGAGGGGAAGAAACGGCTCATCCATCCTGTGATGGAGGCACTAGCTAAGTGGGAGTGGGAGCTGAGGCTGATCATGCATCGCTTCCATTTTTTGCAGCGTGTCACCAGGTAACGACACAGGAGCTAGAGTGAGAAAAGTATTGAGTTCAAACCCTGGATTCGATATTGACTCAAACTTGATTTTCAGAAGGTCCCTTGCCCTCTTTAAACCCTAGTTTCCTAATTAATAAGTTGTCTAGAAGTCCAGTTCAGCTAATTTAATGCCTGGAAAAAACTTAAATTCCCACCCTTGATGCATCCCAGGCCTCTTTAATGGTAGCCATTACTATAAATTAACCTTCTGATCAAACACTGATGCAAGGCCCCAAGGGGAGGAAGGAAAACTCTGGGTAAGGTAAGAAAGGAAACACATATTTTTGAAATAACATACCGTACTAAAACAGCCTTTGTTAAACCTAACTCAGTTTAAAGAGGAAAGCATTAAGCACACTCTTACATATTAACTGAGCTCAGCACCACTAAATGAGTTGCTGCTGCTAAGTCGCTTCAGTCATGTCTGACTCTGTGTGACCCCATAGATGGCAGCCCACCAGGCTCCCCCGTCCCTGGGATTCTCCAGGCAAGAACACTGGAGTGGGTTGCCATTTCCTTCTCCAGTGCATGAAAGTGAAAAGGGAAAGTGAAGATGCTCAGTTGTGACCAACTCTTAGTGACCCCATGGACTGCAGCCCACCAGGCTCCTCCGTCCATGGGATTTTCCAGGCATGAATAAATGAATGAATGAAAAACTCAAATGTTTAAAGAGCAAACCATTGTGTACTCGTGTTTTTATGTACATCAATTCTGATTAATAAACAAAGGTAGGTATCTAACCATCTATTCAGTTTCCTCGAATGCATCAAAATTCATGAATTTTGCCTAATGTAGGCCAAGGAAAAAGTGAGTTGAAGAAAAAGTGATTTCTTTTCCATTCAGTCCCCAGAACAATAAAGCAAAATAAAGTCAAAATACATATATACCTATATGAAGAGAAAGAGAAAGAAATTTTTATAAATCACAATAAAGGATTTTAGAAAAGTAGAAAAATACCAATTTATAAAAAGACTTTTCCTACTAAAGATAAATCCACAAGGATTTAATGGGAAAAAAAAAACACTGCAGCCTGTATTCTTTTGATCCCCAAGATAGAATGTAATTTATTCAAAGCTGTGCTTCTGGCAATACTCAGTAATATTTTGTTGAGAGCTTTAAATGTTTATATCCTTTTTTGACATCATGTTTCTACTTTTGCGAATTTGACTTCAGGAAATAAATATAGCAACTGAACAACCATTAGGCAATAAGGTGCTATTATAGTGTTATTTGTAATTTGTGAAAAATTGTAATTGACCCAAATAATATTCAAGAAGGAAATGTTTAATTTTGCACATATGTGATGAAATATTAAATAGCCACTACAATCGTTTTTAAAGTTTTACAACAGTGTTAGAAAGTGCAGGATAAAATATATTTTCTCTAACATCACAATTATCCAAAATATTTACAAAGATTTGAAAAGACTTCCCAGAAATACAAGAGTTCCTAGAGCCTTGTTTAGGTGGTTGAAAAATATACATTTGGTTCTTTTCTGTTTATTTTATCACCTTTTAAAAATGGTGATATTTATAATCTAATATTTCCTTTCAAAACCTCTTCTTTTAAATGTTGGCATGGATTGGGGATATTTAATCTAAGTGCCCTTGGAATTGGGCTGGACCATAGATTTAAAGGGGTTTCCCTTGTGGCTCCGCTGGTAAAGAATCCTCCTGCAATGCGGGAGATCTGGGTTCGATCCCAGGGTTGAGAAGATCCCCTGGAGAAGAGAATGGCTACCCACTCCAGTATTCTTGCCTGGAAAATTCCATGGATAGAGGAACCTGGTGGGCTACCATCCAGGGGGTTGCAAAGAGTCGGTCATGACTGAACAACTAACACTTTCACTTCACAGATTTAAATCATGTGAAGAAGGCTCAACTGTATTACAAGATCAAGACACTCAGAACTCCACCAGAGACCCAGAGAAGGGGTTCTGCAGATAGCAACTGTTAAACAAGGAAAATTCCACTGCCGTCATTCTCCTACAAGGAAACTATACATTTAGTAGAAGTAAAAATGGGTTTTGTTCTCATGGTATTCCACTCTCCTTTCTGCCTATCTGGTTTCCCTTATTTTTTCTATGTATTTTATTTCCTGCTTGTCAGTTTTCTCTCACATTCTCACATTTGTGTTTTCAAAACAGAGAAGGAATTGAAGAATCTGGATTGTAATATGTAGGTACATGACAGGACTACCTTAGGAAGCTTTCCTAACCTCACTAAGCAGAATAAATATTGATTTCTGCTCTCTTATCCTTTTCCACACTGAATCACAGCCATTTTTTTATCCTTCAGAACTCAATAGGGATACCTTGAAAAAAAAAAAAAAAAGCAACAGCTAAATCCAATGCTTTATATTTTGAACTCTATGCTAATGAAAACACAACATATAAAAGTTCATGGAATTCAGCTAAAACAGTGCTTAGAGGGAAATGTATAGCTTTAAATACTTGTATTGGGCTTCCCTGGGGGCTCAGTAGTAAAAGAATACACCGGCAATGCCGCAGACACGCAGGAGATGTGGGCTCAATCCCTGGGTTAGGAAAATCCCCTGGAGGAGGAAATGGCAACCCACTCCAGTATTCTTGCCTGGAGAATCCCGTGGACAAAGAAGCCTGGCAGGCTACAGTCCATGGTCCCAAAGAGTCAGACACGACTGAGCGCCTGAGCATGAAGTGGAGCAGGACCATATGGTCCTTGCCTCTCCACCCTGTCCTCTGCCTGCCTTTTGCCGGTGGAAAACTTTAGTCAAAAAATAAGTTTAATCAGAGAAGTGGGAAATGCTGAAACAAAGGGAAACAGTCTAAGGAAACTAAATCATAATAATGTAGTCATAAAGCATAGTAAGGACCTTCAGTTCTTTCTCAAGAGCTATTGACAATATTCTGCGCCATATCTCGTGAGCTGTCTTATAGATGCCAGAACACCAGGCAGAGGAGTTAACTACACGATGACCACACTGGACCCAGGACATGAGCTGCCACTGAGAACTGACCACAGAGAAATGGGAACACACGGACCCCAGAACTGACGATGAACTGTATCTAAAACAACCAAGGTGATGCCACTCAGACCACGAATGACCAGCTGGAAGAGGACTGTTAGAGATGACTGTGCTGTTTCTGCATGTAGCCCGCTCCCCACTCTGTCTATAAAAGCTGTCACCCCCTGCTTCCCAGGGGTGGGGGAGTCGGCCTTTGGACAGATGTCTGCCACCCTCCCCCCTGCCAGTTGGCGGCATCAGAGATAAAGCAATCTTCCTTTCCACCAACCTGGCCTGTTTACTGGCTTTTGAGTGATGAGCAGCCAGACACCCCCATGCACACCTTTTGGTAACAAGCACAGACACAAGAAAAAAAAAATTACCAAAAATCTGAATCAATATGATAAAACAACTGAGAAAAGTCAATAATATCAAAAGTTGATGTTTTTAAAAGGAAAAACTATGTTTACATATTTAAAAACTCAACAGTGTAAGGGTATAACTTTCCTTCCAAATATCTATAGATTCAATGTGATAGCTATCAAAAATCTCAAGTTTTCTTAAGGAAATTGACAAGATGATTATAAAATTTAAATGGAAGTGCAAAAGTTCTAGAACTCTCCACATAATCTTAGTTGAAAGCACAGTCTGATTTAAAGAATTATTATAAAGCTATAGTGATTAAGACTTTTTATTAGCATAAGAATAGATCAGTACAACAGAATAGGGAATCTAGAATCAAGAAACAGACCAACACATATGCCCAACTGATTTTCAATCAAAGCATCTAGTCATTTGTTAATTAAATATAAGTATTTTAAATAAATGGTGTGAGTGTGAATGCTCAGTCTTGTCCGACTCTTTGCGACCCCATGGACTTTAGCCTACCAGGTTCCTCCATCCATGGGATTTTCCAGGCAAGAATACTGGAGTGAGTTGCCATTTCCTTCTCCAGGAGATCTTCCCGACCCAGGGACTGAACCCGGGTCTCCCGCATTGTAGGCAGACGCTTTACCGTCTGAGCCACCAGGGAAGCTCAATAAATAAATGGTGTAAGAACATGTAAATATAATCTGTGGCTTCATAGGTGGCTCAGTGGTAAAGAATCCTCCCACCATGCAGGAGACACGAGTTTGACCCCTGGGTCAGAAGATCCCCTGGAGAAAATGGCGATCCACTCCAGTATTCTTGCCTGGAAAATCCCTTGGACAGAAGAGCCTGGCTGGCTATGGTCCATAGGGTCACAAAGAGGCAGACACGACTGAACGACTGAACAAGCACTCACGCACCAGAAATTCTCAAGCGCATCACGTGCTCAGTCGCACAGCTGTGTCCAACTCTTTGCGACCCCATGGACTGTAGCCTGCCAGGCTCCTCTGCCCATGGGATTTTCTAGGCCAGGATACTGAAGTGGGTAGTTATTTCCTACTCCAGGGGATCTTCCCGACCCCGGAATGGAACCCATGTCTCTTGTGTCCCCTGCACTGGCAGGCTGGTTCTTTACCACTAGCACCACATGGGAAGCCCACCAGAAATTCATACTGGTTGCCGTTGAGGTCAAGGGGACAAGTTTCTAGAAAGTAACATGAGAAAATTTTTGAAGATGATGGAAATGTTCTACACAGCTGGCCCTCTGTATCTGTGGGTTCTGCACTGTGAATTCAACCACTGCGTATGATGAAAAATATTAAAAAACAATTCCAGAAAACCCCAAAAAGAAAAACTTGAGTTTGTTGCTTGTTGGCACTGATTTGCATTTCATTTGCATTGTATTTACAACTATTTACATAGCATTTACATTGTATTAGGTATTGCAAGTGACCTTATAATGATTGATGATTATTTAAAGCATACAGGAGGATGCTTGCAGTTATATGGAAATACTACCCATTTTATATAAGGGACTTGAATATCCATGAATTTTGGTATCTGCAGTATCCTGGAACAAATCCCCCTCAGATACTGAAGGATGACTATATCTTGTTTTGGAGTGGTGGTTACACAGTTGTATACATTAGTCTAAACCCATGAAATAAACACTTAATGTATGTGTTTTATTGTTTGTCAATTGTACCCTCATAAAAAGACTAAGTGCTGTTTGTCTTCATATTTTTATGATGCTCTTTTTCTAATATATAGTAGGTGCTAAGGCAATTTGCTGACATCTACTCAATGTCAGCTATAGTGCTGGAGTCCACACTGGACCCTGTACCAGAAGGGGAACCAGTTCTGCACTGGCAAACACAACTAATCTGGGCAGGCTTGTCTTGGTCTCACAGGTAGCCCAGAGAGGTGGATTCTCTTGACCAAAGCCACCAATAAATCTGGTGGAAAGTGGAACTTAAATTCACATCTCCAAGCTCTTAGGTGGAAACTATTCAAATTACATGTCTTGGATGGATGAATTAGCAAACAATGGAAAAAGAGATCATTGAACTTGCAAAAAGGATATAGTACCTTTTGAACAAGTGCAAAAGAATAGAGATGGATGATTATCCAATGTGAGTGTCTGAGAAGAATGAGGCATCTGGAATCCCCAATCTGCATTGACTTGGAAGCAGGAAAAGGACAAAACGTGTGTCTTGGGGCATGCCTACAAGGCCTATCACTGCTAACAGAGTTGTTGGTTTCCACTGTACAGGGTTGCCTAGTTTGTATCAGCCCTTTTTGTTGCAGGTGGAGGGGGGGTGGAAGGGAGTGGGTTCACACCTGCATCAAGGGTCCCCTTCATTGACTTGACAAAATCTTCCCAACCATTGAACCCAGCATCTCCCAAACACAAAGAAGTGTCATCCCAGATAAGCCTCTTCCTGCTCCTCCATGAGGACATCCAATATGCCATGGAACCAGGATGCTTCCTCACGTCTCTCCTTCCAAATGTGGGGCATCAAAACTCCTGATCCTCCCATGGAAGACTGTAGCACTTTTAGGGACCACCTTTCCTGCCATAAGGTATGGTCCGTGGCACTCAGTGGGGAGTGTACACAATGAGAGCATCCCCTGTCACAAAGCAGAGAGCCCCGGGGAAGAAATAAAGAGAGGTGTTGATGGGTGATACCCACACGCAATCTGGTGCCAGGGCAAGCATTAGATCAGTGTGGGAATAAATAAGATTTGTGAGCCCGTGTTCTTCCTGTATTTGCATTCACACTTTATGACCTCAGCGATATTTCCTGAGTGGAAAAAAACCACCTTCTGTTACGATTGCTCGACTCCACAGTGACTTCCCTCAGAAAAATACTGTCTCCAGCCACAGGGTCTGAAACTGGCTACTTGGCTATTTATTCAAAGAGCCCAGTGAGCTGTGAAGATTGACATTTAAACTATTAAACTATATTCTATTGACAATGTTATTAAATATTAGGTCTGATTTATGAAAAGGCCTAATAAATTGGCAGCCTGGGTCAGCCCTGGCACTGCACAGAAACTGTGTTATGGCTGGATGTTACTTGAGAGAGCTGATCAAACTCAAGAAAAATAAAGTCCCACCAACAACATTTAAAGTCTGATTTCATGTGACATAGTTATTACCATATAAATTCAAACCACTTGCCAGCTCCATTCTGCATCCCAGAGTTTCTCTAATTGATATTTTTAATAATTGGGAAATCAAAAGATACAACTGCAGACCTAAATAACTTCTGCTAAGTCACATGGAAAGAGAGGGAAGGCTTTTAAACATGGGAGCCAGCCATATATCTTGCTGCTTTGGTGTAAAAGAGGAAGGGAAATAGAAGCACAAGCGAGCCGTACGCAAGGAGGGTGCGGATACATTGGTTACGGAAATGGCGATGTAACCCTGTGGCAAGAGGCAAAGTTGGAGCGAGATATGACTGTACTGTGGCCTACTCGCATCTGTGTGACCTGGAACAAGCCACTTAATCTCCCTGAGGGCCAGTCCCATTTCTCCATGATGGAGACAATGACAATCAAGCAGTTCTGTTTAGGATGAAAAGAATAATATTTGTAGATCATCTGGCAGAGTTCCTGGTGCATAGAGACTGCTCAACAGATTTCTGGGGGCAATTAGGCCAGGCCAGGAGTGAGGCTGGGTCCAGGTAGTGAGGGCGGAGTCTGTGGGCCACCAGAGTTAGGCCTGAAAAGGACAGGAAAGGACACAGCCTGCAGGCTCCCAGATGGTATGGAACTAGCTGCCTGTGTGCTGTGAGATGGTGTAAAGGCAGAGGAGGACTACCTACTCGATGTGCTCATGTGAATGATTCCCAGATGACTCAGAGCTTTGATGATGAGCTACTGGATATGTCTATGAGCCATCAACTGACATTAACCTTCAGGAAATATCCCTGGAGCACCCATTGCTCTGGACTAGGGAGCCTCAAAACTTTTTCTATAAAAGGCCAGATATAACTGTTTTAGGCTTTGGAGACCATGTGGCCACAACTACTCAGCTGTACTTAAGTAGCAGAAAAGCAGCCACAGACACTGTGTAAACAACCGAGTGTGTGTTCCAATAAAACTTTATTTGTAAAAGCAAGTGATAGGTCAGATTCAGCCCAAGGATCATAGTTTGTGCAGGCGGCAGAGGGAAATGAAAGCAGTCTCTCTTTGCTCACCAAGCATCAACAGAATCTCTTTCCTAACAGGCGGGCCTGAAAGCAACTATAAAGCTATTTCCCTTGTCCCGCCCATCAAGGAATTCACAGAGGGTAACCTGCTCACTGTAGATGGCTCCAACTACACTGCCGATTTATGTGTTTCTGGTCAGTCCAACAACAAACAGATGACTCATTCAGGGACAATCCAGTATTTATTGAGAAGTAATGGGCACCAGGCAGGTTTGCTCTGAAAGCTGCACACGGTAGGCTTTCAATAAATACATAGAACTTCTCTCCCCTTCCAAATCGCTTTCTGCTCTCTTCACCAGAGCCCAGAAAGGGCTGCCTCCTCCTTATCTGAGTGATGGCTGGCATGAAAGAATAGGTCACAGTAGCAGGGACAACCATGACATAATTCCTTTCTCTGGTTCTGATACTGTGCAAAAGTGATCACCTCTTGCTAAGCAATTTCCCACCTAAATTGGTTTCAAGTCATTAAAAGCTGCAGCACTCCCAAGGAAAAAAATAATAGCAGCGCTCTGAGGTTACTCACAATATCAAGCTCCTTGACTTTAGCAGCAATTAGACATTGTTCCACTACCAAGCACTCTCTGGAAATGGACCCAGGTCACCAATGAGTAACTTGAACTTAGAAGTGGGAGCATCCTCCTTTTGCGGAGACAGTTTCCTCTGTTATTCCTTGGGGGCATCCAGTCCTCATCTTTGCCAGGCTGCCTGCACTGCACCCAAGCGAGTTCTGTCTGGGATTTGGAGAAGTCCCGCCTCTCTGAATACCAAGACCATGCTCATATTTCCCAGGATGCTGGATTTTCCTTACAGTTTCTAGATTCAAGATATGACCCTCACTCAGGGCATAACCCTACCTAGTCAAGTCTGCCAGGGATTCACAAGGCATTTGAAGCCCTAGTCTGGGGGGTAAGGGCAGTTCCATAAGGGCAGGAGACAGAAAGAGCTTCAGATAAGCATGTAGGCACAGCAGCCACCAAACAGGCACTTGGAGAAGGAGGGTTTGAGAATGAATCTGAGCACTCCTTGCAGTAAAAATGCTGTGCATTCTACTTTCTGACAGTACTATAAACTCACTTATATGACAGCAGTTATAAAAATCTTAACATTTGCCTAATGCTGACAGTTTGTTTGTCCGGTTTTTTTCCTTAAAGATCCAAATGCAAGAGGGAGATTTGTGACTTCCAAGGCTGGCTTGGGGTTAATAAAAGGAAGTTATCATAAAAGCAACTCTGTATTAGAAAAAGATTAGATTCTGTACCATGAAGCTTTAGGCATTTATAAAGAATCTATTTGCATTTTCCACCACTTATTCTTTAACATTTTTTTATTCATGAGTAAGACCCTAAATATCACCAGAGGATGATGTAAATAGGATGATGGGAAGATGCTTCTCTGAGGACCCGTTTTCAGATTTATTGTGCTCCAGAGGGCTTCATTGGTGTCTGCCTTCTTAATGTACTCCAGGAGTGAGAGTAGGCATGTACCTGGGTGCCTGCTAGAAGAGAAGGGAGCTGGCATGGTCTGGGAGCCAAACTCTGCCTGGCTAGCCTGGAATTATTTATCTAAAAAAAACATAGGTAGGTGCAAAGAATAAGAATAATCACAAACTTTGGTTCATAATGAGAAATAAAAGATAAAAACAAAAAACCTGTGACTGTAAAGCTAACACTGACCCAGACTCCCATCCAATAATACACTTCTCTCTTTCGTCTTGCTCTGCCTCTCCCATGTGTCGCAAACACTGCCCTGAGTCTTATATTTCACCCTGAGTCTTATATTTCACCCTTACTCTGGATGCACGTATGCCTGTGTTTTACACATTTCAGGCGGCAGAGGGAAATGAAAGCAGTCTCTCTTTGCTCACCAAGCATCAACAGAATCTCTTTCCTAACAGGCGGGCCTGAAAGCAACTATAAAGCTATTTCCCTTGTCCCGCCCATCAAGGAATTCACAGAGGGTAACCTGCTCACTGTAGATGGCTCCAACTACACTGCCGATTTATGTGTTTCTGGTCAGTCCAACAACAAACAGATGACTCATTCAGGGACAATCCAGTATTTATTGAGAAGTAATGGGCACCAGGCAGGTTTGCTCTGAAAGCTGCACACGGTAGGCTTTCAATAAATACATAGAACTTCTCTCCCCTTCCAAATCGCTTTCTGCTCTCTTCACCAGAGCCCAGAAAGGGCTGCCTCCTCCTTATCTAGTGATGGCTGGCATGAAAGAATAGGTCACAGTAGCAGGGACAACCATGACATAATTCCTTTCTCTGGTTCTGATACTGTGCAAAAGTGATCACCTCTTGCTAAGCAATTTCCCACCTAAATTGGTTTCAAGTCATTAAAAGCTGCAGCACTCCCAAGGAAAAAAATAATAGCAGCGCTCTGAGGTTACTCACAATATCAAGCTCCTTGACTTTAGCAGCAATTAGACATTGTTCCACTACCAAGCACTCTCTGGAAATGGACCCAGGTCACCAATGAGTAACTTGAACTTAGAAGTGGGAGCATCCTCCTTTTGCGGAGACAGTTTCCTCTGTTATTCCTTGGGGGCATCCAGTCCTCATCTTTGCCAGGCTGCCTGCACTGCACCCAAGCGAGTTCTGTCTGGGATTTGGAGAAGTCCCGCCTCTCTGAATACCAAGACCATGCTCATATTTCCCAGGATGCTGGATTTTTCCTTACAGTTTCTAGATTCAAGATATGACCCTCACTCAGGGCATAACCCTACCTAGTCAAGTCTGCCAGGGATTCACAAGGCATTTGAAGCCCTAGTCTGGGGGGTAAGGGCAGTTCCATAAGGGCAGGAGACAGAAAGAGCTTCAGATAAGCATGTAGGCACAGCAGCCACCAAACAGGCACTTGGAGAAGGAGGGTTTGAGAATGAATCTGAGCACTCCTTGCAGTAAAAATGCTGTGCATTCTACTTTCTGACAGTACTATAAACTCACTTATATGACAGCAGTTATAAAAATCTTAACATTTGCCTAATGCTGACAGTTTGTTTGTCCGGTTTTTTTCCTTAAAGATCCAAATGCAAGAGGGAGATTTGTGACTTCCAAGGCTGGCTTGGGGTTAATAAAAGGAAGTTATCATAAAAGCAACTCTGTATTAGAAAAAGATTAGATTCTGTACCATGAAGCTTTAGGCATTTATAAAGAATCTATTTGCATTTTCCACCACTTATTCTTTAACATTTTTTTATTCATGAGTAAGACCCTAAATATCCCAGAGGATGATGTAAATAGGATGATGGGAAGATGCTTCTCTGAGGACCCGTTTTCAGATTTATTGTGCTCCAGAGGGCTTCATTGGTGTCTGCCTTCTTAATGTACTCCAGGAGTGAGAGTAGGCATGTACCTGGGTGCCTGCTAGAAGAGAAGGGAGCTGGCATGGTCTGGGAGCCAAACTCTGCCTGGCTAGCCTGGAATTATTTATCTAAAAAAAACATAGGTAGGTGCAAAGAATAAGAATAATCACAAACTTTGGTTCATAATGAGAAATAAAAGATAAAAACAAAAAACCTGTGACTGTAAAGCTAACACTGACCCAGACTCCCATCCAATAATACACTTCTCTCTTTCGTCTTGCTCTGCCTCTCCCATGTGTCGCAAACACTGCCCTGAGTCTTATATTTCACCCTGAGTCTTATATTTCACCCTTACTCTGGATGCACGTATGCCTGTGTTTTACACATTATGCCAAAGAATGCTCAAACTACCGCACAATTGCACTCATCTCATATGCTAGTAAAGTCATGCTCAAAATTCTCCAAGCCAGGCTTCAGCAATACATGAACCGTGAACTTTCTGATGTTCAAGCTGGTTTTAGAAAAGGCAGAGGAACCAGAGATCAAATTGCCAACATCGGCTGGATCATGGAAAAAGCAAGAGAGTTCCAGAAAAACATCTATTTCTGCTTTATTGACTATACCAAAGCCTTTGATTGTGTGGATCACAATAGACTGTGGAAAATTCTGAGAGAGATGGGAATACCAGACCACCTGACCTGCCTCTCGAGAAACCTGTATACAGGTCAGGAAGCAACAGTTAGAACTGGACATGGAACAACAGACTGGTTCCAAATGGGAAAAGGAGTACGTCAAGGCTGTATATTGTCACCATGCTTATTTAACTTATATGCAGAGTACATGATGAGAAACGCTGGACTGGAAGAAACACAAGCTGGAATCAAGATTGCTGGGAGAAACATCAATAACCTCAGATATGCAGATGACACCACCCTTATGGAGAAAGTGAAGAAGAACTGAAGAGCCTCTTGATGAAAGTGAAAGAGGAGAGGGAAAAAGTTGGCTTAAAGCTCAACATTCAGAAAACAAAGATCATGGCATCCGGTCCCATCACTTCATGGGATATAGATGGGGAAACAGTGGAAACAGTGGCTGACTTTATTTTCTGGGGCTCCAAAATAACTGCATATGGTGATTGCAGCCATGAAATTAAAAGATGCTTACTTCTTGGAAGGAAAGTTATGACCTAGACAGCATATTAAAAAGAGAGACATTACTTTGTCAACAAAGGTCCATCTAGTCAAGGCTATGATTTTTCCAATGGTCATGTATGGATGTGAGAGTTGGATTATAAAGAAGACTGAGTGCCAAAGAATTGATGCTTTTGAACTGTGGTGTTGGAAAAGACTTTTGAGAGTCCCTTGGACTGCAAGGAGATCCAACCAGTCCATTCTAAAGGAGATCAGTCCTGGCTGTTCATTGGGAGGACTGATGTTGAAGCTAAAACTCTAATACTTTGGCTACCTGATGCGAAGAGCTGACTCATATGAAAAGACCCTGATGCTGGGAAAGATTGAGGGCAGGAGGAATGACAGAGGATGAGATGGTTAGATGGCATCATCGACTCAATGGACGTGAGTCTGGGTGGACTCTGAGAGTTGGTGTTGGACAGGGAGGCCTGGCGTGCTACAGTTCATGGGGTCTCAAAGAGTCAGACATGACTGAGTGACTGAACTGAACTGAAGAGGTTGCTATGTTGACTGTTATTTTCTATCAGTTGACCCATGTGAAATTGCCTTTAATATTCTTCTTTTGGGCTTCCTTAGTAGCTCAGCTGGTAAAGAATCCACCTGCAATGCGAAAGACCTAGGTTTGATCCCTGGGTTGGGAAGATCCCCTGGAGAAAGGAAAGGCTACCTGCTCCAGTATTCTGGCCCAGATAATTTCATGGACAGGGGCATCTGCAGTCCATGGGGTCGCACAGCGTCAGAAAGAGCTGAGCAGCTGTCACTTTCACGCTTCTCTACTCAATATTTATTCAGTTAAGAGCCATCCACACTATTGCATGCAGCTGTGGTTTAGTCATTTCCATGCAAGTCTTATTTATTTTTAAACTTGTTAATGCTCATTCGGACATCTTCCAGAATCCTGGCTCTATAAGCAATGCTACCATGGCCTTTCTTTTGTCTGAGGTGCTACAGAGGTTTGTTTGGGATGGACACATAGGAGTGGAATTGCTGGGTCAGTGGGTATGAAAAACTCCATTTTCTAAGAGAATGACAACTGGTTTTCAAAGTGGCAGTACTGAGTACACTCCCACCAGCAGTTAACCACCTGTTCCTCAGTCCTCTCCACCACCTCTCCTTTGGGGCAAATCTAATTGATATAAAGTGATATATCTTTATGGTCTTGATTTTCATTTTCTGGAAACACTAATGACTTTGAACATCTCTTCACATGATTACTGACCATATGTGGTACCTCTTCTGTGAAAGTCCTGTACAAGTCTTTTGCTCATTTTTCTATTAAATTGTTTCAACTTTCCTTATTCATTTGTAAAAGTTTTTTATGTAATATCCATATAGGATATTAATCCTATATTGGTTGCATGCATTGTAAATATTCACTCCCAGTGTGTGACTTGCCTTTTTATTTTCTTTATAAAGTGTCTTGTAATGAACAGAAGTTTGATAAAGTCAAAAGCTGCATCTTTTCTTTTAGAAGTTATTTTGTAGGCTTGTTGCAATGAATCTTCATCAGCATCCAGTTTTATGGGGGTATTGGCTCTCCATGAGAGACAAAGAAAGCAGAGAAGGGAAACTCAAAGGCCATTTGGCTCAAGTCTTACATTTATAAAAGGCCTTAAATCAACTTTGTATTCATTATCCGCAAATGAGGTCACCTACAGCCACAAAGATCCACTGTCAGGCATGAAAGAAGACCCAGCAGCTCGAGGTGAGAGCACCGTATTTCTTTGTGCATGAGGACATAAGAAGTTTTAATAAACTTCGTGAGCACAGGACTAGCACATCTATGCTGCATTCATTATTTTTGTTATGATATCCCTTGGTTAAATATAAACATTCCAAATCTACCACAACATGTCCTTTTAAATGTTTCAAGTGTCTAAAGAGATCCCCCAAATGCAAAATTGACCAGGCTTCTCTTAACATCTAGAGGTTTGACAAGAAGACTGGGGTGCTCAATATAAACATCACCAGTGAGCTGGGTGGAACATCACCAGTGGAACTGGGATTCACACACAAATGTGCTAGGCTCCAGAGCACAGACACTCTCTGCTGCTTAACTCTGCTAAACAATGGGGAGAAGCCACCCCGAGCTGACTGCCCTGTGGGCATGCAGGCCACAGGGACTCCTCGACCACGCAGAGCCCTGCCTCAAGACACCATGCCGGGAGCCAGCACCCCCTCCACCCCAGCCGCTGCTTCTGAAGCAGGATTCAGGCTCTGCCTCTCTCCCTGCACCCATTCTTGACAGGGGCTAGCAAACTACTGAGGGCTTTTCTTATCATGAAGAGCAAGGTGGGTAGACTCTAGTGGCCTTAAAACTTTCTGGAGACTCCTCCTTACACCCACTGCCCTCTGCAGTAAGCCCAGGGTGTGTGTGTGCGTGCTCAGCCATGCCAAACTCTTTGTGACTTTGTGGACTGTAGCCCACCAGGTTCCTCTGTCAATGATATTTCCCAGGCAAGAATACTGGAGGGGTTGCAATTTCCTCATCCAGGGGATCTTCCAGACCCAGGAATCAGAACTGTGCCTTTTGTATCTCCTGCATTTGCAGGCAGATTCTTTACAACTGTGCCACCTGGGAAGTCCACAGTAAATCCAAGGGATTGCCAAATGACCAGGGGTGTAGAACACAGGTGTGTGCGTGCGTGTGTGTGTGTGAATATGTGTGAGCATTAGTGTGTGTGCGTGCGTGCATGTGTGTGTGAATATGTGTGAGCATTAGTGTGTGTGTGCATGTGTGTGTGTGAATATGTGTGAGCATTAGTGTGTGTGTGTATGTGTGAATATGTGTGAGCATTAGTGTGTGCGCATGCATGCATGTGTGTGTGAATATGTGTGAGCATTAGTGTGTGTGTGTGCGTGCATGTGTGTGTGAATATGCGTGAGCATTAGTGTGTGTGCATGCATGCATGTGTGTGAATATGTGTGAGCATTAGTGTGTGTGTGTGCATGCATGCTTGTGTGAATATGTGTGAGCATTAGTGTGTGTGTATGTGTGTGTGAATATGTGTGAGCATTAGTGTGTGTGTGTGTGCATGTGTGTGTGTGAATATGTGTGAGCATTAGTGTGTGTGTGCATGTGTGTGTGAATATGTGTGAGCATTAGTGTGTGTGTGTGCATGCATGTGTGTGTGAATATGTGTGAGCATTAGTGTGTGTGTGTGTATTGAAAGCATGTGCATGAGTGACTATGTGTGAGAGCCTGTAGGAATGTTCTGCAGAGGGAGCACTGATGGGTAGGGAAATGTAAGACACACCGAGGCAGGCTGCATGAGTGCACATATGCACGTGCGTGTGTGTGTGTGAATGTGGGAAGACTCTGCAGAAGTGGTGGGGCAGCTTGAACAAAGAACAGAAGGGAAGAGATGTGGAGCAAGATGGGCTGGACAGAGGTCCACCCAGAGAGGCAGCAGTGCTGGGCACCGTGCACGTCTTTCTTGTATTGTTCACTGATGACCAAGAGTAAGTAGCCTCTGTGTGTGAGGGTCACTGAGAAGAAGGTGCCATCACCCGAGACATCCTTACGACATCTGCCTTCATCCTACTGTGACCTTCACATGTTCTGCAGCACAGGGCGGATAAACACCAAACCCCTCAGTCTGGAACCCCAGGCATGAGCACCTAATGAAGAGTGTGACCCACGCCTGATTCTCATCTGCATAATGGGACAATCACAATTAATCTGGGTCCCTGTGGAAACTCACTGAAATAAATTAGCAACGTCTAACCATCTCTGAAAGAGATGGGAATACCAAACCACCTGACCTGCCTCTTGAGAAATCTGTATGCAGGTAAGAAAGCAACAGTTAGAACTGGACATGCAACAACAGACTGGTTCCAAATAGGAAAAGGAGTACGTCAAGGCTGTATATTGTCACCCTGCTTATTCAACTTCTATGCAGAGTACATCATGAGACACGCTGGACTGGAAGAAACACAAGCTGCAATCAAGATTTCTGGGAGAAATATCAATCACCTCAGATATGCAGATGACACCACCCTTAAGGCAGAAAGTGAAGAGGAACTAAAAAGCCTCTTGATGAAAGTGAAAGAGGAGAGTGAAAAAGTTGGCTTAAAGCTCAACATTCAGAAAACAAAGATCATGGCATCCAGTTCCATCACTTCATGGGAAATAGATGGGGAAACAGTAGAAAGAGTGTCAGACTTTATTTTTCTGGGCTCCAAAATCACTGCAGATGGTGACTGGAGCCATGAAATTAAAAGGCACTTACTCCCTGGAAGAAAAGTTATGAGCAATCTAGAGAGTACATTCAAAAGCAGAGACATTACTTTGCCGACTAAGGTCCATCTAGTCAAGGCTATGGTTTTTCCTGTGGTCATGTATGGATGTGAGAGTTGGACTGTGAAGAAGGCTGAGCACCGAAGAATTGATGCTTTTGAACTGTGGTGTTGGAGAAGACTCTTGAGAGTCTCTTGGACTGCAAGGAGATCCAACCAGTCCATTCTGAGGGAGATCAGCCCTGGGATTTGTTTGGAAGGAATGATGCTAAAGCTGAAACTTGAGTACTTTGGCCACCTCATGTGAAGAGTTGACTCATTGGAAAAGACTGATGCTGGGAGGGATTGGGGGCAGAGGAGAAGGGGATGACAGAGGATGAGATGGCTGGATGGCATCACGGACTCGACGGACACAAGTCTGAGTGAACTCCGGGAGTTGGTGATGGACAGGGAGGCCTGGCATGCTGCGATTCATGGGGTCACAAAGAGTCGGACACGACTGAGCGACTGAACTGAACTGAACCATGTCTGCAGAGCGGGTTCATCTCTCCCGCCCGTCCTCTCTGGCGTGGGCTCTTCTCACGCAATGCTCCCACAGTTCCACCCCACCCCCATTCAGCCTCTGTGCTGGGCTTGCTGTCCTGACCACCGTCTCCCAAGCACACCTCTGCTCACAGCATGGTCCCACATGGCGCCCACCACTCCCTGAACCCTGTCCCCACCTCCTCTCCCTCTGCCCTGGTCCTCTGTGTCTGCTTTTATTGAGTGTTCTTACTTGGGGTGGGCTGACCCCTCTGTACCACCATCCTATGAGCTCAGTAAGAGGGAGATCCTGGTCTTGGGTTTAACCTCCCTGCCCTTCCCTGATCCTGTGGAAACTTAGAAGGGTCTTAAGTTTCCCTTCTACCAGCCGCTTTGCCTCTCCTGACAAAAATGGGCATCTACCTGCAGAAGGTGAGCCTCTTTACCCACATGTCTACGAAAAATGCTTATTTACGCTGCTGAAGATGGGTCACCCTGCAGGCGACGGGAATCCTCAAAGGAGATGCCTCTAGGAGGGTGTCTCCCACCACAAGGATGACAGTCCTTATGGCCCCTGCCACAGCACACACATGCCTGGGTGGCCAGCTCCCACCTACCTTCCTGATGCCTTCCGAAGGACTGGACACACAGTTGTCAGCCCCTCCATTCTTGCTGATGGTCCGCCAGAGCTCAGCAAACGTGCTGTCTTGCTCCAGAGGGTTGGTGCCCTTGGCTCGGAAGTACTCGTACACAGCAGAATCCCGGACAGTGCCGTAAGACATCTCCACTTGCTTGGACAGGTCCTGGAACGTCCTAAAATACAACATGGATGTGAAACATGGGTACACGGGGCACCTGTGGGGACCCACACAAGGCCCGCCTGCAGTGGGAGCCAGGTGTGCTCCACTGTCCACATCCTTCACTCCCAACACCAGCGGCATGAGGCCCAAGGCCTGGAACATGACTTGCCAGGATCTCATTCTATCCAAGTTACGTTTCTTCACTGTAGATTAATTCAGTAAGGCCATTAAATGCCTAAAACCAGGTGCTGTGCTGAGCCACTGAGCCTGAGACACAAAAAGATGAATAAGACATGAATCCTGCCCTTGAGGAGCTTAGAGTTTAACTGTAGAAACACAAAGACAGATCATCATAGCAGAAGAATGACAGTGACACAGGAGGCTGTACACTGAGGGCTCCAACTCAAATGCCTGCAAAAGGAAAGAGAAGCACCACGGCAAGACCAGCAACAGTGACTGGTCTCTGACACTCAGAGCTGGCGTATGGTGGGCACACGCTCAGAGATTGTGTCCACGAAGAGGCATGTCTCCTCCAAAGCTTGCAGCTGTTCTGGAATGTCACCCACCTGTTGCCTTCCAAGCATCTGCCCTTATTGCCAAATTCAGACTTAAATTGAAGAAAATAGGGAAAACCAATAGACTATTCAAAGAAAGTGAAAGTGAAGTCGCTTAGTCACGTCCGACTCTTTGTGACCCCATGGACCATAACCGATCAGGCTCCTCCAACCATGGGATTGTCCAGGCAAGAATGCTGGAGTAGATTGCCATTTCCTTCTCCAGGGGATCTTCCCAACTCGGGGATGGAACACAGGTCTCCTGCATTGCAGGCATCTGAGCTACCAGGGAAGCCATTCAGGTATGACCTAAACATATCCCTTATGATTATACAGTGGAAGTGACAAATAGATTCAAGGGACTAGATCTGATAGAGAAAGTGCCTGAAGAACTGTGGACAGAGGTCTGTGACATTGTCCATGAGGCACTGATCAAGACCATCCCCAAGAAAAAGAAATGCAAAAAGGCAAAATGGTTGTCTGAGGAGGCCTTACCGTAAGCTTTCATAAGAGATATGAAAAAAGAGAAGCAAAAGGCAAAGGAGGAAGGAAAGATAAGCCCATCTGAATGCAGAGTTCCAAAGAATAGCAGAGAGAGAGAAGAAAGCCTTCCTCAGTGATCAATGCAAAGAAAGAGAAAAACGATAGAAAGGGAAAGACTAGCGATCTCTTCAAGAAAATTAGATATACAAAGGGAACTTTTCATGCAAAGATGGGCACAATAAAGAACAGAAATGGTATGGATCTAACAGAAGCAGAAAATGTTAAGAAGAGGTAGCAAGAATACACGGAAGAACTATACAAAAAAGATCTTCATGACCCAGATAATCATGATGGTATGATCACTCACCTAGGGCCAGACATCCTGGAATGTGAAGTCAAGTGGGCCTTAGGAAGCATCACTATGAATAAAGCTAGTGGAGGTGATGGAATTCCAGTTGAACTATTTCAAATCCTGAAAGATGATGCTGTGAAGGTGCTGCACTCAATATGCCAGCAAATTTGGAAAACTCAGCAGTGCCCACAGGACTGGAAATGGTCAGTTTTCATTCCAATCCCAAAGAAAGGCAATGCCAAAGAATGCTCAAACCACTGCACAATTGCACTCATCTCACACGCTACCAAAGTAATGCTCAAAATTCTCCAAGCCAGATTTCAACAATATGTCAACTGTGAACTTCCAGATGTTCAAGCTGGATTTAGAAAAGGCAGAGGAACTAGAGATCAAATTATCAACATCTGTTGGATCATCAAGAAAGCAAGAGAGTTCCAGAAAAACACCTACATCTGCTTTATTGACTATGCCAAAGCCTTTGACTGTGTGGATCACAATAAACTGTGGAAAATTCTGAAATAAATGGGAATAATAGACCGCCTGACCTGCCTCCTGAGAAATATGTAATGCAGATCAAGAAGCAACAGTTAGAACTGGACATGGAACAACAGACTGGTTCAATTTTGGGAAAGGAGTATGTCAAGGCTGTATATTGTCACCCTGCTTATTTAAATTATATGCAGAGTACATCATGAGAAGTGCTGGGCTGTACTTTTCATGCAAAGATGGGCACAATAAAGAACAGAAATGGTATGGATCTAACAGAAGCAGAAAATGTTAAGAAGAGGTAGCAAGAATACACGGAAGAACTATACAAAAAAGATCTTCATGACCCAGATAATCATGATGATGTGATCACTCACCTAGGGCCAGACATCCTGGAATGTGAAGTCAAGTGGGCCTTAGGAAGCATCACTATGAATAAAGCTAGTGGAGGTGATGGAATTCCAGTTGAACTATTTCAAATCCTGAAAGATGATGCTGTGAAGGTGCTGCACTCAATATGCCAGCAAATTTGGAAAACTCAGCAGTGCCCACAGGACTGGAAATGGTCAGTTTTCATTCCAATCCCAAAGAAAGGCAATGCCAAAGAATGCTCAAACCACTGCACAATTGCACTCATCTCACACGCTACCAAAGTAATGCTCAAAATTCTCCAAGCCAGATTTCAACAATATGTCAACTGTGAACTTCCAGATGTTCAAGCTGGATTTAGAAAAGGCAGAGGAACTAGAGATCAAATTATCAACATCTGTTGGATCATCAAGAAAGCAAGAGAGTTCCAGAAAAACACCTACATCTGCTTTATTGACTATGCCAAAGCCTTTGACTGTTGGATCACAATAAACTGTGGAAAATTCTGAAATAAATGGGAATAATAGACCGCCTGACCTGCCTCCTGAGAAATATGTAATGCAGATCAAGAAGCAACAGTTAGAACTGGACATGGAACAACAGACTGGTTCAATTTTGGGAAAGGAGTATGTCAAGGCTGTATATTGTCACCCTGCTTATTTAAATTATATGCAGAGTACATCATGAGAAGTGCTGGGCTGGAGGAAGCACAAGCTGGAATCAAGATTGCTGGGAGAAATATCAATCACCTCAGATATGCAGATGACACCACCCTTATGGCAGAAAGTGAAGAGGAACTAAAGAGCCTCTTGATGAAAGTGAAAGAGGAGAGTGAAAAAGTTGGCTTAAAGCTCAACATTCAGAAAACGAAGATCATAGCATCCAGTCCCATCACTTCATGGCAAAGAGATAGGGAAACAGTGGAAACAGAGACAGACTTTATTTTAGGGCTCCAAAATAACTGCAGATGGTGATTGCAGCCATGAAATTAAAAGATGCTTACTCCCCGGAAGGAAAGTTATGACCAACCTAGATAGCATATTAAAAAGCAGAGACATTACTTTGCCAACAAAGGTCCGTCTAGTCAAAGCTATGGTTTTTCCAGTAGTCATGTATGGATGTGAGAGTTGGACTATAAAGAAAGCTGAGTGCAGAAGAATTGATGTTTTTGAACTGTGGTGCTGGAGAAGACTCTTGAGAATCCCTTGAACTGCAAGGAGATCCAACCAGTCTATCCTAAAGGAAATCAGTCCTGAATATTCATTGGAAGGACTGATGCTAAAGCTGAAACTCCAATACTTTGGCTGCCTGGAACTGACTCACTTGAAAAAACCCTGATGCTAGGAAAGGTTGAAGGCAAGAGAAGGAGACAACAGAGGATGAAGTGGTTAGGTGGCATCTCCGACTCAATGGACATAAGTTTGAGTAAACTGTGAGAGTTGGTGATGGACAGGGAAGCCTGGTGTGCCGCAGTCCATGGGGTCGCAAAGAGTCGGACTCGCTGAGCAACTGAACTGAATTGAACTGAAGCATCTCCCCCTAATTTGTTTTTGAATAAAGAAAGGAATCTGGGTTTGTGTATGAGCTTTATTGACTCCAGAGTGTTGATGGTTATTCAAATGGTGGTAAAGATAATCCAAAGTACTTCTGAGAGCCTCCGTCTGTTATCCATGGAGGAGAAGCAAGCAGCTCAGGCCGGGTTCACAATGCAGGGAGCAGGTGCATCAGGAAATGTCCATCAGCTCCAAGGAGCAGAAGACTGAGCTGCACCTTCTTTGGAGAAGGGAGCAGGAATCAGATCAGGGAGGACCAACTTGGCATAAAGTTTTCACTTGACACAAGATGAGTAGTACCTGATTCGATGTGCTGATAGGATAGAATTGCAAAAAACATAAAGCTCACTGATGAGCCAGTCTCTCTCTTCAGGCTCCAACTGGATTCCCCTTTGCTTATTTCTCTTCTGGAAATCTGTCTCTCCTTTTCATCAACCAGAATCATCATTCCCACCACTTGCTGTGTTGCTGATTCCACAAAAAGACCCAATCATTTCAACCTGATCCATACAAACCTCCATCTTGTGAGCTCATCTGCTATTGCACCTGTATCCACATGACCCCAGAGCTAAGGTTAAAATGAGAAATTCCACAGGATCACCATTTGTGGCACCAGACCACAGAGCTCCCTCTGCCTGGAATCCCTTTATCTTGCTCATCCACCTGATACACTTCTACAAACCCCTTGAAGTTCCAGCAGCCGCCTTTCCCTATGGGAAGACATCAGCATCCCTCAGCTCCCTGGCCATCTCTACACCCTGTGTGGTTTCTATGGCAGTAAGAGCTCACCATGACTACAGGAAACACACAGCAGAGTATGTAATGCACAGGCTCTGAGTCCAATTACTTGCCCTGCCTCTCAATCCCATCAGCACTAACATTGAGGGCCCTCTGTTAGTTAGCTGGCCTCTCTGAGCCTCAGTTTCCAAATCCTTAAACACAAAACACACACACACACACACAAACACCAGGTGAGAAGTAGAGCCCATAGCAGAGGTTGCTGTGAAGATGAAATGAGGTGATGTGTGTTCAGTTCTTAGAGCAGTGACTGGTGTAACTCAGTGGCCAGTCACTGGTAGCAGGTATTATTACAGACCGGGGTCCTCAGTATGTGTGTGTTTTGTCACTCAGTCATGTCTGACACTTTGCAACCCTTTGAACGGTAGCCCACCAGGCTCCTTTGTCAGTGGGATTTTAAGAATACTGAAGTGGGTTGCCATTTCCTCCTCCAGAGGTTCTTCCTGACCCAGGGATCGAACCTGTGTCTCCTGCATTGCAGGCGGATTCTTCACCTGCTGAGCCATCAGGGGTCCTCAGTAGACAGAGCCAGAGCAGCTCTGTATTTGCATCCTCAGCACTAGACCCAGGGCTGCAGCCAGCCTGCCCAGCCTGCACACAGAGGAGCCAGCAACGGAGCTAGCTTTCTCCTGTTCTGGAGAGACCCTCCATGGAATTCCTTCAGGCCCTGCTACATGGCCCAGAAACAGAGTTCTATATTCGTTTCAATACATTACAGATGAAAGAAAACATAAAATAACAAATTCGATGAAGAAATCTCTCTAATTATTGTTCATTATTTATATCTAATTGAAGCAAGATGTTCCTTTGCTTGAAGGGCCCCAAGGGTTGTAACTCTGTCGTAATTTGCCTGTAATGAAAGGAAGGGGGATCTTTTTTCCCCCGCAGTTTTTATTTTTCTCATGGTAATACAAACAAACACAAGTCTTTGATGAATGGGAAACATCAGGATGAATTACACAGTTGATTCTAAATACTGGAACTGTTCTAAATTACTGCAGTTTCCATGAGCCTAGAATGGATGTGTAACTGCCAAGGAGTTCAGCCCTACTGTTTCATCCCCACATTTGAAATGGAGATTTCCTCTCTCCTCTTGGTATTTATTCATGACAGTGCCCCTGGTCAGAGGCTCAGGGAGCAGTTCTAGAATGCAAGCAGGCAGCCCCAGTGCTAATGGCTTCATGCCCATTTCTGCCCGGTAGAGGTCATTGTTGTCATCCCCAAAACACCACTGCCATCTTTGCCGAACCAGACCCATGGCTTCCATCCCTCACCACTCACAGCCATGGGTCTGTGTACAGGGATCTCTTGCCCATCTTTACGCATCTTTAATGAACATTCCCTCTTTCAAGGAAAATTTCCAAGCTCACTAACACACGGGAGGTACTACCATCATATTTCAGAGTGAATAAACCTATCTAAGGCTCTTTGGCAGAGAAGGCAATGGCACCCCACTCCCGTACTCTTGCCTGGAAAATCGCATGGATGGAGGAGCCTGGTGGGCTGCAGTCCATGGGGTCGCTAAGAGTTGGACGCGACTGAGCGACTTCACTTTCACTTTTCACTTTCATGCATTGGAAAAGAAAATGGCAACCCACTCCAGTGTTCTTGCTGGAGAATCCCAGGGACGGGGGAGCCTGGTGGACTGCCGTCTATGGGGTCGCACAGAGTTGGACACGACTGAAGCGACTTAGCAGCAGTAGCAACAAGGCTCTTTGGAGGCTTGCAAGAGGTCCCAACTAATCATGGAACCAAACTGTCATCACCCACAGGCACTCACCCTCTTGTCCAAGGGCACAGCTTTGGAATGGACATGGAAGGAAAGAAGAAAGAAGAGCCAGCCAGCCAGAGTCCAAATCAACAGTCAGCAAAAGACAGATGTTCACATCCGATAGGACTCCCATCCAAACTGGCAAGGGAGGCTTAACCTGGAGAAGGCTCCAGGAGCAACACACTCAATCTAGCATGTTTCCCAAATTAGGCTCTTCAGCCACGACTGCTAGAAAGTGTCCGAGCACCCCCACCGCAGAGAGATGAAGGAGATCTTCCTTTCACAGGTAGTGTCTCTCTAAACCTAAATCATGAATGATGCAGCTGGCTGGAGTCATTCAACCACATGCCCCATCCACAGTTAACTAGTTAGTTAGTGGGTACTCGGTAAAGCACAGGGGCAAGGCAAGAATGTGGGCATCTTCAAGGGGTTCATAGTGATGGGTATGAGTGGTGAGAAAAGCAAACCAATAGTAACTAAACAATGTGAGAAGTACTAGGAGAAAGCTACCGCATGAGGGGTCTTGGAAGCAAAGCGGGGCAGCCCCTAGCTCCTTGGCCAGAGCTAAAGAAAGGATTTCTAGAAGAGTAAGTCTGCCTGGGTAGGCACTGACTAAGTGTCCCATGGAGGCATGCACATTTAAGCAGCTGAGACTCAACTCTGTGCTTGGCTGTCTGTCTCCTTACTTCACCTTTTTATTCATGATGAGAGTTATAATCTTCCCTTGGCAGAGCTTAGCCTCTCTTCCAGGCTTTCCATTGACCCAGTACCTTTTACCCTACTGAAGAGACCCTGGAGAAGGAAATGGCAACCCGCTCCAGTATTCTTGCCTGGGATAATCCCATGGGCAGAGGAACCTGGCAGGCTACACAGCCCATGGGGTTGCAAAGAATCAAGACAACTTAGCAACTAAACAACAACAACAAAATCTCATTGAAACTGGCGGGTGGGAACAGAAGAGCTGTTCTGTCCTGGACTGCTAGTTTGGGAGTCTTCTCTAGCTGCAAGCATAGCTGACTCCTGTGAGCACATCAGGCTGTCTTACAAAAGCACTCTATCAGCATCCCTTGCTTCTGAGAGCAGTTTCCTCCAATTGAACAGGCACCTCCTGAAAGCCCCACATCGTCTCCTTCAGCTGTGGCCAAGGACAGTCTACCCAGCCCAGCAGCACCTCCCTCCCACCCCTCACCTTTCTCATAAATCAGTCTTACTATTTCCCAGATACATTTTCATTAACAAAGAGATAAATGTGTTTGCAGCATGAGAAAAATCAATAATACAGAATGTATAAATACAACTTTGCATGTTACAGAAATATTTACATTGGCAATGGAGATAAATACACTCACAACAAGAGGAGAATCAATATACAGTATGTGTAGAACAGATTTCAACAACTATGAGGTTGCCATCATCACAGGCCTGATAAATCTCCTCCTTAAGGAGAAAAGGAAGGGGACTTCCCTGCAGTCCAGACTGCAGTGGGCACAGGTTCCATCCCCAGTAGGGAACTAAGATCCCGTATGCCACAATTCAGCCACAAAGAAAAATAGAGACAGAAAGAAAGAAAACGAAGTAATGGAGTGACCCCAAAGTCACAGGAGGGTGAGAAGGCTCATTCTTGTCATCTGAAGCTGTCGTAAATACAGCCTGCAGATGCCTCTACCATCATTCCAGCAGCCCTGCTTTTTCTCTCTCACTTCTGACTCTACAAAAGAGGATGCTGCACAGATCAGTTGGGAGTGCATGGTCAGGCTTCCATAGCCAGCCTCCAGGGCCTTGAGCAGTAGTGCTGCCCATTTCCCTGCCCTTCCTGAGTTTCTTCCCCAGGGCACCCCCACGCTTTGGGAGTCTCTGATCCTTCTCCTATGCAGAGACCCCCACTGAGGCTCTGCCACATTTCCCATTCTCTCCACCCCAAACCTGGGTACTTCAAGGTGAACAGAACTCCAAGATGCGTGAACAGAACTCCAAGATGCTTCTCGACCTTGGGCTCTGAAAGGCATCTCAAGGTCTTTAGTCTTTCATTCATACAATGGGAAAAATATAACCTACTTCCTGAGCATATGCTTCTATCAAGCATTGTTGTACATCTAAAGCTATGAGCAGCACAAAGCTCCCCCTCTAATGGAGTCTGCATGAAAGAGGCAGGGAGAGCGAGCAGCACACATAGGAACAGCAAACACAAACACCAACCATTACGAAATGCTGGGGCCAGCAAGCTTTCTGGGAAGGGACTCGGTGCATGTACGCAGGCAATAAGGGCCACACACCACTCTGCTGCACATCCCTTGGTTTTGTGGGTTTTTTTTTTTTTTTTGGAACACTATAAAAAATGTTTCAAAAAAAGAAAAACAATCAGCCTGCAGGCTGCAGGAAAATCGGCTGCCAGCCAGACACGGCCCATGGGGGTGTAATCAGCCGACCCTCGTTGTCACGTCTGCCCTTCCTGAGTTTCTTCCCCAGGGCACCCCCACGCTTTGGGAGTCTCTGATCCTTCTCCTATGCAGAGACGCCCACTGAGGCTCTGCCACATTTCCCATTCTCTCCACCCCAAACCTGGGTACTTCAAGGTGAACAGAACTCCAAGATGCGTGAACAGAACTCCAAGATGCTTCTCGACCTTGGGCTCTGAAAGGCATCTCAAGGTCTTTAGTCTTTCATTCATACAATGGGAAAAATATAACCTACTTCCTGAGCATATGCTTCTATCAAGCATTGTTGTACATCTAAAGCTATGAGCAGCACAAAGCTCCCCCTCTAATGGAGTCTGCATGAAAGAGGCAGGGAGAGCGAGCAGCACACATAGGAACAGCAAACACAAACACCAACCATTACGAAATGCTGGGGCCAGCAAGCTTTCTGGGAAGGGACTCGGTGCATGTACGCAGGCAATAAGGGCCACACACCACTCTGCTGCACATCCCTTGGTTTTGGGGTTTTTTTTTTTTTTTTTGGAACACTATAAAAAATGTTTCAAAAAAAGAAAAACAATCAGCCTGCAGGCTGCAGGAAAATCGGCTGCCAGCCAGACACGGCCCATGGGGGTGTAATCAGCCGACCCTCGTTGTCACGTTCCCAGTGATGAAAATGCTACGAAGAGTCATAAAGCAGAGTAAGGATTACAGAAAACGATGGAGGAAGTGATTATATGCAGCAGGCGGGGGCTGTTTTAGCCGTGGGAGCTGACATCGAGGGCGCGTGTTCCTTCGTTACCTTTTCTTGGGCTGGTCTGGGAAGAGGTGCGAGGAGAGACTGTTGAGGGCAGGGCTGAGACCTGGAGAAGCTGTGCCTTCTGAGAAGCAGAGACCGGCAGGCTCGGAACTTATCAGCCTCTCTTCTCTGGAGACCAGGGATCCTCTGGGCCCCTCTGAGAGGCTGGAGCAGGCAATGCTGGCTATTGCATGGGGCTCCTTGGTGAAAGGCTATGGTCTGAGTGGCTGCAGGTCAGTGTCCCAGCTCAGGAAACTGTCAGTTTAACACCAATGAGGACACTCAGTGACCCACCAGGACAGGAGCCGTGCGGCAGGAAAGGCATCCCTGCAGGACGCAGGAGGCCAAGACAGGGTCTGGGAAGGGGAGGTGGGCGTGGGTGGACTGGGCCCTCACTGACGTGCACTCACTCCCTCCTGCAATCTTCCTCCACATTCTCTTCTCTCTAATCCCATTTCTTTGATTACAATTGAAATTCAAAGATGCCTAAAACATACTAAGGAAAAAAAAAAACACTTGATGCTTTTGTATACAGTATGTTTCCATTCTTGTCAAAAGTAACCATTAAAAAAGGAAGTAAACATCAGGACGAGAATAGGAGGGATAGGCACTGAACTGGAGGGAGATTTCCATTTCTTACAAATGTGTTTCTGTAAAGTTTGCATTTTTTTATGATGCAAAAACATAATAAATATGTGTGATCTGAATAATTTAACAGATCCTCCTGCTGCCAAGTGTCAGCTCTGAGACTTGGAAATCTAGCTGTGTGCTATCCTGTGTCTGCCATGTCCACTCACTCTGCCAACTGCCCCCGCAGCCAAGATCCACTTGGAAGAGAGGGGCCTCTCTCCTGCCCTTGAACGCGGGCCCTGCAGGCTTTAGGGAGCAGGCTCTGAGGGGCTCTGGGAGTTGAATCTTCCATCCCCAGAGTAAGACCAACATGCCAGGGTTAACCCCATGGGGGCTGAGCCATCCTGGGCATCCAGGGCCCATCAGAACCAAAGTGGGCTGGAGTTTCCCTTACTTGCACACCTTCTGTTTGGATTCTCCCAAGCCCAGGTTCCCTTGGCTGCCAAATCCAACTGGGGTGGCCAGACAAGTTTTTGAAAGGAGGGTATATGCCTCTTATGCCCTTCCCACGTCTACAAGAAACACCCCAAATCCTCACATATCCTGAAAGGTCACACACGGTCTGGTCTCACCACACGGGCTGCCCTGTCTTCCTGCCTTGAGGGTTCGCAGCTGTGTGATACACTCTTCCTTCACATCTCTAATCACCAATCAGCTCGTTCCCTCAGTGCCATGGGAACATCAGATGTCACCTTCTTCATGAGACCTCTGCAGACAGCCCTCTGCACAACTGTTTTTCAGTCACTCAGTTGTGTCTGACTCTTTGTTACCCCGTGGACTGCAGCACTCCAGGCTTCCTTGTCCTTCACTATCTCCTGGAGTCTGCTCAAACTCACACTCATTGAGTCGATGATGCCATCCAACCACCTCATCCTCTGTTGCCACCTTCTCCAAATATCACCCTCTTTAAATTATATGATAAAAACAAAGACATATACACCAGGCTGTTTCATGGCAGTTCTCCCCCTAGAATGAACTGTCCAGTTTATTGTGATATCACAGTGCCTACATCTGCATAGCCAACCATCCTAGTTTGTACAGAACAGAGAGGTTTCCTGGGATATAGGACTTTCAGTACTAAAACCAGGGAAGTTCCAGCCAAATTGTGGTAGTTTTCCCGCCTCTACCTACAATAGCACCTGGCATATGGTAGTTGCTCCAATCAACATGGGCTAATGTGTGCATGAATAATACATTAATGATTTAGCCTTCTTCTCACTTTCCAATCACCTAGGTTGGATATTCTGTTGGAAAGGTCTTGGGTTATCTTTTCAGGATAAGCATGGGCCATTCACCTGCAGAGAAGTGAGCATAGCAATAGCCTGGGAGGACTGAATAGAAGAACTAAAGCCCTAGGCCGGGGGGCACATCTCAGAGCTACAGAGTTAGAGCCAAACCAGGAACAAATCACCAAGGAGCCCAGGGATCAGCCCAGGCTGCCCAGAGGCTTCCTTCTCAGGGTCTTGAAGCTTCAAGATCAAGTTTCCTTGTGGATCAGATGGAAATCAGCATTGGCTGAGAGTCTCCTCTGGGGTCTGTATCCCCAGCAGCTACTGTCTTCATCCCCAGCTCCCACATCCCTCCCACTCGGCGGGATCCCCACCAGGCAGCAATTCCACCATGCCAAGAACATGGCTGGCTCCCAGCTCTCCACACTGGCAAATATTTGCTGCCACAAATCAATACAAAAGTAGGATGCACCATTAAGCTTTAATATATCAGTGCTAGGGCTCTTAATCCATTATGAGGCTGTCATAAATGTGACTGAAATGCAAATCAGCGCAGCAGCCCTCCAGGAGGGTGTGAAGGTGCCTTCACCACCTCTCAGCACAGCCTGCGTCCCCTGTGCTCCAGAGAATCAGCCTGAGTTTCCTCTCTCCCTGTTGCTTTTTGCTTTCACCCTCCTCACCTCCCTCTTCTTTCCAAATGTCTGACTGAGCCCCTCTATTATGTCAGCTTCCCTGGCAGGCAGTCACTTGATATAACAGAAGAAAGCTATAATAAGGCTAACTTTCAGACACTGAACTGAGACTTCACTGGCACTGCTTCATTTCACCTTGACCACAATTTCATAAAGTTATTATTATCCCTCCATTTTACAGATGAAGAAATCAAGGCTCAAGGAGATTAAGTAACAGAAGCAGCAAGGAGAAGAGCCATTCCCCACTCAGGACTGGCTTGATCCCAAACCCAAACATTTGAATGCCATCCTATAGCAATGTTAGGAAGCCCATAGCTAAGTGGGGAGAATTAGCAAGTAAGCAGGTGATCAAAAATATCATGCAAGATATATTGCTAGAAATAAGCTCAGAGTCATTAGAACAGGGATGACTGGGATGCTGAAGCTATCCCAGCTTGGCAGAAGAGAGATTGAGGGTGGAGATAAGGACACAGGGTTAGGAGGAAAGGTGGGGGTTAAGTTGAGACTTAAAAAGTGAAAATTAACACAGAAAGGGACTAAAAGGTGAAAAGGTGATCATATTTTCAAATCATGGATGTCTTGAGAGCAAAAGCTTCTGGGAACTACTAACAGTTTACTGTAAGGGAGCAGAAATGATAAGTAATTAGGAAGCACTAAGGATAGTGCTTATTTCCTATTATTGAGGAAATAATTACTCACAAAATACATATAAGCTAATATAATGGACGACGCCAAAGCCTTTGACTGTGTGGATCACAACAAATTGTGGAAAATTCTGAAAGAGATCAGAATACCAGACTACTTGACCTGCCTCTTTAGAAACCTATATGCAGGTCAGGAAGCAATAGTTAGAACTGGTCATGGAACAACAGACTGGTTCCAAATCAGGAAAGGAGTACGTCAAGGCTATATACTGTCACCCTGCTTATTTAACTTATATGCAGAGTACGTCATGAGAAATGCTGGGCTGGAGGAAGCACAAGCTGGAATCAACAGTGCTGGGAGAAATATCAATCACCTCAGATATGCAGATGACACCACCCTTATGGCAGAAAGTGAAGAGAAACTAAAGAGCCTCTTGATGAAAGTGAAAGAGGAGAGTGAAAATGTTGGCTTAAAGCTCAACATTCAGAAAATGAAGATCATGGCATCCGGTCCCATCACTTCATGGCAGATAGATGGGGAAACAGTGGAAACAGTGGCTGACTTTGTTTTTGGGTTCCAAATCACTGCAGATGGTGACTGAAGCCATGAAATCAAAAGATGCTTACTCCTTGGAAGGAAAGTTATGACCAACCCAGATAGCATATTAAAAAGTAGAGACGTTATTTTGCCAACAAAGGTCTGTCTAGTCAAAGCTATGGTTTTTCCAGTAGTCATGTATGGATGTGAGAGTTGGACTATAAAGAAAGCTGAGCGTGGAAGAATTGATGCTTTTGAACTGTGGTGCTGGAGAAGACTCTTGAGAGGCCCCTGGACAGCTAGGAGATCCAACCAATCCATCCTAAAGGAGATCAGTCCTGAGTGTTCATTGGAAGGACTGATGTTAAAGCTGAAACGCCAGTACTTTCTTTGGCCACTTGATGCAAAGAACTGACTCATTTGAAAAGACCCTGATGCTGGAAAAGATTGAGGGCAGGAGGAGAAGGGGATGAGAGAGGATAAGATGGTTGGATGGCATCAACGACTCAATGGACACGAGTTTGGGCAAACTCTGGGAGATGGTGATGGACAGGCAGGCCTGGTGTGCTGTGGTCCATGGGGCCGCAAACAGTCAGACAGGATTGAGCAACTGAACTGAGTATAATGGAATACAAGTGCAAAAATGACAGTGTTCTCTGGATAATTACAGGGTCCGAGTATGTGTGAGATGAGCAGCTGGGCATGTCTGTACACGGGCAGGGTAGAGGATACCAAAGAAAGCTGTCACACGTGTTTCAGAAGGCAGGGCTGAGAGGCCACAGCGAGGCCATGTGCTTGCATGCAAGTGTGCATGCATGTCTACTCATGTGTGTTCAGGGCCTGGGCATGTGCACGCGTGAGGCTTCCCTAATGGCTTAGTGGTAAAGAATCTGTCTGCCAATGCAGGAGATGAGGGTTCAATCCCTGGGTCGGGAATATCCCCTGGAGAAGGAAATAGCAACCCAGTCCAGTATTCTTGACTGGCAAATCCCATGGACAGAGGAGCCTGGCGGGTTACAGTCCGTGGAGTCTCAAAACTCAAATGCAACCTGAAGACTAAACAACAACAAGAAACATGCATGCACGCACAAGGAAGACCCCCAAGACAGAAAGAAGACGGGAAGGGGGAGATGGTGTGGCTGGAGGGCTGGGAGACTCAAGAGCCACTTGCTATGACAAATGCTACAAAGCAGCAGTGGAACGGCGACCTCACAGGAGGAAGATGTGGATGATGAGGAAACTAACCAAAGCAGCTCCTGCAGGGATCACAGCGCATGAGACACCTTGCCCACTCAAGCATGCTGACGGGCCTGGGTGGTCAGCACTCCTCGTGCAAGAAGGTGGAGACTCGGGCCTTTCCCTGTGGGAAAACTGGAGAGGAAACAGTAGCACGTGTAAGTCTGCTATTGAACACAAACCCAGCTGCAATTAACCACGAAGTGACAAGATGCTAGTCATTCTGCATCAGTCTGTAGAATGATTACTTTAACAAGGCTATGAACTCTATGAAGAGGTTGAGGAAGGGAGCTGGGAGGACAAAGGAATTACATGTTCTGATATTGATGAGGCTTGCTTGGTTCAGGGATGAATGAGGCTCCACTTTGTGCCAAGTGCTGTGTGAGAGCTGACTCATTTCATCTTTGGAATCACCCATTGTGATAAGTTGTTTGACCCCTTCCTGGATGAGGAAATGATGAGGTTTTTAGGGCTGATCCCATTCCAAGGCCAGGCTGAGCTTGCTGGTCTGTCTGATGCTGAGCTTCCCCAGGCCTGTAGCGCTGAGACACCTGAGAGCTCCTCCCAAATCAGCTCCAACTGCAGATGATGTCCCTGCTGGGCACCATTCAGTTACAGCTGGTTCTCCCAAACAAAAGGCTCTTCTAGCTCCATTAACAATGCCAGGTGCCAGCCACACCACCCAGAAGACCCACAAGCCAAATGGCCCCGACCTGGCACTCTCTCTGGGTGGTGACAGACTGTCTGCTTCACTCCCCAGGTGGATGCCATTGGAAAGCCACCTGTGCCCATCCAGAGGAACAGCGCCCACAGCTGCAGCACTGGGATGCTGGCAGAGCTCCACTGTGGTCCGGCTTCTTGTTCTCTAAGATAATCATTCATCCCGTTAACTTCTTAGGGTTTGGGCAAGATACTCGGGACAGATCTGCCAGAGTCCAACATAAGACTACAGGATGGGAGCAAAGCACCCAGCTGGGGAACACTAATGCACCAAGGAGAAATTCTGGAATTCTGTGGTTTCTACAGGCTGGTGGACAAAGAGAAGGATGCTGGCACTTAGGGAGGCATCCAGGTACATGCATCCTTTCCTGGTGCTATTATCTCCTCTTTCACTGGATCCTCCTAATCCTGGGTGAAAGTCATCTCATCCTCACTCTCAGGACCCTGAAAGGTGAACTAACTTCCCTAAGAATTAAAGACTCACACCGACTTACCCATGGTCACACGGCATCAGCACTAGAGCTGAGTATGTACGTTTGTCTGTTCTGGCTGCAAAGCCTGCCTCTACACCTTGCCTGATGCCGCCTGAGAAATGGGAGCAAATTAGGGAAGCACCGTGGGCCAGTTGGTGCTATTATACAGCCTGGGAGTCTGGGGCCTGGGCTCTGGGTCTTGCCCAGAGGACATGGAAGCTCCCTGCTCTGAGGAGGCACCCTTACTGGCGTGACCCCACAGTGCAGCGGTCCAGGGCTTCAGGGAGGTTGTCAGGTTGTGGTTTTATCATACTACCCTGCTAGCTCTGTGACCTTGGATAAGATGCTCAGCTTCTCTGTGCATTGGTTTCCTCATCTATACAACAGAGGTACTCACAAGACTGAGTGGATTCAGGCAAAGCCCTGAGGATAGTGCTGACCCTGGGAGAAAAGCAGTGCTTGCCTCAGTTACCCAATTGTTGTGGCTGTTTAGTGGCTAAATCATGTCCAGCTCTTTTGCAACCCCATGGACTGTAGACCCTCTCTCCTAGACTGTAGGTTCCTCTCTCCATGGGATTTTCCAGGCAAGAATCCTGGAGTGGGTTGCCATTTCCTTCTCTAGGGGATCTTCCCGACCCAGGGATCGAACCTGCGTCCGCTGCATTGGCGGGTGGATTCTTTACCACTGAGCCACCTGGGAAGCCTCAGTTACTCAATTATTCTATATGAAATTAGGCTGTGTCATGGTTATAAACTGTCACCCTCAGGACAGGTCCAGAAGTGGCTGGTTTAGCTAGCATGATGTTCATGTTGAATTTGAAATTTTTTTAAAAATTTAATTGCAGGATGATTGCTTTACAGAATTTTGTGGTTTTCTGTCATACACCAACAAGAATCAGCCATAGGCACACCCATGTCCCCCACTTCTTGCTCCTCCCTCCCATAATGAGGACCTGTGACTTCTGGGTCGTCACATCTCCAGTGGTCTCCTTGCTCTTAGACCCACCCAGACACTCTCTGCCTTGCTCTGTAAGCAGCTATGATTGAAACCCCTGGACAAGATGATATCTTTGGTCTCCCTGACTCTAATGTTTCACGAACCTGTGGCCTGGGCTGGAACTCAAAACTTTACCTTACTTAGGACTCTCTCTTCTGACAAAGTAGTGGCACCATGGACTGATTTCTCTGAAACATGAGTATTTTGTCTGAAAACTGGATTCTCATTTTGCAGTGTCTATAGGGACTCAGGACTACCATGGGGAGGATCTCACAAAGAAGAGGCTTCTAGCAATTAAAAATCCAGTTTGACCGGATGCCAGAAGCTTTGCCCCTCTGGGAAGCCAGCAGCCACCTTCCCAGAAGCAGGGACCACGGGAGTGGGTCTCCAAGTCACACCAAGGCTGAGGCCAGAACATACTCAGTGGAGCAAAGCAGATTAACCACCTTCGATGCCATTCACTCAGGCCTCTGTGGGCTTCCCTGACTCTTAGCAGCATAACATTGTCCCCGCGGTGCCTTGGGATAAAAGAAAATGCACAAAATCCAGCCACAAACCCAAAGGGAATCCAACTCCTTCCTCAGGGAACAGGGAGAGTTGACGGTGAATTTTAGGAGGATGCTGGCTGTCATCTTCAAGAGAAAAAGTATTTCATGGGAACCCTCAAAGGACTGTGTGTTCAAAGCTGGGGTGCACGGTGCCTGCCATCCCTCCAGATTTCTATGTCTGCCAAAATCAAGGCTTTGTCTGAAATGTTCCCCTCCTGCCATGTGCAGAAGCTATCCACATTCACAGCTACCTCCTGTGTCTCCTGGGAGTCAGACCCTAGAGTTCCAGGATCAGGCTGTGCCTAGATCTCTATGCCCAGATCACAAGAGTCGCTCAGGAGACAGGGCACCTCCATTTGGTTGATTGGATGAATGATGTTTAAGCACACATCTCTGCTGCCACAACCATGCCTTTCTCTCCTTCTATTCCAGATACACTGATCAGGTAAACAAAGGATTCTTGCACCTCTCTCTAAAGGCATTTCTGAAAACATCCTCCATGGATTTGATCATCCAGGCTGGAAGGAGCAAAGGGAGAAGGACTGAAAGGACACTGGCATGAGGGGAGATAGGAAAGGGCTCGGATGCAAGGATGAGCCAAGCAATGGTGTGAAAAGACCAGTGATTGAGCAGAGGGAAAACCTGGTCATCCTGCGGAGCCCCAGCTCTCTCCCAGCCCCTCACATCCATCACTTTCCCAAATCTCCTCCCTCCCCACACATCCAATGCCAATCTCCTAAACCACTGGACTGGTCCCCCGAGGAAGAGGGCACATCTTCCTGTGCCCGAATGGAGCCCTGGGCAGTACTGTTCTGTGGTCGGGCCTGGTGGGGAAACTGGGCTGAGCAGACAGAGCTGGACCTTGCATTGTGGGCAGCCTGCTCCCTTCTATACCAGGTGACAAGGTTCTAGCAGGAGGCTGTGATGAGTTCTGATCATGGTGCTGTCTGGACAGAAACCTCCTGGCTTCCCCTTCTCCTCAGAACCAAGTGACCCCTTGTAAACATGACTCTATGCTTTGTGGGACCGTGTCCACCTAGTCCTCCAGCCACCATCCCTACATTGTATGTTCCCAAAGTGGGTTCTCAAGCCCACCCCACTTTCCTTCACTTCTAATCCTTCCTGTTTGCCACATGGAACACTTTTCCTTCCGAAACATACAGGCACCTTCTCATATTCTGGGTCTTGGGTTATATATCACTACATCCAGGCTTCAGTCTAAGACATCCCCCCACATCACAGGTTGAATGGTGCCCCCTGCCCCCAGATAGATATTTTGGAGTCATAACTCCCAGTACCTCGGAATATAGCCTTACGTGGAGACAGGGTCTTTGCAGCCGTAACCAAGTTAAATGAGGTCATTGGGGGGGCCCCAACCCAGTGACTTCCCTGGTGGCTCAGCAGTAAAGAATCCATCTGCCAAGGCAAGAGATGCAGGTTCGACCCCCAGGTTGGGAAGATCCCCTGGAGAAGAAAGGCAACCCACTCCAGTCTTCATGCCTGGAGAATCCCATGGACAGAGAAGCCTGGCGGACTACAGTCCATGGCATCGCAAAGAGTCAGACACAACTAACCTAACTCAACAACAACCTAACTCAACATGACTAGTGTCCTTATAAAAAGGGGAAATTTGGACATAGAAAGTCACACACATGAGCGGAATGCCACGTGGAAACGAAGCAGACATCTGAGTAGTGCGTCTGCAAGCCAAGAAATGGCCAAGATTGCCAACAGACCACCAGAAACAAGGAGAGACACACAGAACAGACCCCCACATGCAGCCCTCAGTAGGGACCACAGCCTCCAGAACTGTGAAGACAAAAAATCTCTGCTGTTTAAGCCACCCAGCCCATAGCACTTTGTGATGGCAGGCCCAAGAAACTAACAAACCTCCTCTCCATGTGCTCTGACAATCACCACCCTTCCTATCATAGCACCTGTCCCATCATCCTGAGTCCCTGGTCTGCCTGCTCCTCTGAATCGCCAACTGCCACTCCATGAAGGTGGAGACCACCAGATGTTTAATCTCTAGAGCTTAACACAGTACCAGGCACATAATAGGAATAAATGAGCTCTCTGGTGCAGGAATTTATGAGGCAACAAATGAGTGAAGAATGGAGTGAATAAATGACTTAATAAGTGATTGAAGAAATGAGTGAATGAATGAAGAGGATGATCTCTGGTTATGGGCAACTCTTGCAAAATGGTGGTTGTGTCAGTTACGTGGAGATATTACTGCAGTGCTGTTACTCCGCCAACGCCCAGCCCAGTCTGGGTACCATACATGCTCAATGGCTGCCAGGTGGATGAATAAACGCATCAATTAACCTATGAAGAGACTGGGGATTTCACAGAATGTAGAAGGCAGTTTTCTCTGAGTTCATTCCTGGTGTCACATTCATTGAGATGAACTTAACCACATGGAATAGTCACTTGAATTTGACTTGACAGAGGTCAATTCTCAGTAAGGAGCTCCTAACAAGAAGTCAAGGACCAGGTCTGAGAGCCCACACATAAAAGCCTCCAGCAAGAGGAATCATACTGTTTAAAGAACACCTACTATGTGTCAAGCACCTGTCAAATCCCCAGGAAACTCAAGACAAATATGAACATCTCAATTTTCCTCGGAAGAAGCCGAGGCATATGAAATAGGGGATTTATCTGCGGTCTTGCAGCCAGTAGGGGTAAAGATTTCCTCCTAGAGGCTTCTGCTGACTCCAAAATGTTCTTCCCTTGGACTCGAAGGGTTACGTTGAGGCTGTTCTTAGACTCGGGCTCCCCAGGGGGCTCAGAGGTAAAGAATCCGCCTGCCAGTGCAGGAGACCTGGCTTTGATCCCTGGGTCAGGAAGATCTCCTGGAGGAGTAAATGGCAACCCACTCCAGTATTCTTGCTGGGATAATTCCGTGGACAGAACAGCCTGGCAGGTTATAGTCCATTGAGTCCCAAAGAGTCGGATACAACTGAGCATACATTCATGCTGATGTAGACTCACAATCTTTGTTTTCAGTTTTTAATTTCTTGTAATGTCTGAATGTATTCATGTTTTATCATCCTGCATGGGCTGATGAATTATTTTCAAGTCCCAGCCAAACTTAACTGTGCCTGGGGACCCAAGAGACGAGCTCAGTCTCTTTGCTTAGAACTGAGCTTGAAGCTACAGCCTTGGGTATCTTGGAGATGGTGGTGGCAGAGATAATAGACTCTGAGGTTTCATTTCCCCAGAGGAAATGAAAATCAGGAGGGCACAACAGGTCCCCTCTCAGCTTGAAGACTTTCACTTTTTTAGCATAAATATCCTTTTAAATGATGTACACCAGTGAAAATCTTTGGCTTTGGTCCAAACAAGCTTACGTTTGAATCCAGTCCCAGCTACCCACCAGCTGTGTGGACTGGTTCTCTGCCTCAGTTTTCTCATCTGTAATAACAGTTCAACAGGGTAACAATTAAATGATAAAATTTATGTAAAGCACTTAGGCAACTTCTAGCACATACCTAGATTTTTTAACTCTTTCTCCAAAAATAATATGCATCAATGTTATCATTATAATTATTGCTATCATTATTATTATTTGGTGTTGCTGTAGAAGTAATTTCCCTTACAGAGTAAGGAGAATGGGTGATTGATATTCAGGAGACTCCTCTCTTGGGCCCATACTCTACAGTTTCCCTTCCATACAATCAAAGCCCTCAGTGGGCTTCTCTTGTGGCTCAGCTGGTAGAGTCTGCCTGCAATGCAGGAGACCTGGGTTTGATCCCTGGATTGGGAAGAGCCCCTGGAGAAGGGAAAGGCTACCCATTCCAGTATTCTGGCCTGGAGAATCCCATGGACTGTATAGTCCTTGGGGTTGCAAAGAGTTGGACATGACTGAGAGACTTTCACTTCACAAGGCCCTCTAGCCCCAGCGTCACACCCGGGCTATAACCCAAGACATGCACTCACAGCCCTGGGCTCAGGATGAAGGGCATCAAGAACATCAACATACAGATCCAAAGGCCTCTAAAGAAAACCCCTGTTCCACATTGCCACTCTCCCCCACTTTTTCGCATGATCACAATGGGTTAACATGGTGATGAAAGCATGAAATCCTAGTGCTTATGATATTAATTAAAGTGAAAACTGCAGATGGTGTTTAATAACAATTTAGTCCCAGCAGGTTCCAGGCACTTTACCTAAATCAAACATATCATAAAGTTGGCATGAGAGTCACAGAGCCTGGCCTTGCCACATCTGGCCAGGGACACGTCCTCACCAAGAATGAAAGTAACAAACCATCTCTATTACTTATGCAGATGTGGCCTTAAATGGCTTGACAGTCAGATTCCACCCCACCACCTTCTGGAGCCAAAAATAAAGGAGTATTGATTGCAAAGATTAATAACAGAGCTCAAGAAGGAAAATGGTGCAAAACACCTTTTTCTCTCCCTTCGTGATATAAACGCCTGCCACCCCTGCAACCTAATTTTGTCACCCAGCACACAGGAGTGTATTAATTAAAGTGACACCAAGGACAGGAAAATCTGAGCTCTTGGGTGATGACTGAAATACATAAATATGCATCTCCAGGCTGTCTGGAGAAAAGAGGCACGTTGCCAGGCAAGATCAGCATAATTCCACCAAGGGGAGGGGGGAGAGGAGTGCACACAGCTTACCCTGGAGGTCACGGCTGTGGTTTTTGCAAATAGCTCCCCAAACCAGACAGAGAAACTAGACCAACAGCGACTAGCTGCTATCCCACGTCTTCTGTAGAAAACTAGGCCATCACTTTTGTAAACGTCCCCTGATATGGCCTGCGAATTTAGCTCAGATGCTAAAGACTCTCCCTGCCAATGCAGGAGATCCAGGTTTGATCCCTGGGTTGGGAAGTTGTTCCGGATAAGGGAACGGCAACCCACTCCAATATTCTTGCCTGGAGAATTCCATGGACAGAGGAGCCTGGTGGGCTAAAATCAGTCCATGGGGCCGCAAGGAGTCAGTCGTGACTGTGCGAATAATACACATCTGATATGGCCTGGGGAGTAGCTCATATTTAATGGGAAAATTATGCACTCAATTTTCACAAGATACTGACACAGAGTGGCATCATTCTGGATGAAGAAACTGAGGCTCAGGATGGCTAGTCTATGGCTCAGCAGAATTCAAGACCATGCTTGATTTAAATCACTGCCTTGCACTGTTTTGATCAAATGGGAGGCGTCTGAGGCCAAGGAATAAAGAGAAAACTTTGTCCAGTGGGCCAGTCCTGTGATAGCGCTTCTGATTGGACATGCCTCCAGGTCAGAGATTCCTTCTGCAAGCCCGTGGCCGCCCCTCCCAACAGCAGAGGCTGCACTGAGAGTTAGACTTCATAGCCAGGGAAGCTCTTCTCCCTAGAGAGCAACTGGTACCAGCAACTCTCTATGGAGAAGAACTAGAGTTAGCTGGGGTTAACGTGTAAGGCATGAGGAGATGAGACTGGTAGATGACGGTAGAGACTCCACGTTTATACTGCTTTATTTAGGTCAATTTCACTGTACTTAGTAAACCAGTTTTAACAGCCAGTGGTGCTGTGTGTCCTGACTTCGATCCTATAGGAGGTGGGACCTTACCGCATCCTGAGCTCCCTCACTGTCATCACCTGTTAGGCGTCTCCTCCAGACATCCATGAGCATCTAAAACTTATCTGGTCTCCACTGCTCCGCCACTGCACACCTCATGTCAGGTCAGGCACCACCAGCCACCCGAGCCCTGAAGCCAGGACCTGGACTGTCCTGCTTCCTCACTTCAGCTCTTCTCCCATCTGTCATATCCCAACAGGCATGATCAAGTTGACCTCCTCCATCTTTCTCAGACTTCCCTCCCCCTCCAACAGCACTGCTGCCCTAGTTCAGGAAAACACAGAGCATGTTCACTGGGCTGTAAGGAGAAGAGAACTAAGCAGAAGCGGAGAGGAGCAGACAGAATCAGCTTAGCTAGTCTCATTAAGAGCAGGAAAGCAGAGTAGATTCCACCCCAGCATCCTTCTGTGACCCCCATGTCACAGGGGTAGGAATTCTGACATGTAACACTTCTTCTTTAATCAGTCTTATATTATATATCTCATATTAGCTTGCTTCTTCCCCTAATAAGCTGTTATTTTTAAAAAAAGGAAGGAAAGCCAATAAGAGGAGATTATTAGTGAGTGGTTACTATGTATAGAGCACTGTTGTGAGTATCTGCAGAATGCCTCTTTCAGGTAGGGCCTATTATTATTCTCAATCTGCAGTTACTTAAGCTACCCAAAGTCATTCCTCCATTAAATATTGGGTCCCCAGGGTGAGTTCAAGCCATCTGGCTCCCTAGCCTGCATTCCTTCCAGGCGTTAAGTGCCATGAAAACATTCCACAGGTCAGTCTTCTTCCCCAGTAGGTCCTAGAACTGAGTGCAGTGCCTGGAGCATAGAGGTGATCAATAAAGAACTGGTGAGCGGATGAGCTCAGATGGTCCTATGGCAGTGTGTGCCATCACCGGAAGCCGTGATAATGGCTCCGAAACACTCTGCTCCTAACCTCCCTGATGTGGCTTCCCTGTCCCGCAAGAAATGGCACCTCCTCCTTCTCCACCTCTCGTCCACTCAGGCTGAACCAGCGCTCTCCCCAGGAGGGCACACACCATCCCCATAGTCCCCCAAGCAACAGGCAAGGGCCAGCTGTCCAGAAATCACACACATCTCAGCAGCCAAGTTCCCCACCCATCCCTGCCATGTTCAGAAGAAAAGCCTGTGCCAACCTGCTGTGTGTTTTGACCATCATTATTATGATATAAAGCACATTAGCCACATGAGGGCATCAAGCACGCGTCCACATCCCACAGCTTGTCAGACATGGGAGTCAGGAATGTTCTGACAAAGAAGCACCAAGAGGAGTCCTAAAGAGAGAAATGTACCACCAGCCCTGTCCTCCTCAGCCAAACGCAGAGAGGGGAGTAGGAGAGAGCGGTACACAGAGAGATCAGGTGCCCTGCCGGGTGTGAGCAACAGGCTGTATGGCTCTGGTGTGTGTGTGTGTGTGAGTGGTGTGTGCGTGTGTATCTGTGCGTGTCTACCTGTGTGGCCACCTCTGGGTGGGTGTGTGTGAGCTGATGTGTGTCCTCCAGGTGTGAAGCTCTGCAGTGGGTGGACTTAGTGGGCTGGGCCAAGAGAAGCCACTTTCGAGATCCCCTGCAGAAACTACTGTGTCAGACCAGGCTTAGGGCTAAGTTGTTGATAAGCCTGCAATCTCTTGGAGTGGGAAGAAACTTCAGAAATCTTGTAAAGTTCCCCTATTTTATAACTAAAGTGAGGTGCAGGAAGGACACTTTCCCAAGGACACAGAGCTGTTAAGTTTGCCAGGACTCCCAGAACCCTACTCGTAGACACCGCACAGCACCTGCGGGGCTGCCACAGAAACGGCTGTTGCTTAAAGGTAGACTTTGTCCCACATTTCAGTAGTGGAGTAGGATAAGGCTCCTAAAGAGAGGCCGCCAATATTCACACTCAATGTGGCACATTCCGGTCTCACTGGCCAGTGTCTTGTCGAGTGCTCAGGACTCTTCTTGAGAACACAGAAGCCGAGTCACGACAATGGAGTGTGGTCTAAGGGGTTCAGGGCCGAGAGGCCGGAAGGAAAGAGGGGGCCCTGAGGACACGTGGATAGCCACTGTGGATCTGCATGGATGAAGCTGGGTGTCTGGAGAGCATCATCCAAGGCAGGAAGCCTCTTGGTTACCCCAGAAAATGACACACGCTTAATCGCAGGATTCTCCACTTCAGCCCGAGTTTGCATGGGACCCTGTAGCCAGCTCAGCTTGTTGTCTCTGGTCAATGCGTGTTCCATGTCCGTGGCCTGAAGCCTGGGCATTGTCTTCTCCTGTGGCTTTAGGCGGGGCTGTGGGGTGAAGTGAAGGATGGGATGAAGTAGAAGTGGAGGATGATGGGAGATCTATTGACTGAGGACCCCCATGTGCTACGCACTATGCCGAGCCCTTTGCTGATGGAATCTCTTTTCACAGTCACAGCACTTTTGGGAAGTCAGTGCTGTCTCATGGAGGAGGGAGCTGGGTTCTGAGAAGACTCCCAGTGCTTCTCTTGGGGACACGAGGAAAGGCATGAAAGGCAAATGATTTCCGATATGGTCCAGTTGGTTGTGGAAAATAAAAAGCAAAACACATCCGCAGACAACAATGCTCACACTTTCCTAAGCCTCCAGCTTCACCCTCCATACCCTAACCCTCTGGTATGGCTCCTGACCCAGGTTTCTTCCTGCATTTCCAGTGTGACCACCTAGCCTTACCCCTCATGGCATCCTGCCTCAGTCCTCTTGGTAGGTCCTGAGGACCTTGGTAGATCCATGGATCCAGTTTTGATTCATGCTTAGATCAAGTTGCCTAAGGTAGGACTGCTGTCTCCCCCTCCTAGAACATACTCTGCGGTGTTTCAGCTTACACCAAGAGACACCGGCAAAATTGTGTCATAAAAAATGGATTATGTTTCCTGTAAAAATGTGATGAAATATTTTTATCAAGTTAGCTTATTGAATTCTCTTTCTCATCTTCTTTTAGGAAATAAATGTTTTTTTTTTTTAAAAAAACAAAAACAAAATTCATTAGTAGAAAACATTGGGGAAATGTTGAAACTGTGGCTCTCTCCTGGAGATTTATGAAGCATGATAACACAGTAAAGACTCTGAGAAGTCCTCTAAAAGAAAATTTTTAACTTTATTTAGCCCAGATTGTTCTACCTTAGGAAAATAGGAGCACTGTGATTCACTTTCGGAAATGTTGGTGTATAGACTATTCGAGGACCTGAGGCTCTAGAATGGGCGTCAAATGCTTGGTCAGCATTGAGTCTTATATCAGAAACCGGGCATTCAGGACTTTTTCCCTCCTTTAAAGCCCTTGTGTTTCTATCTTGAATAATTTACTGAAAGAACTCTGCTCCTCAAGAAAGAGAAACTACTAAGGATGACACCTCCAAAAAAGAGCTTAAAACAATATCAGAAGTTTAAAAGGTGAGCGAGGCACAAAATAACATAAAGATACAGTCTTTGGGGTCTAAAGACAAAATTGAGGACAACTGAGAGCATGAAGTGGCAACCCACTCCAGTGTTCTTGCCTGGAGAATCCCAGGGATGGCAGAGTCTGGTGGGCTGCCATCTATGGGGTCGTACAGAGTCAGACACGACTGAAGCAACTTAGCAGCAGCAGCAGACAGCATGAGAAGCACATGTGAATCCCTTGCGACTTCACCTTCTGCCCCCACCCATTGGTCGATGGAGTCTCCCATCTTGCTTAATTAATAGAACCTACAGACCACCAGCTCCAAGAAATTGCCTTATCTCTTTGTGCCCATATTGATAATGCACTGTTTTGCCTTTTCTCTTTCATCTCTGATTGCAAATCCTCGGTCATCTTCTCCATTTCTTCCATCTCATCTCACTCACTTATAGATGGTTTGCTGCCTCTCCCTTATCCCTCAAGCCCTCTTATTCTCACAGGGTTACAGCAAGTGCCTCCATGATGCCAACATAGGGTACTTCCACTCCAAGAACTCCATCACTCAGACTTCTTTCAAAATCAGCTCTTCCTCTTGACTTCTCTATTTCCTCTGAGGATGCTGTCATCCTTTCAATCCCCCAAACATGAATTCTTACCACTTTTACGAGTCCTTTCCTTTTCTATAATTGTCATATTTAATCAGTAAAATTCTACTGCTAGCTCACTTTTTCTTTCACTCCTGCTGCTGTCCTTTAAATTCAGTTTCTTTCTCAGTTACCCAATTATTGTAGTATTCTCATTTCAGGCCTCCACTCTCCCAAGCTCTCTCTGCATGAGTCCAGCTACAAATTTCTCTGAATGCTCTTAATCTATAAAACCATTTTTTAAACCTGACTTATGCTAAGGATTGCTACTCCTCTTTCCAACATCTCTGTCCATCTTACTTGATGAGGTTTCATTTCTGCTTCCTTTTATGAATCCTTCCACACTGCATGTGCGAGTTGGTCCTTTTCTCTGGCTCATATGTCCCAGCAGTTACCATGCTCTGGGCAAGTCTGATCTCCCCCTATATTTACCTAGAGGAAAATGTCAACATTTTCTCTGTTTGGTTCTAGATGTCCCTGCAGGCTTTTCTAGAAAGCCTCCCGCAGGCCAGGTACCCAGGAAATGGTTATTAACTAGAAATCAAATAGAAGAGCTTTAGCATATTCTGGTGCACAGCTCAAGAAATATAAATTATAGAAGTCCTGTCCCACAGATTTATGGTTTATAAAAGCTTATATGTTATATCTCATAAGACATTTCATAATACTCCTGGAATCAGCACATTGATTGATCAAGATGACTGTCTTTTGAAATCAACCGCAGTTATTTTTCCTCATTTTAAAAATGAGGAAACAGGATTCTGAGAGGTTAAGGGTTACTCCGAATCACAGAGCTAGTACTGTATGAAACCTTATTGTCTGTCCTTTTAGCTATACCAGATATCACAAAAGTGAGGAGTTGACACTGTAGATTGTATGTGTGTGTGAGCAAGTGCAGGCGTGCACATTCAGTCATGTCCTGCTCTTTGTGATCCTCTGGACTAGGTGCCACATAAATCCTTCCATAGCAGAGACAAATGCGTTTTCTGCCATGACCTAGTCAATGTACGTCCTTGGGAAGCTCACTCATTATTAATGAAGTTGTAACCAACGACACACTAGGTCCTTCATCCCAAAAGGGGATAGTTGTAGGGACAAACTCTGTTCATGGAACTTAGCCATGCAGAGTCACTCTACTTGAACTGCTGATATATTCTGTCGGAGTTTATTGGAACTTATGTCTTAAAGCTCATTTCAAGATTCATGTTCAATGATCTATCAATGGTTTTACAGCTGTTTCAGAGGAGATAAGAAACCGTCCATCAGGCTCAATGCTGCTATTTTGTGTCATTTCCTCTTAGGAAAACTGTCCAGAAAAAAAGAAGAAACATATCTCAGGGAAAATTTTCAGAAATTATTCACACTATGAGAGGGTACAGAAGGGACCTAATGTCAGTGTCAACCCTGAAGCAGCACATACAGGAGAGCTGGGGCAAGCAGGGCGTGGTGGGGCACGTGAGGGTTTGCAACTGACCAGCATGGACAGTTTGGAATGTAAGCATCTTCCTCCTCCATCTTTTCCCCTCTGCTCCAGTTTCTCCCAGGTTGGAGGACAATGAAGAACTCAACCTGGAGCAAAATCATGCAGAAGGAGCTTGACCTTAGAGGAAGGATGCATGGTGACTGGTGCGGGCAGGGAGGCTGTTTTGAGGAATCACCCTGCATGACACGTGTGTCACTTAGGGGGTTCCCTGGACCAGTCCTGCAGACTATGGCTCAAGATCCTTAAGGGAGATGTCTGAGCAAACGACAAAGCAAGCTAATTAAAACATGCTTATATGGTGGAAAATCAATCCCCTCTCTCTTTCCATCTTTATCTCTCCTCAAACAGAGGGAGGTCATAAACACAATGAAGTCAGCATTTGAGCTTCAGGAATAGGAAGAAGAATGTCCTCTCACTGTCCAGCAGAACCCCTGGTATAAAAGTGCTGTAGAATCTGGTATGACACTAACTCATCAAGGCAAAAGTGGATGCGTCAGCTTCGGGTATGCATAAGAGGAACACTATTGGTCCTTGGTCTCTGAGGCAAAGTCAGAGGCCAGGGATGGAGTCTGTATCAAGGACCACAGGCTGGCGTTATGAACATTTCAGGCAGCCTACAAGGACTGGGAGCGTTAGAGGAAGCGGTAATTAGGAACTGAAGGTCCCCAGTTAGGCCCCAAGTTTAGAATCCTGGGCTTGGTCAAAGAGCAATTGGCAAATTCTGCCTCCTGCCCTGACCCTCCCCAAGTAGCTTTGCACTACAAAGGCTCTGCAATGCCACTGGGACAGCTATCGCAGGAAGGTTTTCATAGCAGTAAAACACACAGGTGTAATCCGAGTCCCTGTTTATGGAAGGGAGGTCAGCCAGACCTGCATGCTATACTGTTGGTGCCTTGCCTAGATCCCTTTTTGCAAGGATGTACACATCCTTGTGAGTGTTGGATGCTAATAGCACCAGAGCTTTGCCCTCTGGATGGGAGCTCTCACCCCTAGAGATTACCCATTCCTAGCTCCTCTGCGGGGCGCAGCTCACAGCCAATAGTTGAATGATGTGAGGCTGAAACAGGTCAGCCCTTTCACCTGAGGATAAGACCATCTCTGAGAGCAGCTCACACACTACAGCCGTGTAGTAGTCTAGAGCTAGTTTCCAGCTGATATTACATCCTCTCTCAGCAATTTTCCCTGCCCGTCTCTATTTCCCTCATTCTCTTTCTCTTGAGATTCTTCCCTCTCACCCCTAACCTCCTAAAACTTTTGTGGAACACTCCTTGGCTCAGACTCTGGTTCTAGGGATCCCAACTTCAGGCAGGAGGCCTGGAGCTTGGGGATGAAACATATAACGAAGATGCAGACTTCCACGAGCTTCTCCTAGCCCCAGGCTGGCAGACGGAAGCTAAGAGGCACACACTTCCACTTTACAGAAAGCTAAGAGGCACAGAGCTGAGCATGTCGTAAGCACTCATTAAAACCTGGAGGTCTGACTTGATTGAGAAAATGCCATATTTTCTTACAGCTGGCTCTCTGCACACCTGCACTTCTGCTCTCTCCTAAGTCCTCAGGAGGCAGGCTCTGCAAGGACAATTAATTTCACTCGCTCACAGATTCAAGCACAATTAGTCACTGAGTTTGCCATTAGTTCATAGCAACCAGTTATCAGAACCATCATTTTTCTGTTTGGGGAAGGAATAAAACAAATCAGGCCTGGGAGAAAACTGGATTCATAGTGACTGCTGGCAGACAAGCTGAGAAGCCAATTCTTCAGCCCCCATGTATGGAGTGCACATTCCAAGCTTCCCTGATGACTTTGGACTATGTGACAGAACATCTCAGAGCAGGCTTTCTGACCCTCCAAAACAGCCAGGGCCACTCACAGGTAAGCCTGGAATGTACGTCTAGAACAATGTCTCAGGAGCCAAAATGTTCAACAGGACAAGAGAGAAAGTGGGACTAGGACAGTTAAGGTTTAATTAAGATCAAGGTCAGGTGTGATGGCTGCAGGAAGACCAAGAGTCCACACTCACCCAGCCTTCCCAGCACTAAGTGGCCAACAAGTAGGAGGAAGAGGGTCTGTCTCACCTGAATCACCCTTGTGATTTTGGGGTGGCAGGAAAGTAAGGATCAGAGATCAATATGTTCCTACATGCATCAAGAATCAGGGATTTAAAAAGAGGGAATGAAAAGAGAGGCAGTCATCCCAGTAGAGGACCTACCATGCGCTAGGTGTATTCACATGGTGATCTCTATGGACCTCTTCAACAGATTTATGGAGAAGGGAATCATTTTTCTATCTAATAGCCCCAGGAAACAGAGCTGAGAAGGTACCAACCTACACTGACCTAGTACCACAGTTCAGGTGACTCCCACCCACTGTCATTCTACTCTCAATATTTTTCTGGAATCTGACTTGGATGGAACCTTTCCTGGAGAGATGGCATTTTGAGTCTGAACCTGAGTCTCCTTGAGGAAGTGTTTATGAGCTGAGTCATGAATGAAAAGACAAATGTTGCAGGTCAATAACCTGCAAGGACATTCCAGGGAGTAGGAACAGCATGAGCAATGATGAGTAATGGATAAACAAGGTCCTACTGTACCACACAGAGACCTATATTCAATATCCTGTGTAGCGACCTTCCCTGGTGGTCCAGTGGCTAAGACTCTGTGTCCCCAAAACAGAGAGTCCAGGTTCAGTGCCTGATCAGGGAAATACATCCCACACATTGCAACTAAAGATTCCACGTGCCGCAATGAAGATCTTGCGTGCCTCAACTAAGACCTGGTGCAGCCAAATAAATGAATCTGAGCTACCAGGGAAGCCTAAATATTTTAAAAATATCCTATGATAACTCATAATGGAAAATAATAGTTAAAAAAGAATGTACATCTATATATATACATATATACACACATACATATACACACACATATAAATATACGTATAGCTGCATCACTCTGTTATACATCAGTAATTAACGCAATATAGTAAATCAACTATACTTCAGTTAAATAAAAGGACATGATGCATTTTGCAGACTGGTGAGATTAGAGAAAAGTGAGTTCATAGTCCTGCATCTTGGGACACACACACACAAAGAAACTCCAAAGAGTGTAGGCTCCAGAGCCTCCTCAGATACCAAAACATCACACTGGAGTTTATCAGTTCAGTTCAGTTCAGTTGCTCAGTCGTGTCCAACTCTTCGCAACCCCGTGGACTGCAGCAGGCCAGGCCTCCCTGTCCATCACCAACTCCTGGAGTTAACTCAAACTCATGTCCATTAAGTCAGTGATGCCATCCAACCATCTCATCCTCTGTCATCTCCTTCTTCTCCCACCTTCAATCTTTCCCAGCATCAGTATCTTTTCAAATAAGTCAGTTCTTTGCATCAGGTGGCCAAAGTATTGGAGTTTCCAGTATAATACTGGAGTTTCCAGTTATAGTACTGGAGTCTATAGAAGAGCTTTTAAAATAGGAAATGTGCAGGCAAGATGCTGTTTCTCATTCTTCAGTTGAATGGCACTCAGAGGTCAAGAATCCACCAGTCCCCTGTCCCCAAACTTTAAGTTGGTCAGAGTTGAGGCAAGAGCTGGGATGGGCTTCCAGGAAGAGTGAGGTTGTCACTAATGAGCCTTCAACTGAGGCCTCAGTAAGCAGAAAGTTCACGGCCCTGTTGGGTGTCAATCTACTCCAGGAGGAAACTCAACTGGGATGATTCAGCAGAGGAGCCATTTTTCTCTTATTGATGTCCTTAGGGAAAAGATCGAAGGCCGGACATAATGCACTCACTTCTACTTCTCCACCAGCTGCCTTCAAACGTGTTCAAAGACAATTATGGCCCCAGGCTTCCCCTGTGCCCTTTCTCAAGATTTAAGAGCAGAAATCACAAACTGGGAACAGTGGCCTTTTACAAGTATCAAAACCAAACATGAGCTTCTTCTCCATGTAGTGCTGCGGAGAGGTGTTGTCCCCTCAAACGGTCTTTGCATTTTTATTCTCTGGTTCTCTTGTCCACCTGAACATCACCTTTAATCTCATTTTCCCCAGTCTTCTTAGACACTTGACCCCTTGATCAGCCTTTCTTTGTTCTGTTGTTATTGTTCAATTGCTCAGTCATATCTGACTCTTTGTGACCCCATGGACTGCAACACATCGGGCTTCCCTGTCCATCACCAACTCCCGGAGCGTGCTCAAACTCATGTCCATTGAATCAGTGATGTTATCCAACCATCTCATCCTCTGTCATCCCCTTCTCCTCCCGCCTTCAATCTTCCCCAGCATCAGGGTCTTTTCTAGTGAGTCAGTTGTTCCTATCAGGTGGCCAGAGTCCTAGAGTTTCAACTTCAGCATCAGTCCTTCCAATGAATATTCAGGACTGATTTCCTTTAGGATGGACTGGTTTGATCTTCTTGCTGTCCAAGAGACTCTCAAGAGTCTTCTCCAGCATCACAGTTCAAAAGCATCAATTCTCTGGCACTCAGCCTTCTTGATGGTCCAAGTCTAACACCTGTACCTGACTACTGGAAAAACTATAGCTTTGACTATATGGACCATTGTCAGCAAAATGATGTCTCAGCTTTTTAACATGCCATCTAGGTTTGTCGTAGCTTTTCTTCCAAGGAGCAAGCGTCTTTCAATTTCATGGCTGCAGTCATCGTCCACAGTGATTTTGGACCCAAGAAAATAAAGTCTGTCACTGTTTCCATTTCTTTTATCTCTGGTTATTCTCATTCTAGAAGCATAACCAGGTCTGCCTCATCTGAAAATGATAACTACCACATCCAAGTCTCCCTGGACAGTTCCTCCCCCAGTCAATCCTATCACCACCACCTCTGCAAGCTACCGTCTTCTCTCTCCTGCCTGTCAACAATAAAAGTTCTCAATAACAATATATCCTTACTTCTTCAAGTTTCAGTTATACTCCTTGAAATTTAAATTACACCCTTAGAATGCAACTAAATTTCTCTCTCTATGGATAAAAGAGAGGGAGCTATACTCAGCCAAGTCTCCCACTGCAGCTTAACATGCATCATTACAGGTAATCTACACCTGCCAAAAGAGAAAATGGGCTCTGAAAGAGTGCTGATGACTTAATTTGTCACTTAATCCAGTGTGTGTTCTAGTCTCACATGCCTCATCAAAAATATTGCCTTTTTTTTTTTTTTGCCTGTGTCACACAGCATATGGGACCTTAGTTCCCAAACCAGGGATCAAATTTTTGCTCCCTGCATTGAAAGTATGGAGTTTTAACTACTGAACCACCAGGGAAGTTCCCACACATCACATCTAGAGATAGGACACCTTCCTAGTGTCAAGAAAGCCTAATTGCCATGGAAGTGATTCTCAGTGGTAGTGGGGGCATATTTTCAACTTCCCCCGACCCAGGAGACTCAACCTCCCAGACCAACCACCCCACCACCACCACCCACACCACTGCATTTCCACAATGCCTGCTCCTTGAACACCATAAGTCAGTTCAGCTCCAAGGGGGCACTTCCCCACCCTAACCATAGACCTCTCTCCTCTTCCTCAGTCATACCCTACCCTCCTGTCCAAGGCTCCTGATTTTATAGTCCACAGTATCTCCACTGAGAATTCATTAACTTCCACAATGATTCACCTTCCTAGTGTCAAGAAAGCCTAATTGCCATGGAAGTGATTCTCAGTGGTAGTGGGGGCATATTTTCAACTTCCCCCGACCCAGGAGACTCAACCTCCCAGACCAACCACCCCACCACCACCACCCACACCACTGCATTTCCACAATGCCTGCTCCTTGAACACCATAAGTCAGTTCAGCTCCAAGGGGGCACTTCCCCACCCTAACCATAGACCTCTCTCCTCTTCCTCAGTCATACCCTACCCTCCTGTCCAAGGCTCCTGATTTTATAGTCCACAGTATCTCCACTGAGAATTCATTAACTTCCACAATGATGAGTGCATCTCTTGGCAGGGGCTCTGAAGGCTCTGGATTTAGCCGTCCTTATCTCTTAATGAAAGTGAAAGGAGAGTGGAAAAGTTGGCTTAAAGCTCAACATTCAGAAAACTAAGATCATGGCATCTGGTCCCATCACGTCATGGGAAATAGATGGGGAAACAGTGTCAGGCTTTATTTTGGGGGGTCAAAAATCATTGCAGATGGTGATTGCAGCCATGAAACTAAAAGACCCTTACTCCTTGGAAGGAAAGTTATGATCAACCTAGATAGTATATTAAAAAGCAAAGATATTACTTTGCCAACAAAGGTCAGTCTAGTCAAGGCTATGGTTTTTCCAGTAGTCATGTATGGATGTGACAGTTGGACTGTGAAGAAAGCTGAGCACTGAAGAATTGATGCTTTTGAACTATGGTGTTGGAGAAGACTTTTGCAAGTCCCTTGGACTGCAAGAAGATCCAACCAGTCCATCCTAAAGGAGACCAGTCCTGGGTGTTCATTGGAAGGAATGATGCTAAGGCTGAAACTCCAATCTTTGGCTATCATGCAAAGAGCTGAGTCATTAGAAAAGACCCTGATGCTGGGAGGAATTGGGGGCAGGAGGAGAAGGGGACGACAGAGGATGAGATGGCTTGATGGCATCACTGACTCAATGCACATGAGTTTGGGTGAACTCTGGGAGTTGGTGATGGACAGGGAGGCCCGGCGTGCTGCGACTCATGGGGGTGCAAAGAGTCGGACACGACTGAGCAACTGAACTGAACTGATTTGTCTCAGACCAGGAGGTGTACATTTCCAGCTATTCCTCAATCCATTCTAGGGGAATCTGAGAAGACTTCCTGGAGGTGTAACAACTGAACTGAGTCTTCAGGGACAGATACAGATATAAGTTCCTTGGAGAAGCAGGAGAGCAGCGTGTTCCAGGCAGAAGGGGAAGGATGCAGAATAGGGGACACAGAGCCAGGGAGTCGCCAGTCTGCTAAGGAAATGTGTCACTGGTGGGGGTAGGGAAGTGTATAAGGCAAGAACGTTTCCATAGAAATGGCAGCTAGGCTAGCTGAAAAGAAACTGAAAGAGTGTCTACAAACACTAGCAGGGCAGAAAGTGTCCATAGGCTAATTTCAGGATATGATGGCAATGCACTGGCAAGGGCCATTACAGTGACATTAACGCGCGTCAGTTCCTGTCATTGAAGCAGCCCTACTACCTGAGAGGAGCCGCAGAAGAGTGGGAGCAGGCACTGCTCAGATGGTGATGGCCAAGAGGGGGAGCACAGGTCAGTGTGGGTGTTTCGGAAGGTGTCACGTGGCTCTGGGAAGGCAGCTTGGGTTCTACTGCATCTGTCCTCACCGTGACCAATTCAGGCCAGGTGATGACCTCCACCACCAGCCCAGTCCTCCTTCTATGCCCAGACCTGCTCCTCTGGCCATTCCATGGAAGTCCTAGAATAATACGGAAGGGTCACGATGAGACAGTGTGCAGGGAATGGGAGGAAGGTGCAGAACATGACAAGAGAACTAGGTGGCGGGAAGATCCAGAAAGGCCAAGTTAACCTTCACCTCCTCTTCAGGCCGTGCCCAGCAGCACCCACGTTCCACCAGACACCCTCCGCTGCACCTTCTCCCGCTGCTGCTTCTCCCACTCAGCCTGCCCGTGGAAACACCCTCCCCCCACTTAGCCCAGGGGCACACAGCGCCTCTCTCCTGTACAGTCACACAAACACATCTCCCAAAGTGTCTGTCACCAGGATCACGGCCGATACCTGATCGAAACCGTCATTCTCCATGCCACTCATGGTAAAAATTCTTGATCTCTTCCCAGGGCCCTACATCCAAGAACCTGGCCCAACCTCTTGCCCAAGTGTATTCCCCTGGTTCCCCTATGAGCCCTGTTCTCCACCTAATCTGAACCCAGGAAGAAAGAAAAGGAGCACTTTGCACACCTCTTTGGGGTCCAGCTGTACATAAAAAAAAATAATCAAAACAACCTCATAATTCGTGTTTTCAATTGTTTCTGGAAAAGAAAGAAAAGAGAACCAGAAAACTTAAGTTGAGCAAGGTTCATTAATTTCCAGATCAAGGACTCAGGCCTTTGTCTGACAGTCCCACACTGATGCCCCTTTCACTCCAACCCGATGCTTCCCCAGAATCCTCTCTGAATTCCCACCTCTGCTTTTACCCAGCATGCACTGCCTCTTTACCTGGAATGCCCCACTCACCATCACTTTCTAAATCTTACACCTCCTTCACAACCCAGCTCCTCTCCTGCCACCTCGGCTGAGAATAATTATTTCCTCCACACTGCTTTTGGCCCACGCATCTGACACATCTCTCTGGGTTGTTCTGCTGGCATTTCTGCTTCTCTTTTATTTCTCACGTCAAACAGCAACCGCTCTGTCCTTTCCAGGGACGACAGTACATGCCCCGACTCTGCCTACACATGCGGAGCTGATGCTCAACTAGAGTTGAATGAAACGTCGGGATTCCCCAGGCATTTCATTCAAAGGCATCCTCTCAGTGTACTTGCTGGAAGAGCACACACATGAGAAAACATGGGGAAAGCATCTCATCCCCTCTCTATCATGGGCTGGAGCATTTTTTACATGAAAGCAGCATTAGAGAGCAACAGGTCCTGGATGATGATAACAGGAAAGACAGACTTGCCTTCCCAGAACCATAGGGCTTCTCGATAGCAAGAGATAAGGGTCTCAAATTAGGCCTTGAAGATAGAGATCGAGGTGATGAGTTAATAAGAGAGGGTGTGGGATGAAGCTCAGGAACACAGAGCTTTGATGAGCTGTCAGGTAACAGTAAGCAAGGCTCTTAATATCCCAGACCCTCTATTTCCACTTCAGTGAAGTGGGAATAAAGAATAAGCAAGTAAATAAATCTTTAAAAAAAAAAAGCCTTGAATTGTAGAGTTTTCCAGTTTCTATGATATGTTACCCTCTCCTTGGCCAGTTTCAAGCTAGCAACATGATGTCACCAGACTATGACTTCATCAAGTCTAACATATCACACTCACAGCTTGTTCTCTCTCTCTCTCTCTCTCACACACACACACACGCAAATGTTAATTCCATGTGCCACACTCTCCACCTCCTTGTAAACACAGATAGCCTTCTCTGCCAGGTGGAAAAAGAAACAACTGTGACTTTCAGTTGGGGTGTGGAGAAAAGACTGGGACCTCAGGCACCCTTCCCAGAGTCTGGGCAGCCTGAGTCTGCCTGCATGCCCTCAGCAGCACTGACCTGAATGGGTGGAGCCACTGTGCCTGGGTGGCCAAGGTCATGGAAGGCAGGAACTTAGAATCAGGAGCTGGCCTATTCTGAGGATTCTCTCACATGTACATTCTTCTCCAGGGAAGATGGCCCATAGCTAGACAACTTTTCAGTTGTGGTCATTTTTCAATTTCTAAGGGTATGAAGCACACCCTACTTTTTTTCATGGTTAATGTCTATCTCAATTTGCCTCAGTCTCTCTGGTAAAGCAACCTCTTCTTATAATCAGTACTTAAGGGCCACTCAGTTCCTATGGCAACATATTGGACTAGTAGCCCTCCCAGTCAGCTCACCACCACTCCCCAGTAAACAGCAGTTCAAGAGAGATCTGCTTATCTCTTCCTGAAACCTACTCAACATCAGAGACCTCACTTCACAGAAAATCCTAGAGGTGTGTTGTAGGCATGAAGAAAAACAGGGAAATGAACTTTCCCTGGACAAAAGTGAAAAATGATCATCTACAGAGATATTTTCAGGGATGCGTGAGTGCCAAAGTAGATAAGGTGAGTTCCAAGTGTCTCTCTTGATGACAATATACAAATCTGATTGGAGAGGTGATCTCTAGACCTTAAGAGAGGGAATTTTAAAAGTTTTGCTGACAAAATATGAATCTTCTCAATACTGTTTTAGAGCCCTTAATGAAGACTGGACAATGGTCATAAGAATATCCTAAGGACTGGTAATCTGAGACATGATGTCACAGACCATTCTAAGGCCATGGCATCCACTCTAAAGCAAACATGTTCCCTCCTTTCCTCATTACAAGCAGCAAAAAAAGTACCATGTAATTCTTGGGATTCCAGCTTTTCATGGTCATTTTAGTCATGATTAAATGCTTGAAAATATAGTACTCAAGAATTCTAGCAAAATCAATACGAGAATAAATTTTTTAAAACTTAAATAGTCCTACAAGTATCAGTGAAACTAAGCCCATATTTTGAAAACTTTCTGCATTAAAAACACTTGGCCCAGTCAGCTTCATTAATGTGCCTCTGAATATTGAACAACTAAATATTCCCCATCTTCAGCAAACTCTTGCAGAGAACAGCCAATGAAGGCTTCGCCTTGTAATCATCAGTGTCTAAATACCCATTAAACCTGCTTCCTCTTACTGGACACAATGGAAAACTATTTTCTAACATTTCTGGAAATTAGATAGGACCATGTACTAGATTAAAATCAACAATATATGGGCATAAATTATGTGTAAAAATTATAGACCAGACCACAAACCCTGAGTCTTTCCCCTTCAATGGCAATCTCAGAAAACTACACATTTAAGATGAGGTGATGGACCCTTAATCACCCCATGCCAAAAAGAGGCCCCTAAACTAGTCTAGATATAATCTGTCTAAAATGAATTGCATTAACACATTTTGGCATTTGTCGTCACGATATATAGATTAATCCGACAGATATCAATATCTCCACATTTTGTCAATGCTCAAGCTGGATTTAGAAAAGGAAGAGGAACCAGATATCAAATTGCCAACATCCGTTGGATCATTGAAAAAGCAAGAGAATTCCAGAAAAACATCTACTTCTGCTTCACTGACTATACTAAATCCTTTGATTGTGTGGATCACAACAAATTGTGGAAAATTCTTCAAGAGATGGGAATACCAGACTACCTTACCTGCCTCCTGAGAAACCTGTATGCAGGTCAAGAAGAAACAGTTAGAACTGGACATGGAACAATGGACTGGTTCAAAATGGGAAAGGAGTACATCAAGGCTATATATTGATGTCCTGCTTACTTAACTTATATGCAGAGTACATCATGTGAAATGCCAGGCTGGATAAAGCACAAGCTGGAATTAAGATCGCTGAGAGAAATATAAATAACCTCAGATATGCAGATGACAGAAAGTGAAGAAGAACTAAAGAGCCTCTTGATGAAAGTGAAAAAAGAGAGTGAAAAAGTTGGCTTGAAACTCAACATTCAGAAAACTAAGATCATGGCATCTGGCCCCATCACTTCATGGGAAATAGTTACAGAAACAATGGAAACAGTGTGAGATTATTTTGGGGGGCTCCAAAATCACTGCAGATGGTGACTGCAGCCATGAAATTAAAAGATGCTTGCTTCTTGGAAGAAAAGTTATGACCAACCTAGACAGTATATTAAAAAGCAGAGACATCACTTTGCCAACAAAGGTCCGTCAAGTCAAGGCTATGTTTTTTTTCAGTACTCATGTATGGATGTGAGAGTTGGATTATAAAGACAGCTGAGCACCGAAGAACTGAGGCTTTTGAACTGTGATGCTGGAGAAGACTCTTGAAAGTCCCTTGGACTGCAAGGAGATCAAACCAGTCCATCCTAAAGGAAATCAGTCCTGAATATTCATTGGAAGAACTGAGGCGAAGCTGAAACTCCAATACTTTGGCCACTTGAGGCAAAGAAGTGACTCATTGGAAAAGACACTGATGCTGGGAAAGGTTGAAGGTGGGAGGAGAAGGGGACGACAGACAATGAGAGGGTTGGATGGCATCACCTACTCGATGGACATGAGTTTTAGCAAGCTCTGGGAGTTGGTGATGGACAGGGAAGCCTGGCATGCTGCAGTCCGTGGGGTTGCAAAGAATCAAGACAGGACTGAGTGACTGAACTGAACTGATCAATACCCCAACCCAACTGATGAAACTAAACGTAACTTTTATTTAAAATCTGACAAAGATAGTAGGAGAATGGAAAATGACAGACCAATCAATCACAAATATAGATGTAGAAATCCTAAACAAAATATCAGGAAAATGAATATAATTATATATATCTTAAAAGATACATTGTGACCTAATTGAGTTTCTTTCAGAAATGCAAAGTTGGTTTCACATTAGAAATATCAGTGTAATTTACCATGTTAATATAATAAAGCAGGAAAAGAAAACCTATGATCACCTTCATGGACATGGAAGAAGCATCAAATAAAAATGCAATGTCCATTCATCTGAGGAGAAAACTTAGCTTCGTAAGAATGAAGGAATTTCTCAATAATGGTTATCTGTAAAACATATCAAACATCATTCTATACAGCAAAATACTGAACCCTTTCCCCTTGAGACAAGAAACAAGATGAGTAGGCTTCCATAACAAAAATACCAAAGACTGGTGGTTGTAACAACAGAAATATATTTTTTCACAGTTTTGGAGGCTGGAAGCTTGAGATCATGGTGGAGTTCTGGAGGACTGGCCAGGGCACAGCTCAGTCTGTAGCACTCCATCCCTGGCCTGGCAAAATTCATGTCCTTATCACAGTCCAAATAAATTTTATTCCATTCTAATAGACAAGTCTTATTCATTTCAATATCAAGTCCAAAGTCTTATCTAAATTTCTAAATTAGACATGGGTGATAATTGTGATACAATTCATCCTGAGGCAACATTGTCTCCGACTCGAAACCCATGAAACCAAACAAGTTATGTGTTTCTAAGGTACGAATGATGGAGGACACTTCCCTTGTGGTCCAGTGTGTAAGACTCTGAGCTTCCAATGCAGGGGGCCCAGGTCTGATCCCTGCTCAGGGAACTAGATGCCACATGTTGCAACTAATCTTCTCATGCTGCAACTAAAGATCCTGCATGCTGCAACTAAGACCCAGTGCAGTCAAATAAATATATTTTTAAAAGATAAAGGGTAGGACAGGCACAGGACAGACACTCTTGTTCTCAAGTGAGAGACTGGAAGGGAGAAAGGAATGACAGGTCCCTAACAAGCTCAAAACATAGCTAAGGTAAATCCCATTAGGTCTTAAGACTGGAAAATCATACTCTTTGGTCAATACCCTGCCCTCCACTGGGGTTGCCACCCTCAAGGTTCTATAAGGCCACTCTCCCCCTTGGCTCTCCAAGGGCCCTGCCTCTGAGGCTCTCTGAAGAGAGTAACTCCACCCCTGAGGCACTAAGGTGAGAGATCCTATCCCACTGAAACCAGAGAGGTGGGCCTTACCCTTTGCAATCAGGGCAAAATTGACCTTGTCCTTGGGTCTATGGTGGGAGTGGCAGCCCTGAAGATAGTTGAATCAGCTACCCAGTTATTCTCCTCTCTCCTTGAAAAATAGCGTATGTTCACAGCCAAAGAAATCTATGCTCCAGGCCTATCGAATCCAAGAGGTTTCTGGTGGCTTCCTGCCTTCCATCCCACTTTGTCTCCTTTAGTTCAAGCTGGTAATGCTTTTGTTGGTGTTAATCCCAGTCTACTCCTGGATTTTGCAGAGATGGCTGATTAGGTCCATGAGGCACACCTGGGTTCTCTTTATTAAATGACTGCTCTTTATTAAATGGTTGTTCTGCCAAATCCTTACTGTGAGGCTGAGGATTTTCCAAATTTTCAAGTTCTGTTTCCTTTCTGCTTAACAATTCCTCCTTCAGTTCATCTCTACTTCACATTTGACCATAATGAGTCAGGAGAAACCAAACTGCTCCATTGACACATAGCCTGGAAATCTCAGCTAGATATTTAAGTGCCTATCTGCAGGTTCTACCTTCCACAAACTCCTAACACAGGTCAGTCATGTTCTTGACCACTTTATAGTAAAGATTGTACTCTGACACTTTCCAGAAACATGTTCTTGTTTCCATCAGAGACCTCACTAGAATCTCCCTCAATATCCATATTACTAGCACAGATCTCAAAGCTCGCCAGTCTCTATCTATTAGCAGTTCCAGAGCTGCTTCCACAAGTTTAGATATCTGTTAGAGTAGCACACTGCTTTGTATCAAAATCTGCATTAGCTCAGACTGTCCAAATCCACGTGCTTGCGTGCTCAGTCATGTCTGACTCTTTGCAACCACATGGACCGTAGCACTCCAGGCTCCTCTGTCACATGGCATTTCCCAGGCAAGAATACTGGAGTGGGTTGCCATTTTCTTTTCCAGGGGATCTACCTGGCTCAGGGATCAAACTCATGTCTCCTGCATTGCAGGTGGATTCTTTACCCACTAAGGCATCAGAGAACCTATTAGCTCAGACTACGATAACAAAATACCAAAGAATGGATAGCTTGAAAAACAGAAATGTATTTCCCCACAGCTCTGGAGGCTGGAGGTCCGAGATCACGGTGCCAGCATGGTCAGGATCTGCTGAAATATCTCCTCTGGCTTGAGGATACCACCGTCTCACTGTGCCCTCACATGTCAGAAAGGCGGAGAGAGAAATCCCTCTTCCTCTTCTTATAAGGCCACAGTGCTATCAGATTAGAGCCCATCCTTATGATCTCAGGTATCGTACTACCCTCTAGAGACCCAGTCTTCAGATACAGTTACTTTGGAGGTTAGAGCTTCAATATATTAATTTTGGGAAGACACATTTCAGTCCAAAATAATTCATTTACACTGTTTTTATTCAACATTATTTTGGAACTCCCATTTAGTGCATTAAATGAAAGGAGGATGAATGCTAAGGAATGGAGCAAAGAAACAAAATGCTGGATTTTCACAAATGATATGATTGTGTACATAGAAATTCAAAAAAAAAAGTGTATAATTACTAGACTTAATAAGACTGCTCTGAAAAGCAATTACATTTAAAGAAGGAAACTAAACAAACAACTTTTCTACATGTAGCCAATGTTCAAGATAAAGTTAAAAATTATAAAGTTAAAATTTGTAAAGGGTGTCAAAATTTCAAATACCTAACAAACGGTGTTCATGTCTTTGTCACAAAAACATCATTGAGAGAAATTAAACCAAAAGAAAGAATAGTTACATAGATGGAGAGACTACCATTTACATGGGTTGGACTATTCAATATTGAAGAAAAAATCAAAATAAATAATAGATGGAAAAAGAGATGCACTATATTCATAAGGAGAAAGACTCATGCCAAAGAGGGGCCAATTATCCCTGAATGTACCTACAAATATATCACAGTTTTGTTTCTGTGAAATATAAGAAGCTTATTTTAAAATGTGTGAAAGAATGAACAATGCTTCAAGACAGTTCTAGAGAAGAAAACCAAAGATGAGTGCGGCAATTACAAAAGAACACAGCACATAGGGGCAGACAAATAGATCATTCAAAGAAAAAGGAAGCCCAGACATAGTCTTAAGGACATACAAAGCCTGCTTATGTGACAGAAAAGGCTCTGGCACCAGTGGCGCAGAGGCACTTATCCAAACCCATATCTCTTTACGGACAAAGAGTGAAGGAATGTAAGTTATGTAAATTGTGAGGCAGGAATCTAACTGTAATACAAATGTATCTCATAACCTCTGAAAGGTGAGGGGGAGAAGGTGTGTGTGTGCTTAGTCACTTGGTTGTGTCTGACTCTTTGTGACCCCCATGGACTGTAGCCCACCAGGCTCCACTGTCCGTTGGATTTTCCCAGCAAGAATACTGGAATGGGTGCCATTTCCTCTTCTAGGGGATCTTTCTGACCCAGGGATTGAGCCTGTATCTCCTGCATTGCAGGAAGATTCTTTAGGCAAACAATGTGAAAAGGAAAAGGGTAAGAACAAAGGGCAATGTCCATAAATGCTGTGTTCCAGTTGGCAAGTCTGTCTCTCGTGGAATAAGGGTATCAATCCTGAAACTGGTTCATGTATAAGTGAGTAAGTAAATGGAAGGCAGACAGTGGGACCCAGATTCCTGCCTGTTGGAAAGGGAGATGACAGAGAAGCAAGGGAGAAAACTAGACAGTAATATGTCTAGACACTGGATTAGAATAGACAACTTTATGGATTCATGTGTTATGTAGTAAAGAAACAGATAAACAGATAAGGAAACAATTATATTAATAGACACATGGGTTAGTAGATGGATGGATGGAAAGACAGATAGATAAATAATTTTCTGGCTCTAACCTCTGAGAGAATCTAGAAACAGGGATGTCCCAGTAGTAATGAGCACAGCTAGAACTTGTATGTTAGATTCCCATACCATTCTTAAACAAAAGGAACTAAGTTCTTTGGAGAAATGGCTGATTCTAAGGCTGGGGCAGGGTATAAACAGGATGATCATGGATCATCTGTTCATCTTAGAAAGCAAAGAAGTGCTAAACCATAAAAAGAAAGGGGATATGCCCACCATGATCAAGTTGGGTTTATTCCAGGGATGCAAGGATTCTTCAATATATGCAAATATATGGTGAAATGTGATACACCATATTAACAAACTGAAAGATAAAAAACATATGATCACCTCAATAGATGCAAAAGAGACTTTGACAAAATTCAGCAACCATTTATGATTGAAATTCCTCAAAATATGGGCATAGAAGGAACCCACCTCAACATACTAAAGGCTGTATATGATAAGCCTACAGCAAACGTTATTCTCAATGGTGAAAAACTGAAAGTATTCCCCCTAAGATCAGGAACAAGACAAAGGTGTCCACTTTCACCACTATTATTCAACATAGTTCTGGAAGTCCTAGCTACAGCAGTCAGAGAAGAAAAAGAATAAGTAAAGCTCTCACTGTTTGCAGATGACATGATACTGTACATAGAAAACCCTAAAGACAGTATCAGAAAATTACTAGAGCTAATCAGTGAATTTAGGAAAACTGTAAGATACAAAATCAATACACAGAAATCACTTGCATTTCTAATATACTAACAATGAAAAATCAGAAAGAGAAATTAAGGAATCAATCCCATTCACCATGCAACAAAAAGAATTAAATATCTAGGAATAAACTTACCTAAGGAGACAAAAGAACCATACACAGAAAATTATAAGACACTAGTGAAAGAAATCAAAGATTACATAAACAGATGGAGAGGGATTCCATGTTCCTGAGTAGGAAGAATCAATATTGTGAAAATAACTATACTACCAAATGCAATCTACAGATTCAATGCGATCCCTATCAACTTACCAATGGCACTTTTTATAGAACTAGAACAAAAAACTTCACAATTCATATGCAAATACAAAAGACCCCAAATAGCCAAAGTTGTCTTGAGAAAGAAGAATAGAGCTGGAGGAATCAAAGTTTCCTGACTTCAGATTATACTACAAAGCTACAGTCATCAAAGCAGTATAGTACTGGCACAAAAACATAAATATAGACCAATGGAATAAGATAGAAAGCCCCAAAATAAACCTATGGACCTATGGGTACCTTATTTTTGACAAAGGAGGAAAGAATATACAATGGGGCAAAGGCAGCCTCTTCAATAAATGGTGCTGGGAAAACTGGACAGCTACATGTAAAAGAATGAAATTAGAACACTCTTAACACCATACAGAGAGATAAACTCAAAATGGATTAAAGACCTAAATGTAAGACCAAAAACTATAAACCTCTTAGAGGAAAACATAGGCAGAACACTCAATGACATAAACCAAAGCAAGATCCTCTATGACCCACTTCCTATAGTAATGGAAATAAAAACAGAAGTAAATAAGTGGGACCTGATTAAATTTAAAAGCTTTTGCACAGCAAAGGAAACTATAAGCAAAGTGAAAGTACAACCCTCAGAATGGGAGAAAATAATAGCAAATGAAACAACTGACAAAGGGTTAATTTCCAAAATATACAAGCAACTCATACAACTCAATACCAGAAAAACAAACAACCCAACATTAAGTGGGAAAAAGACCTAAACAAACGTTTCTCCAGAGAAGACATACAGATGGCTAAGAAACACGTGAAAAGATGCTCAACATCATTCATTAATAGAGAAATGCAAAACAAAACTATGATGAGATATCACCTCACACCAGTCAGAATGGCCATCTTCAAAAAGTCTACGAAACAATAAATGCTGGAGAGGGTGTGGAGAAAAGGGAACACTCCTGCACTGTTGGCGGAAATGTAAACTGATACAGCCACTATGGAAGATGGTATGGAGATTCCATTAAAAACTAGGAGTGAAACCACCATATGACTCCACAATCCCACGCCTAGGCATATACCCTGAGGAAACCAAAATTGAAAAAGACACATGTATCCCACTGTTCACTGCAGAACTATTTACAATAGCTAGAACATGGAAGCAACCTAGATGCCCATCGAAAGATGAATGGGTAAAGAAGTTGTGGTACATATATACACAATGGAATATTCAGTTCAGTTCAGTTCAGTCACTCAGTTGTGTCCAACTCTTTGTGACCCCATGAATCGCAGCACGCCAGGCCTCCCTGTCCATCACCATCTCCCGGAGTTGACTCAAACTCACGCCCATTGAGTCATTGATGCCATCCAGCCATTTCATCCTCTGTCGTCCCCTTCTCCTCCTGTCCCGAATCCCTCCAGCATCAGAGTCTTTTCCAATGAGTCAACTCTTCGCGTGAGGTGGAAAAAGTACTGGAGTTTCAGCTTTAGCATCATTCCCTCCAAAGAACAGCCAGGACTGATCTCCTTTAGAATGGACTGGTTGGATCTCCTTGCAGTCCAAGGGACTCCCAAGAGTCTTTTGAACACCACAGTTCAAAAGTATCAATTCTTCAGCACTCAGCTTTCTTCACAGTCCAACTCTCACATCCATACATGACCACAGGAAAATCCATAGCCTTGACTAGACGGACCTTTGTTGACAAACTAATGTCTCTGCTTTTCAATATGCTATCTAGTTTGGTCATAACTTTTCTTCCAAGGAGTAAGCATCTTTTAATTTCATGGCTGCAGTCACCATCTGCAGTGATTTTGGAGCCCAAAATTTAAGTCTGACACTGTTTCTACTGTTTCCTCATCTATTTCCCATGAGGTGATGGGGCTAGATGCCATGATCTTCATTTTCTGAATGTTGAGCTTTAAGCCAACTTTTTCACTCTCCTCTTTCATTTTCATCAAGAGGCTTTTTAGTTCTTCACTTTCTGCCATAAGGGTGGTGTCATCTGCATATCTGAAGTTATTCATATTTCTCCTGGCAATCTTGATTCCAGCTTGTGCTTCTTCCAGTCCAGCGTTTCTCATGATGTACTCTGCATATAAGTTGAATAAGTATGGTGACAATATACAGCCTTGATTTCCTATTTTGAACCAGTCTGTTGTTCCATGTCCAGTTCTAACTGTTGCTTCCTGACCTGCATACAGGTTTCTCAAGAGGTAGGTCAGGTGGTCTGGTATTCCCATATCTTTCAGAATTTTCCACAGTTTATTGTGATCCACATAGTCAAAGGCTTTGGCATAGTCAATAAAGCAGAAATAGATGTTTTTCTGGAATTCTCTTGCTTTTTCCATGATCCAGCAGATGTTGGCAATTTGATCTCTGGTGCCTCTGCCTTTTCTAAAACCAGCTTGAACATCTGGAAGTTCACGGTTGATGTGTTGCTAAGCCTGGCTTGGAGAATTTTGAGCATTACTTTACTAGCATGTGAGATGAGTGCAACTGTGTGGTAGGTTGAACATTCATTGGCATTGCCTTTCTTTGGGATTGGAATATTACTCAGCCATAAAAAGGAATGCACTTGAGTTAGTTCTAATGAGGTGGATCAACCTAGAACCTATTATACAGAGTGAAATAGTCAGAAAGAGAAAGATAAATATCAAATTCTAACACATCTATATGGAATCTAGAATAATGGTACCGAAGAATTTATTTACAGGGCAGCAATGGAGAAACAAACATAGAGAACAAACTTATGGACACAGGGAGAAGGGGGAGAGGGTGAGATGTATGGAGAGAGTAACATGGAAACTTACATTACCATATGCAAAATAGATAGCCAAGGGGTGTTTGCTGTAGGCTCAGGAAACTCACACAGGTTTGAACATTCATTGGCATTGCCTTTCTTTGGGATTGGAATATTACTCAGCCATAAAAAGGAATGCACTTGAGTTAGTTCTAATGAGGTGGATCAACCTAGAACCTATTATACAGAGTGAAATAGTCAGAAAGAGAAAGATAAATATCAAATTCTAACACATCTATATGGAATCTAGAATAATGGTACCGAAGAATTTATTTACAGGGCAGCAATGGAGAAACAAACATAGAGAACAAACTTATGGACACAGGGAGAAGGGGGAGAGGGTGAGATGTATGGAGAGAGTAACATGGAAACTTACATTACCATATGCAAAATAGATAGCCAAGGGGTGTTTGCTGTAGGCTCAGGAAACTCACACAGGGGCTGTGTATCCACCTGGAGGGGTGGGGTGGGCAGGGAGATAGGAGGGAGATTCCAAAGGGAGGAGATATATGTATACCTATGGCTGATTCATGTTGAGGTTCGACAGAAAATAATAAAATTCTGAAAAACAATTATCCTTCAATTAAAAATAAATTTAAAAAAAGAAGAAAAGGGGTATGCCAAAGGACAAAGGAGCTAACCCAAAACAGCTCCCAGTGGCCACAGCTAAAATAACCGGAGCAACATAATAAATGCAGTAGTATTGAATTATCATTTGAAGCATGAAATATTCATGAGTCCATACTAATAAAAATTAATAGCTGAATAAATGGGGAGAAGGGATACATTTCCCTTCAAGAAAAACTTCAAATAAATTATGTAGACATTCCCTCATCCAGGAAGTGGAACTTAACCCTTCAACCCTGAGTGTAGGCTGTGCTTAATGACTCACTTCCAAAGGACAGAGTATGGAAAACATGAAAAGGTAACTTAGAACTTCCCTGGCAGGCCAGTGGTTAAGACTTCACCTTCCAATTCATGGGGTGCAGGTTCAAGCCCTGGTCAGAGAGCTAAGATCCCACATGCTTCTTGGCCAAAAAAGCAAAATGTAAAACAGAATTGATATTGTAACAAATCAATAAAGACTTTATAAATTTTGTTGTTGTTCAGTCGCTCAGTCATGTCCGACTCTTTGTGACCCCATGAATCGCAGCACGCCAGGCCTCCCTGTCCATCACCAACTCCCGGAGTTCACTCAGACTCACGTCCATTGAGTCCGTGATGCCATCCAGCCATCTCATCCTCGGTCTTCCCCTTCTCCTCCTGCCCCCAATCCCTCCCAGCATCAGGGTCTTTTCCAAGGAGTCAACTCTTCACATGAGGTGGCCAAAGTACTGGAGCTTCAGTTTTAGCATCATTCCTTCCAAAGAAATCCCAGGGTTGATCTCCTTCAGAATGGACTGGTTGGATCTCCTTGCAGTCCAAGGGACTCTCAAGAGTCTTCTCCAACACCACAGTTCAAAAGCATCAATTCTTCGGCGCTCAGCCTTCTTCACAGTCCAACTCTCACATCCATACATGACCACAGGAAAAACCATAGCCTTGACTAGACGGACCTTAGTCGGCAAAGTAATGTCTCTGCTTTTGAATATACTATCTAGGTTGGTCATAACTTTTCTTCCAAGGAGTAAGCGCCTTTTAATTTCATGGCTGCAGTCACCATCTGCAGTGATTTTGGAGCCCAAAAAAACAAAGTCTGACACTGTTTCTACTGTTTCCCCATCTATTTCCCATGAAGTGATGGGGCCAGATGCCATGATCTTCGTTTTCTGAATGTTGAGCTTTAAGCCAACTTTTTCACTCTCCTCTTTCACTTTCAACAAGAGGCTTTTTAGCTCCTCTTCACTTTCTGCCATAAGGGTGGTGTCATCTGCATATCTGAGGTTATTGATATTTCTCCCAGCAATCTTGATTCCAGCTTGTGTTTCTTCCAGTCCAGCGTTTCTCATGATGTACTCTGCATATAAGTTAAATAAGCAGGGTGACAATATACAGCCTTGACGTACTCCTTTTCCTATTTGGAACCAGTCTGTTGTTCCATGTCCAGTTCTAACTGTTGCTTCCTGACCTGCATACAGATTTCTCAAGAGGCAGGTCAGGTGGTCTGGTATTCCCATCTCTTTCAGAATTTTCCACAGTTTATTGTGATCCACACAGTCAAAGGCTTTGGCATAGTCAATAAAGCAGAAATAGATGTTTTTCTGGAACTCTCTTGCTTTTTCCATGATCCAGCGGATGTTGGCAATTTCATCTCTGGTTTCTCTGCCTTTTCTAAAACCAGCTTGAATATCAGGGAGTTCACGGTTCACGTATTGCTGAAGTCTGGCTTGGAGAATTTTGAGCATTACTTTACTAGCATGTGAGATGAGTGCATTTATTTACTTTATAAATGGTCCACATCAAAAAGAAAGAAAAGATAACTCCACGTTGGGGAAACCTGGCAAACAGTACCTTGGCCAGATGAACAAGGTTAACATCACCAGTAATAAGTAATGTCATAGAATGTAAACCTTATATGATGTCATCAGAAGGTGAGAAGGACATTTCTTCTCTATGGTCTTCCTCCAAGAAACCCATGGGAAAAAAAAAAAACAAGTAAACCCCAACTGAGGAACATTCCACAAAATATCTGACCAATGCTCTTCAAAACTTCCAAGGTCATGAAAAACAAGGAAAGTCTGATCAGTCACAGACTAAGGAGAAACATGATAACTACATGTAATATGGGATTCTGGATGGAATCCTGGAATGAATGAAGAATACTGCAGAAAAATGGTGATATCCAAATAGACTGTGGCATTTAGTTAATAGTCATTTTAAAAGTAATGGCAAATGTGGGATTTTAGTCATGACAACTATAAGATGTTAACCATAGGGGAAACTAGGAGAGAAGTATACAGAAATCCTTTATGCTATTTGTTCAACTTTTCTGTAAATAAAAACTATTCTAAAATGAAATACTTATCTAAAAGAATCACAGGGGAAGGCATGGATTTTTCAATAAATGGTGCTGTAAGAGTAGTTCACTCATACACGTTAAATGATAGTCTCTAAAATAAATTCATCATGGATAAAAAAATCTATCTGTGAAAAATCAATGCCGTGCAATTTTTAAGCAAATTATATGACCTGGAGTTAGGTATGATATTTTAAAACAACATACAAACAGAACAAACCCTAAAGGGATAACTGATAAAGTTGACTCTATTAATATTAAAATCTTCTTCACAATAAAAGACACTGGAAATAATAAAATATGAGCCCAGACAGGAAGAAAATAGTTGTATACATGAAACAGATAAATGCAAGCTGAATAAGATTAAAACTAATAATCCAATTGAAGAAAAGCAAGAAGTAAAATGCAAGAAGTATGAAAAGAAAATGTGCAAAAAAAAAAAAAAGCCTAAGTGGAAATAAACTTCTGGAAAAATATTTAGCCTCACTTGTGATCAGGAAACTGCAAATTAATATAGTCATAACATATCGTGTCAGACATAAGATTTTCAAAAGCGAAATGTGTGAGATCAAATATTCAGAACACTGACAAACAACAAGTATTTTCCTTCACAGTTATTGAGAATGTAAATTTGCTAAACCACGTTAGAGAGTGTTTTGGCAATATCTAATAAAATCAAATGGGCCCCTACCAATGAACCAGCAATTCTAGCTCAAGTCTGTATTCCAAGAAACATATCCATGTATTCATCAAACACAGACAAAAACACATAAGGCAGTGCTGTCAATACTGGCAAAATATTAGAAACAATCCAATGTAGAATTGAAAGTGAAGTCGCTCAGTCGTGTGCGACTCTTTGGGACCCCATGGGCTGTAGCCTACCAGGCTCCTCTGTCCATGGGATTCTCCAGGCAATAGTCCTGGAGTGGATGGCCATTTCCTTCTCCAGGGGATCTTCCCAACCCAGGGATCAAACCCGAGATAGGTAAATATGTGCTTATATAATTAAAATATCCTCCACCATATGGGTGTCTACATAAATGGACTAAAACTTTATGCATAAAATATTGATTGTAAAAGATAATACACAGATGATCTTCTACTGTAAACAGAATATATGCTATAATACTATCCATATACATTGGAAGATAAAAATATTATACTGAATATGTTAAATATATAATATGAATACATTGATATCAAATACATGAAAATAATACTATTTTTTATTTATAGATGCATGTTATATATGATAAAATTATATATACACATACACATATATGTAAACTCAAAAAACTCTGAATTCATGTTACAAATGCACTGGGGTAGAATAAAAGATAATGAAACTGTGTGTTCAACTGTGTCTGTAAGATTTTATTTCAAAAACATAACTTGAAACAAACTGATTAAGTAACATTTGCTACATTTGGGTGGTGGGGCATAAGTCTTTGTTATATTATTTTTTATTTTTGTTCACAATTGAAATGTTTCATACAAAACCCAAGATAACTAATGAGATGTGAACTATGCTACAAATATTAAGCAAATCCTGAATTCCTGTACTTATAGAACTAACATTTGGCAATCCTGAGTTATGTGGTTACAGAAAAGTAATGTAAATGTCATAATTTTTAACATGTAAATATAATAATTAATTTTAAAAATGAAAATTAACTCAGGGAAATGGAGAGACTATCTGTTTATGGTATTTCTCTTCTTTTCACAGTAGAAACTAGAGATTCAACTAGTTGAAGCAGATTGTTATAAAGTACTCGGATTCCTTGAGTTTTTCAGATTTGATTTTATAATTACAAAGAATAATTTAGCAACTAACATTTCCTGCTATAATAAATATTTATCAAATTTCAGCAGTATCTTTAGTTGTCCTTTCTTCATTTTTCTTCAAAGTCAAGAAAAATGTAAGTGTAAAACATAATTTTTTTTAGTAAAAATAAATTTGACCATATGATCCCATTGTTTCCTAGATTGCCTCTTTATATTCATAAATATGCAGAGCCAGACACCTAAAATTATTTTCTCTAAATGGAAATATTGGAGGGAAGGGGAGGAATTTTAGTGATGATTAGTATTTTTACCTGAATTTTTATGGTAAGTATAAGACACACTTATCAAAAAGAATACAACAACTATTCTTTTAAGACTCATGTGGCGATAACAGTGAGGCACCACATGCCAGAGAAGGAAGTGTGACAAGGAAGTTCAAAGAAAGGAACACACATGTTACATTGCCACTCTGCCAACCCATCCCACCCTCTAAAATAAAAATTAATTTAAAAAAAAAATAAAATAAAATAAAAGATAATACATCCAGAACAAAAAAATAAATAAATAAATAAATAAAGGAACAGCAATTAAATTAGAAAAGTTCAAGAACAACTCAAGAGGAAAAGACTTTTAGCAGGCCTGGAAGAGTAAAGTGTCACCAAGAACGGATGCTGAATGTGTGTTAGGAGTGGGAGAAACTAACCTGAAATTGATTGATATACCAACAGTAAAATAACTGTATTCAAAAATACAGGAATATTTAAATACTAAAATATTTAAATATTAATATACTGTATAGGAAATACAGTATATCAATGATACAATTTGGAGAAGGGAAAGGCTACCCACTTCAGTATTCTTGCCTGGAGAATCCCCATGGACAGAGGAGCTTGGCGGGCTTCAGTCCATGGGGTCGCAAAGAGTCGGACTGAGTGACTAAGCACAGAGGGAGTTGGTCATTAATACTGATATGGGTAAAGTCCTGGAAAAGGATAGAAAAATAGGATTGTTCAGAGTCAGGGAGATCACAGAAAGATTCATAGAGGACAGATTCTTAAATAGAAAATTATGAATTTTCCAGGAAGATGAGGGTTAGTATTCCATGATGGAAAAAATGATGCAAAAGGACAGAGACAACTTGTTGTGATTAAAACACGTATGAGAAGAAATGGAGAAGAGTGAGGCTGCAAAGGCAGGCAACGATAATGTTCTTGCCTTCAGTGATTTCTAAAAGAGCTTACTTCTAGCAGAAAATCACTAACAGACTTTTTAGAGTGGGGTGGAAATGGGAAATAACATGATCAAATTCGTCTTTTATAAAGATGCTGAGAAGGAAATGGATAAAAGGAAAGCAGAAAAGATGGATTTAAACACACGGGGAGGAAGTCATTCAGGTGTATGAACCCTTAATTCAAAGGTTCAGTGAAGAAGGAAGATTCTGGAAATAATAATGAGGTAGACTGAATCTATAGGTGGCAAATGATTTCCTGTGAGAAAGGGGGACAAGCTGGGTTAAGGACGACTGAGTGACCTGGTGGACGGTGATGCTCTTCAACAAATGAATAAGGTTGGTGGGGTGGTTTGGGGGTTGAGCTAATGAGCTCAGACTTGAACAAGTTGACTTGAGGTGCTTGGCCTGGACCATGGCCACAAATGTCACATCCTCTGCAGCCGGTGGTAATTGAAGCCTTCAGAATGAATGAGATTGGCTGGGAAGGTCAGGAGAATGAGCAGAGCAGTGAGCTGAATGTGTAAGCCTGGAAATACACCCAATCAGGCATCCCCCTTCCTGTCCTGTATACAAGTGGCTGATTATTTTTAGGCAACCTGCCAGATTTCATTTATCCAGCTTGCTGGTTTCAGCACTTTGTTCCATCTTGTTGATATCATTTAGCATCTTGATTCTATCAGTCAACATATTAACCATCCTAAGATGTTTCCGTTGAAGACAGTTTCTGTCTAACATCACTGGTTTCCCAACTTCCTTGTAAAGTAACCACCGAAAAGGATAAAATGTCACAATCACTCAAAAATTACAATTCTGTAAAACAGAAAATGCACTCTTCCTTTGCAAACATTTTTGGAACTGGTACAGAAAGCCTGAGAAGAAAAGAGTTTTCATAGAAAACTAAGCTGCGAAAAGTCAACAGGGTGATTGTAAAGGAAAAAGGTTTATAAAATAATGAATTGCAGATGAAAAAATGTAATTGCTCAGATGAAACCCATGTTGACGGCAGAGAACATAGAATAAACTATATGAAGGACACAGTTCAAAAGACGGCTCTAAATCCAGAGTAAAAGAATACAGGAGTTACTACGATACAAGCAAACGTGTACGGTAGAAATAATAGCCAAAGTTGCACTTTAAAAAAAATCATAAAATACAACAAAACAACAAAATATAAGAACAGGAAAGTTGAAAGGGTTCATCCCACTCAAAGGAAAACCAATGAAAATAAATCTCTCTGTTTGTGCACATACCAACATAAATCTGTCAAAACCCTAAAATTCGAGCTTAAAAAACGGGAAGCAGGACAAATCCAAAGGAAGAAAATTAAAGCTGAATCTCAGGTGCAGTCTATATGCTAGTGAATACAAACTTGGATCCACTGAGTTATCCTTCACATCTTAAGAACCAGAAATGAAGCAGTTTTGAAAAGAAAATGCCTATAGTCTGTTGTTGAAACCCCTATCAAAAACGTACTTCAAACAATTTAACAAGAGTTAAACTAACAATAAAATCCTAAATATGGAAAAAACTGCATATAAAAAGGATTTTCAAAAATATCATCAGCAGGAACAACACTCTACTTTTCAAAATTATCTTAAAGAGAAAGATTTTAATAAACTATACCTATTTGAATTTGCCATGAATTAAATCTGCAATAAAATAAGTATACATTAACATGCACAGTCTTGCATTTTTGTACTTTGATTTGTGCATTTGTCTTTAATGAATATATATTTTTAATAAACTTCATAGTAAAACATAGTATATGTCCTTGAAATTTTATTTCATCTGGGAAATTGATTAGTATGTCTTTGATTAGTATGACTTAATATGTCTTTGATGATTATTGAATACAGTGGTTCCAAGGTCAGAACTTTATGCCTCTCAACCAGGCAACCATCTGCCAAGTCAAATCAAATATTTTATTAACAGTTTGGGACATTTTTAAACCAAACTAAAATCTATCTAACTATAAACCACATTTTCATCTTATTCACAAGGTTGCTATATAAGCCCACCAAATATATTGCTTGAATTAAGATATAATATGTATTATTCTAATTTGCCAATCTAATGCGCCAAACACAAACAAACACAAATTGAAAGAGGCTAGCTTAACCCAGTATGATTTGTTTTGGGGGAGTCGGTACCACCTTCTAGGAATCACGTTTTCCTTTCTAAGAATCCAAGGGTCTCTTTTCAAATGAACCATTTATAGATTTTGCCATAGTTGCACATCTAATTCACTAACCTACAAATAAAAAATCCAACTGTTTTTCAAAAGGTTAGATATTTAACCATCATCAAGAATCTGATACTATTTTCATTTTAAAATATTATAAGCAGTACACTTGCATATATATCTGCAGATTTCCAGTGGGTTGTGATAGTTATTCAATTCAGTCTGGAAGTAAGATTTAAAAGCCATCAAGGGAAAGACGATTGATTGATTGAGGATCAACTGAATGCCAACACCACGTTGGATTTACTAAAGTTCAATTTAATTAACTGACATAACATATCACTGAACTGGTTGGTTTCTGTCTGTTTTGGAGAAGAGAAAGCTAAGACTCTGATCTTTGAAGTGACCATCTAAGATCACGCAGACAGCAAGCTCCTATGGTAGTACAAGGCTAAAATCCCATGATTTCCATATTGCAGCAGCGATGCTGCTTTATCATTCACTCAGACCACCCCGTATTCCTGAAGCACCGGCATTCTCTGTGATGGTTTCAAACTCAAAACTAGAGTTTAGAAATTAATTCTACCTAAACTCTACCTTCGTTTTCTTCAGCATTTTTCCCTAGTTGAAGCTAATTCTGCAACTTGGTCCTAGCTGCAAATGTTTTCAAGTGACATGCCTATCTTAGCACCCTGTGTACTATCTCTCAACTTCTGTACTTGTCTTTGAGCCACCTGACCCCATGGGAGATGCCCTGAGCATCGGTTTGCTATCCCTTCCTCACTGGGATCATTTGTGATGAGACAATTAAAATTTTCATTTTAATATTTAAATCATTTATTATTTAAAGACCTCTGAGATTTCTTATAATCTGAGATTACTGCCAAGTTAGGCCTAGCTCTTTTTCTATTTTGTGTCTATTACAATAAATTTCAATATGACAGTTCCTCTTTCCCCCAAACTTCTCATGACTTGTATTATAAACACATTATTTTCTTTCTATAACAATTAAAATGTGAACAGAACCACATGGCCCCAAATATGCCATAATAAGATACTCACTTTCTAAGGAGATGCTGTATCTTTTAGTAGTTTGATTTATATTTAAATGCCCTGGTTACTTTCTAAAACACTTGACCTGGGCTTGTTGGAAGAAGTCCAGGCACACAGAGAAGTGAAAAACCAATTCTAGAGGTATTTTTCCATCTTGCTGTATCATCTTTAATTTTACTGTCATATAAAATTGGACAGTTTTAGCAATAATAGTGCCTTCTTTAAAAAAAAATTGCATCATATAATTAAGAACCATTAACTTCTGTTAGGGGATTTACTTAGGTCTTTTTTAAGTTTATTAAAACAAAATGAATGGCCTTCCATAATCTTAAAACAGAGTTATGGACTTTGCAGGCAATAAGAAACTACTGTCAACAACTCTCCGGGGGTAGTACTGCATTGTGGGAGGTTCATCACAGATGTTTTTAAGACCTGACGAGAGTTTTTATATAAACGTACTAAAAGGTTTGGGGTTTACAAAGCAACATTAGCTAGTTATAACAAGACACTCACTTTTTAGGGAGATGCTGTATTTTTTAGTAGTTATGATTTATATATTTAAGAATGGATATGTTGCTAAATAAGCAGAAATTAAAACCTAAATACAATCATTAATGACAGTTAAAAAAAGAAAGAAACCCAGGTTTTCTTGGGTTACTAAATACGAAGAACCAGTACTATGGATTGGCTGGAAGATGGATGGTTCCACAGTCACTGTACACTAAGAGCAATCACCAGCTCAGTGAGACTGACTCATTTCCATTGCTGAGGATCCTGGAATCAGGGTCCTATTGTACACTGGGTGACCTCACTTCAAATTGTCACTGTGTCCCTCTTGTTCTTGGTAGTGCTTGATAGAGCCTTGCTGGTACCCAAATGTCCCACGTGACAATATAAAAGCCCATTGAGGAGCTCATTATCAGCAACAGATATTTTCCTCCCTGGTTTTACCAGCAGCCTTGTTTTTACTACTTTCTGTCTACATCCAGCCATTTCTTCCTCCAGCTCCCAAATGCTCATCTTCATTATTATTTTCCTACTAATTCTAGGCGACCTGAGTCTGTAAGTTCCCTTATCCATTCATTCAAGCATTTGTCCAACTCTACTAAGTTCTAGCTAAATGCCAAGTCCTTTACTTATGATGGAGAATCCTAATATGAATGTTTCTACTCTCAAAGAGTTCATGGTCTAATGAAGGAGATATAAATGAAAAGTAATAACTCAGTTTAATCAGTCTGATGATAGAAACACAAAAAGAACAAAAAAAAATCAACAGCTAAAATTCATTTTAAGAAGTTCTATAAGGAAGCTGCCATCAAAAAAAGTAAGGGAAGGAAAACCATACAAAATGTTTTAAAACCTGCATCTTAAAGAAAATTAACTCTTACACTAGGTAAGTACTGGAAGTATATACATTGACATACCCACCAAAGTTTAGCAATTTGAGACAAAATGGAACATATATATAGTTATAAAGTTGAATCTGGAAAGGTGGCTAAAGTCAAGTGAAGATAGGGTGTTAAGAAGCTGACCTGTTAACTTGAAATGTATGCAGAACCATTGGAAATTTAAAAGCAAGGGACTGACTTGATCAGAATTTATTTTACAAAAATGCTTCTGCTGGCAACACAGAGAAAGGCCTGAAAGAATTCTCCAAGAAAGAAAAAGAAGGCTGCTGTAATAAACGAAATGGTCATCAAGACCTGGGTATGGCAGAAAGAATACAGAAATGACACCCATTTGAGAAATCTTGGAGGTAGAAGGGAAATAAACTGTTTACAGAGTTGTCTGGAGAGTATGGAACAGGTAGGTATTTAGAAGGATCTCAGTTTCTGCTTAGTTAAACATCATATTCAGGACACCTCCCTGATGACCCACTGAGCTTCCAGTACAGGGGGTATGTGTTCGAGCCCTGGCTGGGGAACCAAGATCCCACATGCCGTGAATTGCATCTAAGAAATAAAAAAATAAATAAATAAAATAAAAAGTGAAATTCAAGGAGAAAGAGGATAGGATGAAGAGAGAACAGGGAACTTTTAGTACAGTGAAGCTATTTGTGTGCTACCATGATACTGGATACATCTCTTATACATTTATCAAAATCCACCTATAGCACAATACAGGAATGGGCCCTAGGTAGACTATGACCTCAGTTAATATCAATATATCACTGTCAGCTCAGCAAATGCACCACATTATTGCAAAATAATAATAATATTTCTGGAAGAGATGGGAATACTAGACCACTTGACCTGCTTCCTGAGAAACCTATGCAGGTCAGGAAGCAACAGTTAGAACAACTGGGCATGGAACAGCAGACTGGTTCCAAATAGAGAAAGGAGTACATCAAGGCTGTATATTGTCACCCTGCTTATTTAACTTATGTGCAGAGTACATCATGAGAAATGCTGGGCTGGAGGAAGCACAAGCTGGAATCAAGATTGCTGGGAGAAATAATAATCTCACATATGCAGATGACACCACCCTTATGGCAGAAAGTGAAGAACTAAAGAGCCTCTTCATGAAAGTGAAAGAGGAGAGTGAAAAAGCTGGCTTAAAGCTTAACATTCAGAAAACAAAGATCATGGCATCTGGTCCCATCACTTCATGGCAAACAGATGGAGAAACAGTAGAAACAGTGGCTGACTTTATTTTTGGGAGTTCCAAAATCACTGCAGATGGTGACTGCAACCATGAAATTAAAAGATGCTTTCTCCTTGGAAGGAAAGTTATGACCGACCTAGGCAGCATATTAAAAAGCAGAGACATTACTTTGTCAACAAAGGTCAGTCTAGTCAAGGCTATGGTTTTTCCAGTAGTCATGTATGGATGTGAGAGTTGGATTATAAAGAAAGCTGAGCACCAAAGAATTGATGCATTTGTTTTTTTGTTTTTTTTTTTAATTTTTTTAAATTGATTTTTATTTTTTAGTTTGTTTTGCTTTACAATACTGTATTCATTTTGCTATACATTGACATGAATCAGCCACGAGTGTACATGAACTCCCAATCCCGACCCCCACCTCCCTCCTCCCGCCCCACACCTTCTCTCTGGATTATCCCCATGCATCAGTCCCAAGCATCCTGCATCCTGCATCAAACCTAGACTGGCGATTCATTTCACTTATGATATCAATTGGAGACGACTCTTGAGAGTCCCTTGGATTGCATGGAGTTCCAACCAGTTCATACTAAAGGAAATCAGTTCTGAATGTTCATTGGCAGGACTGATGTTGAAGCTGAAACTCCAATACTTTGGCCACCTGATGCAAAGAGCTGATTCATTGGGAAAGCCCCTGATGCTGGGAAAGATGGAGGGCAGGAGGAGAAGGGGATGACAAAGGATGAGATGGTTGGATAGCATCACTGACTCAATGGTCATGAGTTAAACTCCGGGAGTTGGTGATGGACAAGGAGTCTTGGCATGCTACAGTCCATAGGGTCGCAAAGAGTGAGACACGACTGAGCAACTGAACTGAACTGAACTGAATAATAATTGGGGAAATTGGAGGAGAGGGTATTTGGAAACTCTCTATACTTTCCACTCAATTTTCCTGGAAACTTAAAATCATTCAAGAACACAGTCTAGTTTTTAAAATTAGAAGGTGTGAGAAATTGCAATTTGAGTCCCTGGGGCATGACACTTTAGGGTAGCCGTCGAGAAGGGTCATCTTCTTGAACAGTCTACACAATAAGCCTGAGGAAGCCTTGTCTCTACATTTATTTAGGATCCCAACACCTGCTTCAGGGAACTGGGTTCCAAGCCTTTCGTGTTTCTTTTACCACACGATGCTTTAGTTCTAGATGTGACAGGAAAGAAACGAACGTGTACCCCATGACAGGAGTGGTACAATTCATTTGCCCCTCATGCAACCAGCTTCCCTGAATGATATCAAGTTTGCTAATACATTGCAGACTCATAAGCCTGAGTCTGAATACAAATTCTACAGCCAGTTTTTGCCTGTGGATGATTTATCACAGCCATAAAAATCTGGAGCTTTTCAATCCATGAATCTCATGGTTCCAATGTGAAGCAGTACGCAGACTGCAAGCTGCATTTCCTGCGATTCTAATGGATCCATGAATACAGGAGCAATAGAGGAATAAAAAGGACAACGAGAAAAAAATCAAAAGATATAGAGAATCTCCAATGCGACCTTTATTAAAAGGTATTCTATTAACATTTTTCCCAGCAGGAGACAGACTTGTATATCTAACATAAGCCTTTGCCCTCAAGATAAAAATAAAGAAAGAGAAACAAACAGAAAACAAAGCCAGCTCCTTTGCATACAGATCTATACATGGAGTGTGATCCAAAGGGCAGGGAGCACAGAACACATTACATCAGAGTTTAGGACATTCCTCATCCCCAGCTACTGCAGACAGACTTCTAGGGATGCACAGTTCATCATCTCCCGAGGGTGTGCATTCACCTTCAGATAGGTTTGACACCAGGAAGGGACATTTTGTTGCTGAGCTAAACTCTATATGTTGACTCATCCTACTCAAAGTTCCCCATTCTCTACATATTAACAAAAAGAACAAACTTTCCTTCAAAAATTGATTCAGTCATTTCCCATATATTAGGCATGCATAGTTTACACTATGGACTGAATGCTTGCTCTCCACTCAAATTCACCTCATCTCTGATGAGAGTGGGTGGAGGTGGGTCTGATTTCTTTGGAAGGAACGATGCTAAAGCTGAAGCTCCAGTACTTTGGCCACCTCATGAGAAGAGTTGACTCATTGGAAAAGACCCTGATGCTGGGAGGGATTGGGGACGGAGGAGAAGGGGACGACAGAGGATGAGATGGCTGGATGGCATCACAGACTCGATGGACGTGAGTCTGAGTGAACTCCAGGAGTTGGTGATGGACAGGGAGGTCTGGCGTGCTGCGATTCATAGGGTCACAAAGAGTCGGACACGACTGAGCAACTGAACTGAACTGAACTGTAGCTCAGATGGTAAAGAATCTGCCTGTAACACAGAAGACCCAGGTTCAGTCCCTGAGTTGGGAGGATCCTCTAGAGAAGACAATGGCACTCCACTCCAGTACTCTTGCCTGGAGAATCCCATGGACAGAGGAGCCTGGTAGGCTGCAGTCCATGGAGTCACTAAGAGTCGTACAAGACTAAACGACTTCATTTTGACTTTTCACTTTCATGCATTGGAGAAGGAAATGGCAACCCACTCCAGTGTTCTTGCCTGGAGAATCCCAGGGACGGCAGAGCCTCGTGGGCTGCTGTCTATGGGGTTGCATAGAGTCAGACACGACTGAAGTGACTTAGCAGCAGCAGCAGCCAGTGTTCTTGCCTGGAGAATCCCAGGGACGGGGGAGCCTGGTGGCTGCAGTCTATGGAGTCGCACAGAGTCGGACACGACTGAAGCGACTTAGCAGCAGCAGCAGCAGCAGAGATATGAGCAATAAATTCCTATTGTTTAGGTCACCCGGTCTATGATATTTTGTTGTGGCAGCTGACCTGTGCCAGACACGGTGCCAAGGGTTGGTTATACAATGGGGAACAAACTCAGTATCCAGATCCAAGGAATTTATGATCTAGAAAGATGGATGCATTGTATCAAACAGTAAACACATAAACTCATTTATACACGATGTGACAGTTGCTAAGAAAGAATAGTACTAAAAAAAAAAAGAAAGAAAGAAAAGCACTAAAGTATATGAAAGAGAAAACCAGAAAAGGGTGATGTGATTTGAGGAGTATCCAGGAAGGGCCACTATGAGGAGATGACATTTGAACAGAGATTTGACAAATGAGTCAGTGTTGGCTAGGTCAAAAGCATAAGGAGCATTCCAAAAATAACTAGCTTAGTGAAGGCCATGGAGCAGAAAATTAACTGTAATCTTCGAGGAGCATTGTGAAGCCAGGAAAGCAAGAGCACTGAGAAGAAAGATTAAATATAGTTAGACAGAGGACATGCAGAATGCCCCTACGGCTTTGTAGAAAGTCAGAAATCACGCAGTGCCAGTCTTCCAACTTCGTTCTTTTTCAAAATTCTGTTCCTCATTCATCTTTTCCAGTTCTATTACCTGAAGTCTGCTGGAGTTTTCATGGATATTGTATTGAACCTGTAGCTCAGTTAGGAAGATTTGCCAACAATACTGAGAATTCAAATCCATGAATATTGGATATCTTTCCACTTATTTAGATTTTTAATTTTTCTTGATGACATTTTCCACTAAATTTTCTGCTAAGAGTTTAACATTTATACACATTAAAAAATATCCCTATGAACTTTATATCTTTGAGGATATTGTAATATTTTTTAAATTTGTCTTCCAATTGTTGGTTTTCAGTTCAGTTCAGTCGCTCAGTCATGTCCGACTCTTTGTGACCCCATGAATCGCAGCTTCCAGTTGGTGTCCATCACCAACTCCCGGAGTTCACTCAGACTCATGTCCATCAAGTCAGTGACGCCATCCAGCCATCTCATCCTCTGTCATCCCCTTGTCCTCCTGCCCCCAATCCCTCCCAGCAGTTTACCAGTATGTAAAAACATAATTAGTTTTTATATAGGGATTTTGTTTCTGGCAACTTATGAAGATTTATTTATTAGACAATTTTATTAGAAGATTGTTAGGATTTTTCACAAAGATGATCATGTCATCAGAAAATAGACAGTGGAATTCCTCAAGTCTGTGAAAGCATCCATGGTCCAGTCATGTCCAACTCTTTGTAACCCCAAGGATTGTGGCCGATCAGGTTCCTCTGTCCATGGGCTTCTCCAGACAGGAATACTGGAGTGAGTTGCATTTCGTTCTCTAGGGGATCTTTCCGACCCAGGGATTGAACCCAGGTCTTCTGCTTGCAGGTAGATTCTTTACTGCCTGAGCCACCAGGGAAGACCCTTCTCAAGTCTATACAACCTCATTTCTTCTATTGCTTGTTGGTCACACAAGGGCCTGAAATATTGTTAGGGAAAAGGCATCATTAAACCTGTTGCTTGTAGTCAGTTCTCTATTTGTGCCTATTATCAGGGTATGGAAATTTCTTTTCATATATTTATTCATTAATCATGAATGAGAATTTAATTTTGCCAGACTATTTTCTGTATCATTTGAAATGATAACATATGTGATTTTTGTCCTTGATTTTTTTTTAATGTGGTGAATCACATTAATTGGTTCTCAAATACTGAAACAAATTATATCCCAAGGATAAGACTGCAGTGGAATATGATGTATTATCCTGTTTATATATTTGTAGATTCAATGTGCTACCATTTTGGTGAGAATGTTTACATCTAAGTTCATAGAGGATATTGGGCAGTGACTTTCTTTTCTTGTAATATCTTTTTTGGCTTTTGGTATCAGAATTATATCAGTTTTGTTAAATGAATTAAAAAAACATTTTCTCCTCTATCTTCTGAAAGAGTTCACAATTAATGTTATTTAATTGAGTGTTGGCTAGAACTCACCAGCAATGCCATCTGGGCCTGGAATTTCATTTGTAGTGAGGCTTACAAATCTAATATCTTTAATAGACTATCAATATTCATATTTTCTTTTTTTAAATCAGTTTTCACAAACTGTTTTTAAACAAATGTATCCATTTCATTAAGCTGTTAAATTTATTGGGGCCAAGGTGTTCATAATATCATCTTATTATTCACTTAATGTTTAAAAGATCTATGGTAAGATCTCACTTTCAATCCTGATATTAATACTTTCAGGTTTCTCTAATTTTTCTTAAATAGTCTTGCTCAAGGTTTATTAACTTTATTAAACTTATCAAACAACCAAATCAAATTAAGACCGCTAATTTTCTATGTTGTTAAACATACTCTATGTCTTTCTTTAAAGTTGCTTGAGTTTAGCCTGTTCTTATTTTTTAAATCGTTTTTGAGAGGGAAACTAAGAATCTCAAATGTAAGCATTTTTTTGTTCCTTATCAGGCATTTAAGGCTATAAACATTCCTTTAAGCATTGTTTTACCTGCATTCCACACATTTTGATATGTTGTATCTTCATTATCACTTACTTAGAAGTATGTTTTTACATTTCTTTTATGATTTTCTTCTTTGACCCCTAAGTTTAGAATTATGCTATTTAAATTTCATTGGGAATTTTCTAGTTTTTTTTTTTTCTATTTTACCTTAATTATAGCGCTAGAACATACTTCGTCAGATTTTGAAATGGACTGCAACTGAGATTTAACTCTATGGCCCAATGAATGCTGCATCTTGGTGAATGCATACTTGAAAAAGATGTGTGCTCTGCAACTGTTGGGCATGCTGCTGCTGCTGCTAAGGCGCTTCAGGCGTGTTCAACTCTGTGCAACCCCAGAGACGGCAGCCCACCAGGCTCCCCCGTCCCTGGGATTCTCCAGGCAAGAACACTGGAGTGTGTTGCCATTTCCTTCTCCAATGCATGAGAGTGAAAAGTGAAAGTGAAGTCGCTCAGTCGTGTCTCACTCAGCGACCCCATAGACAGCAGCCAATCAGGCTCCCCTGTCCATGGGGTTTTCCAGGCGAGAGTACTGGAGTGGGGTGCCATTGCCTTCTCTGACTGTTGGGTATAGTGTTCTCTAAATGTCAATTATGTCATGTGGGTTGACAGCATTATTTAGATCTTCCATAACTTTATTAGGGTTTCCCTGGTGGCACAGAGGGTAAAAATTCCACCTTCAATGGGGGAGACCTGGATTTGCTCCCTGGGTTGGGAAGATCCTCTGGAGGAGGGCATGGCAACATGCTCCAGCTCCAGGATTCTTGCCTGGAGGATCCGCATGGACATAGGAGCCTGGCAGGCTACAGTCCATAGGGGTGACAATGGGCTGAGATGACATCGATGGACGCGACTGACTGACTCAGCACAGCAGAGCATATAGCCTTATCAGGTTGTTTTTTGTTTTTTGGTTTTTTTTTTGCTTATTTGCTATGTCAATTTCTAAGAGAATGAAATTAAAATTTGGACTATATTAGATGTTTCTATTTGTCCTATTATATTTGTCATTTAAAAAAATCATTTTGTATAATAATAGAGCTTTGGATCTGATACAATAATTCAGAAACATAAAACAAATAACTACAAAAGTTAGGAGATATTTGAACAGCATTTCCTCAGAAAAAGCTACTAACTCTGTATCATTCTGATGTGGACACCTACAGTCATCTGGGGTGAAATGTGTAGCAGGGCCAGTGATCCAGCAAAGGGGGGAAAGACATCAAATTTTATATCATAAACTTGGATGTTTGTTATATGGTGTAAACATATTTGGAATCATTCTTTTATCACTATGTAATCCCCTATAATACTGTAAGGCAAAAAGTCTAATTTGTCTAATACTGAGATGGTCTCTTATACTTACAATTTGCATGGTATATCTTTTCCTTCTTTCTCAATCTACCTGTTCAGTTCAGTGCAGTTCAGTCACTCAGTCATGTTGGACTCTTTGCAACCCCATGAACCGTAGCACGCCAGGCTTCCCGGTCCATCACCAACTCCCAGAGTGTATCCAAACTCACTTCCATTGAGTTGGTGATGCCATCTAACAATCTCATCCTTTGTCGTCTCCTTCTCCTCCTACCCTCATCTGTTCAGTTCAGTGCAGTTCAGTCACTCAGTCATGTCTGACTCTTTGCAACCCCATGAACCGTAGCACGCCAGGCTTCCCGGTCCATCACCAACTCCCAGAGTGTATCCAAACTCACTTCCATTGAGTTGGTGATGCCATCTAACAATCTCATCCTTTGTCGTCTCCTTCTCCTCCTACCCTCAATCTTTCCCAGCATCAGGGTCTTTTCAAATAAGTCAGCACTTTGCATCAGTTGGCCAAAGTATTGGAGTTTCAGCTTCAACATCAGTCCTTCCAATGAACACACAGGACAGATCTCCTTTAGTATGGATTGGTTGGATCTCCTTGCAATCCAAGGGACTCTCAAGAGTCTTCTCCAACACCGCAATTCAAAAGCATAAATTCTTCAGGGATCAATTTTCTTTATAGTCAACTCTCACATCCATACATAACTACTGGAAAAACCATAGCCTTGACTAGATGGACCTTTGTTGCCAAAGTAATGTCTCTGCTTTTTAATATGCTATCTAGGTTGGTCATAACTTTCCTTCCAAGGAGTAAGCATCTTTTAATTTCATGGCTGCAGTCACCATCTGCAGTGATTTTGGAGCCCCCAAAGATAAAGTCAGCCACTGTTTCCACTGTTTCCCCATCTATTTCCCATGAAGTGATACGACTGGATGCCATGATCTTANTGCTATTCTTTGGAACTCTGTATTCAAATGGGTATATCTTTCTTTTTCTCCTTTGCTTTTCACTTCTCTTCTTTTCACAGCTATTTGTAAGGCCTCCTCAGACAGCCATTTTGCTTTGTTGCATTTCTTTGCCATGGGGATGGTTTTGATCCCTGTCTCCTGTACAATGTCATGAACCTCTGTCCATAGTTCATCAGGCACTCTATCAGATCTAGTCCCTTAAATCTATTTCTCACCTCCACTGTATAATCATAAGGGATTTGATTTGGGTCATACCTGAATGGTCTAGCGGTTTTCCTCACTTTCTTCAATTTAAGTCTGAACTTGGCAGTTGACCGTGTTTATGTTAAAAATGCTGTAACCAGCAGATGTTTCCAGTTCATAGCTGTTAATGATAGGAGGTCTAGTCGGATACCTGTACCTTATGGCACGTGGAGCAAGTCTCACCTTCTTTTTCTCGTTCCCTTAATATGCGCCACCTCTCTTTTCCAGTCTGTGCTACCCTGAAGGCAGGAACTGATGGATAGCTCTATTAAAATGCAGCTGTTGGTTGCAGCCAATCGCTTCAGGCTATGAGGATTTCACAGATCACCTTTTTCCTAATTGTTGGCAGAGCTGTCCAAACTTTAATGTGAATAAAAATCACTTGGAGAGCTACTTAGATACAAATTCTGGTTCATGAGATCTGAGGAAAGGACTGAGCGTCTTATGCCAGCAATATTGGCCTGGGTACCACACAATGAATAGCATGGATGTGTAGGTCTTGCTATCTAGCCAAGAGTCAACGAGGTCTTCTATGTCACAGGATACTAACCTGTATGACTTGATGGTGAAGAGTGAATATGTGAAAGTGTGAAGCTGGCGTATGTAATAAAGTAGAGGACAGTGGGACCAGAGGCAACCTGAAGAGTGTTGCCATCACCAAAGCCTTTCAAAGTTAAATATTCAGCATACTAAGCTGCCAAACCCCCCACAAACTTGCAAAGTAAATTCAGGTCACATCCAACTGTTTATGATTCCTGCTCGATGTCTTACTCCACAAATGAATTTTTAAAATGGAAACTTCACATCCAAATTTACAAAACGGAAAATGACAAAACTTTCAGAAAAACAAACAAAATATCCAAGATTATCTTCAGGTCTAGGACCTGGCAGAGTTAGACTTAACCCCAAAAGCATGATTCACCAAAGAATAAATTTATAAATTGACCCTCATAAAAATTAAAACTGTTTCTTTGTGAAAGACTTTGTTAAGAAGTTGAAAAACAAACTTCAGAGCAGGGGGAAATATTGCAAACCATACATCTGGCAAGGAACCAGTATCTAAAATATATAAAGAACTTTCAAAATTCAACATTAATAAACAATCCAATGAGAAAATGGGCAAAATACATAAAGGTACATTTCATCAAAGAAAATAGAGCAATAAGCCCATGCAAAGGTATTCACTATAATTAGTCATTATGGAAGCAAAAAGCCACAATGCACCATCACATCATGACTATCAGAGGTAAAGTAAAAATATACTGATACACTGCTGCTGCTGCTACTGCTGCTGCTGCTACTGCTGCTGCTGCTGCTACTGCTGCTGCTAAGTCGCTCAGTCATGTCCAGCTCCGTGCGACCCCAGAGACAGCAGCCCACCAGGCTCCCCCACCCTTGGGATTCTCCAGGCAAGAAAACTGGAGTGGGTTGCCATTTCCTTCTCCAGTGCATGAAAGTGAAAAGTGAAAGGGAAGTCGCTCAGTCATGTCAGACTCAGGGGCCCCATGGACTGCAGCCTACCAGGCTCCTCCGTCCATGGGATTTTCCAGGCAAGAGTACTAGAGTGGGGTGCCATTGCCTTTTCCGATACTGATACACTAAATACTGGCAAAGATGCAAATAAACAGGATCATTCCTACATCCATAGTAGTAATTTAAAGTGATAGTTACTCTAGAAAGCAGTTGATCATTTTTTTTATAAAACTCAACATGCTATTACCACGAGATACAGCAATCACATTCTTGGATATGTATTACCTATTAATGAAAACGCATGTTCACACAAAAACCTTCACACAAATGCACAGTGGCTTTATTCATAATTGCCCCAAACTGGAAAAAAACCTAGATATCCTTCAACGGGAGGATTGTTAAATAAATTGTGCTACATTGGATTCTACCGAGCAACAAAAAGCAATGAACTATTAATACACACAACAATTCGAAAGAATCTCCAGAGAATTATACTGAAAGAAAAAGCTAATCCTAAAAGTGTGATTCTATTTATAGACTACATGCTTGAAATGACAAATTTCAGAGATAGAGAGCCATCAGTGCTAGGTGTTAAGAATGGGATAAGAGGCAAAGAAGTGCGAAGGAGGTAGGTGTGGTTATAAAAGAACACAAGGAATTCTTGTAGAAACAAAATTATTATACTTAGTATCTTTACTGTGGTGGTGGATACACAAATCCAAATATACAATAAGACTGTATAGAATCAAATGCATACACACACACACACATACACACAGAAATGAGTACAAGTATGGGAGGAGAAATTTGAATAGAATCAGTCTATTGTATCAATGTTCATATCCTGGTTTTGCAAAATGCTACCATTGGGTGAAAATGGCTAAAATATATTCTGAGATCTCTCTGCATTATTACTTATCATTGCAAGTGAATCTATAATTATCTCAATAAAAATGTTAATTAAAATTAAAACTAGACCATATCATTCTGAATTTTTAATCCTAATCAAGGAATCTCTCTTCTTTCAAATAGGCACTTGGGAGCTACAGAAGCTGGTTGAGTATGGATGACTTGACTAGGGTCGTGGATCAAAAGAATTGATATAATGACAGTAAGTATGATGAATTAAAGGAGAAATTACCAAAGGCAGGGACACAGAAAAGCATAATCAGGGATAAAGAAAGAGGTGATATTGAGGTTGATATTGCACCCAAAGAAGTGTGGACTAAATCTGTGCCACTGGTCAGTTCAGCAACCACATAGCCAGCAGACGTTCACTTTATCCAAGTTCTTTTGTAATTCACACAGTATGTGAGAATCTGATTATAAAGCAAAGGCATTTCTGAATTATTTCACTATGTTGAACTAATTCTTTTATGCCCTATTTTTAACATTTTGGTTAAAATGAAACATTTTTAGTTCTTGGTTTCAATAATTTTACAATTTTATAACTGTAAGTGAAATACATTTTCTAATCACTATAATAATTGGCATGTTTTAAAAAATGTTTTTTAGATGTTTGAAGATTGGAGAATTGGAGGAAACATATTAGATTTGTGGTTTTAATGAAATGTTTAGAAAATTTTGATTAAATAAGTTGTAATCAATATTGAAATGTCTGAGGACTTTTCATTTGCTGATTTTTAATTTTTTGACTTATTAGTTACAGGTAGAATTTAAATGTTCCAAGAAATACTAGTCAGTGAATTTATGCATGCATTTAATTGCACATAAAATAAAACACAACAGGAGTGAAGTTCTTCATGCATTAAAGATTACTGCCATCCAGTTGCAGATCCGGAGGAGTCCTTCTCTGCCTCCATGACACCAGGCCACCATAGCCAGTTTGCATTCTCTCTTTACAGCCTTCTGGAAGGAGTAATGGATCTTACCTTATGGGGTTGTCCATTCGGGACACTGTGAGGAAGGCGGCGAGATTGGCTGTGTAGGAGGAACACACGATAAGAGTGAAGAGCCACCAGCTGCCCATCACAATTCTCATGGCCATGGAGTTCACTGAGGATTCTCCACCTGCAGGAGACAGGCAAAGGGGATTGGTCCGGGGTTTCTGCTCTCACTCCTATCCCCAGAGATTCTCTGCCTTGCAGCCAGCCATAGGGAACCTCCCCTGGTGATCAGCTGAGGATCAAGAAAGTGACTGCCAGCTGGTTATGGTGGACTCTGACAGTTCTGGAAATAAAACCCTAGGACCACCAACCTCAGAAAGGGGTGGAGGACCACAAAATACAGAAAAGCTAGGCTTGGCATTTTTAGTGATAGGATGTTTTTGAAAATGCCAACAGTAGAGTTCTGAACATCAAACTCTTCCCCTTAGAAGATTCTCCTCACTGTGTCGAGAATTTCCAGGGTTGCAACCCTATGTAAGGTCCCTATCCATTTTAAATTCACATGAAACAGTCTCTGGAATTCTGTAAATGTAAAATTACCTTCTACCTAGAGGGTTCTCTAGCTGTCTTTTAAGCCTCAGAAATGAGATGCACCATGTCACTTTTATTAACATTCGGCCCTCACTAGATGACTTTTTTCTATGATTTTCAGAAATCACTGTATATGACTTATAGTCCGCAGCTGCCTCTTTGAGGTCAATCGTTCCTCCTTGTGTCTCAGGAGGTAGCAGAAGAAAGCTCCTTGCTGACTATTATTATATAACCTCTCCAGCAGATAATACCTATTTTGCTATAGTGCAGATAAGTCCAGGACTCACATTAGGAACTTTGCAATTTTGTTGTTTCCCATCAAAACTGTAACTCCCCAACTGCTATCAAGATTTCTCTGAGATAGGAGACTGAATCTCAAGAATGGCTGGACTATTGCTTAGATGACTGCAAAACAACTGTGATTTTTTAGCCCATGAAGACTTCACATTTAAGCAAGATAGTTTAGTTTCACTTGACATCCCCGTCTGCATAACAATCACTCTAATGTGGGAGGGGAGGAAAGTGCAAAGCAGAACTAGAAGTTAATTTTATCTAAAGAGGAAAATCAGGACTCGAAGTTCTTCCTTTTTTTTAATCATTTCATTTACTTTCTATCTGATAATACTTGGAGTACAGCATGATATTAGGACCATCTTAGAAGTTAAATAAAATTGCATTTTAAATGACTTTGGGAACATGAATCTAGAATGTCGTCAGTGGACAAGTCCCTCTGGGACCTTGGGGTTACTCCAGCATGGAGAAACCGGGACGGTACCTTGCTGTACGAAGGCTCCATAGACAATCCAGATGGCACTGTGCAAAGTGGCCGAAGCAGATGGTCGGGGCTGGGCTGCACTCTGAGCTCTCACGGCCTGAATCCGGTTCAACACGAATATCAGCACACCAACCACGGGGATGGCTGCCGCAATGCAAGCCCACACGGCAAAATCAAACGGAGCAAAGAGGGAGAAGATGCTGATTTTCTCCTCGGGCTTCTTGATGAGGATTCCCACCGAGTAGTCCATGTACCGCTTGCTGAAATCCACAACGCTCTCCCTCTCCGGGGTGATGGTGATGGCGGAGATGGCCAGATCTGCTCTCTGAAAGGCAAACCCATCTGGTCAGAAGGCAGTCCTCAGATTACTGCTGGCTTCTACCTTCGCCCAAGGCCTGTCCACTGCCCTTTGGGTTGTTCAGAGGAAAAGCTTCGAGTGTTGACGCCTCATGACTTTGAACATTGTAAGGAAAATCCAGCATCAGGATTTTCTGCCATTACCACCTTACCTTACACATGTCTCCCTCAAACCCTAAAAACTCTTGGAAACCAATTCTGGAGGAAAGAATCTATCACCATTTTCATTTCTATGTGAACTGGAGGTTTTCTTCAATTTCTTACTGATTCCCTTAGTGAACCCTCTCTTTCCTTTTACTGGTGTCTCCATCTTACTGAACACCCTTCTCCCCGCCCTGTCTTCTATCTTCTGGACTTGTCTTCATCCTTCCTATACTTCAAGACCACAGGGACACTCCATTATTCCATCAAACCTCTCCAAACTCCATCAGCCCCCACAGATATATCTCTTCTCTAAAATACGTTTGAAGTTATATGGAGAGTGTACAACTACCTTGAATACTCATTATAGTATCAGTCCTAAGTTGCTTTATATGCAGGCTCTATGCCAGAGAGTAGCACATTCCAAGAAAAAAGGGATCATCTTCCTTCTCCACTTCCCTTAACTCATGGCTTCTCAGACATATGGTTGATTCTTCCTTTAGTAAAGCCATGCAGTGAAGGGGCCCCCAGGGCATCCTCTGCTGTGACCTCAAAAGTACCTCCCCAAATTTTTGCTTTCCAAGATGAGCTTAATTTAAAAATAGACAAAGACCCCATTAAGATGAAACTAGATTGTGAGGTTAAAGCTGCCAAGACTGGTGGAGACTAAGATCCTTACGCCTGAGTTGATGCTGGCATAAGAGCATTAAAATTGTACAGCGATCATCTCTATCTTGGCTCTCTAAGTAGGAAACCTGTCAGAACTAGGTTTATTTTAGAATGACCAGTTGTGACAGCTTATCCAAACCACATATTCAAACTGGGGAAAACTACATAGAAGAACTTTATAAGGTCCAATACGCAGGCTGGAGGGGCAGATATACCGACTGCCAAACTGAAATCTAACATACCTAGAATAAAGAGAAAAACTGCTGGAGGCGACCCTGTCAGCTTCAGACTTCCCACATGTGCATTTCCCGTTCTTGCTTCTCTTCTCAGAAACCCAAGATCCAGGGAGGTTTTTTTTGTTTGTTTGTTTGTTACATTTATGTTTGGAGAATATTTAAGGACTGAGAAGGAAACCTAGGGGACCAAGATAGGTTAACAACATAGGATGGAGGGAAACTAACGTATGAAACCAGGTCCAGAGAAGGCGCAAGGGAGGTGACTGGTGACACCAGTGAGGGGTGAGCTGTAATAGGAGGAAAAACACTCCCCGCTCTGAAACTGGAGGTGAGAGCACATGTCTGCAGATGTGATCTTATAGGAAGTTGAAGTAGAATCTCATGTTCAGATGTCTTCATTTCTTTCCTTAATAGAGGAGCACTTCTTTTTTCTAGTTTAAGATAGGAGATTATTAGGTAGCTTGAGGAAAAAGATAAAATTTTGCAACAGTTTCTAAGGAATGTTGCTAAGGGACCCAGTAAAGGCCACGTTAAGGAACCGGGGCTGTCCTGAAGGCCCAGCTGAGGTGGAAGGCCACACATTGTTTATGCAGCTATCTGGACAAACTTGTGGTTTTCTCCTCTAATTGCATACAGCAACCTGGATGTCAGAGTCACAAGGTAGGTAATAGAACCAAGTCAAGGTTTCAAGGTAATAAGAAATCAAAAATAATTTAGGAGAATCACAAAAGATGAAGGGAACAGGGGTTTATCTGGACAACCACAGAGGGCATGCCAGGCAGGAAAGGATGCCATACCAGAATGGCATAGAAATCTTAGAGAAGAATGAACCTCAGATACATGTGCCAAGTGAAAAGGGTCAGAGACAAAGCCTGGTATGGTATGGCTGCTTTTATAGTACATATTTGCAAAAGCAAATCTATTGACTTAGAAAGTAGATTAAGGGTTGCCTAGGGCTGGGTTGGAATGGGATTAATTGTAAATGAGTATGACAAATCTCACCGGGGTGATGGAAGTATTGCAAAATTAGACATGGTAATGGTCGCACAGCTCACTAAATTTCCTAGAAACATGAATGATACATCTGAAATGGGTACAGATTATATATAAATTATTCCACAATAACGTTGTTATGGATTTGGCTTTTGTTTTCACCTCCTTTTTTATATTAAGTTGATTTAATGAGCAATTTCTTGTCATTAACAGGATTAGAATGCATGCTACTGGAAAAAAATGACAGCCTAGGAGAAACTGGAGAGAACGCAGGTATCCTGTCTGCCTTTATGGGTTTATAAAGAGAAGGACTTGTGTTTTAAGATAAAATGCCACAATCGGAAGGGTGACAGGTTGTGGTCATGGAGTGGGACAGTGACAGCAACATGTAAGATGCTAACAGGACGCACGGGGACAGGTACTCCAAGGCCACTGGAGATGAACGGTCAAAGCTCCGGAAGCCCAGGGTTATCTGTAGGGATGTCAGAAATGTCCAGATTGACGGTGAGGGAGGGCTTGAGCAGATCCACCAATGTAAACGGCTGTCAGTAAATAACCTAGAGGCCACAGGATGGCAGGGAAAGGAGGGGGACACAGTGAATTGGCCTCATGCCATGGGGACCCAGGTTCTACAGGAAATAGGAAGAGTAAAGATTTGAAATTGATCTGAGGCACTGGGGAATGTGATTTCACTTATCCACAGCAATGCAGACACACCTATATACTCATTCACACACATACATGCATGTAGACAGACACAAGACACGCCGCCCTCTTCTGTGAGCCATGAAGAGGAGAGTAAGCGTGCACAGTCTTCCCCATCTCTGTCCCCATGAGCACTGGGGTCCTACTGCAGCTCAAATGTGGGGGTGGATTTCATGAAGGGTGGATTATAGAACAGGCACAATGGGTGTTTCAAAGGAATGATAGCAATGGACACAGAAGGAAAACCCAGAGTGCCTGGGAATTGGAAAATAAAAGAAAGAATGATACAGCAGGGAGGAGGGTGAGGGTGGACGAAGAGATCCTTATCATGTGGAGATGGGTGACTGTGATCTGTTTAGCTGGTCCTGCGGTTCCAGCTTCATAATGGGCCCAATAAGACATCACCCCAGAGGCAGAACTAGAGGGCCCCTCCCCGTGGATCTGCTTTTGGGACCTACCTTGCTGATGAGCTCCCCGATCATCCCGTTCCAGGAGGTGTTATGGAGCTGGTGACCGTACCTGCCATCGGGGGCCTGGTAAATCTCGTATTTGAAGCCCAGAGCCTTGGCCAGTGCATCCAGGACATCGATGGAGAACCCTTTGTAGCGCTTGGGCTGTCCAAGAATGTTCTCAGCCACCATCACAAAAGGTTCTTCCTGAGGACAACAGAATGAATGTTCTTCAGCTAAATCACTGGTTCATTAGCACACATCTTCCCAGGGTCTTACTGGAGAGACCAATCTGGTGAAGCATAATTTCAGAACATTTGTGAACACATGCACTGTATTTGTCCAATTTAGGCCTGGAGTCGGAACCTCTCCGACCTTTTCTAAAGTGGTTTATGGACATCGGGATAGAGTGCACAGGAAAATCCCTCCAACCAGCATACTGATGGAGAAACAGATGTATTTGTCCTCTGTCATTTCAGACTCAGCTGAGCATCCCATTCTCCTAGGATAACATGGCTTGTTTTCATGCTTTCATTTGGGACACTGAGGACTCTGCCCTTTGGAAATGCTGTAATTCTTTAGGACACACATAAGAACTGTGAATACCTCTCATCTAGGATAATAAATGACAACAGAGGTCTGTGAACCGGGTTGAGAGAAGACTAGTACATCTATCAGACTGGACTAGAAAAATGGATGCCGAGCCACAAGACAAGGTCATACCACACGGCAGATTAAACCTCAATGTGCAAAAGTCCAAAGGCAGGCCATGGGCACATGAGCACATTTGCACTGTGTCACATGCGCTCCTGTAGGGCACATGGTCATCTGGAAAACACCTCAGCCTTCCCACCATAATCCTGTGAAACTGACAAAGCAGGGGCCTTATTAAGAACTGTGAATACCTCTCATCTAGGATAATAAATGACAACAGAGGTCTGTGAACCGGGTTGAGAGAAGACTAGTACATCTATCAGACTGGACTAGAAAAATGGATGCCGAGCCACAAGACAAGGTCATACCACACGGCAGATTAAACCTCAATGTGCAAAAGTCCAAAGGCAGGCCATGGGCACATGAGCACATTTGCACTGTGTCACATGCGCTCCTGTAGGGCACATGGTCATCTGGAAAACACCTCAGCCTTCCCACCATAATCCTGTGAAACTGACAAAGCAGGGGCCTTATGGCAACAGCCCCAGAGACTTCATTTCGTTAACTTAATTGGGGGGGGGGGGGGATAAGGTATAATGCTTATTCATGGTGTGCATATGGGGACTGCAGGAATGTCAGTGCCTGTCTTCCCAGCTAATAAGAGATAAATCTAAAATGTGTCCTCCAGTTCTAAAAAGTTGAAGAAAGAAATGGGAAGGAAGATACTTTTAAGATAATGGAAAGATGTCAAAGTCTGTGGTTCCAGGACAACCATGCAGAGACATTGCAACCAATGGTCTTCATTGTAAACTTTGTGTCACGTGGACTTATCAGTGGTGCTGGATTCTAGAAGGATGTCTTCCCAACATCTTTCTGGGGACTCTGCAGCTGCTGCTGCTAAGTCGCTTCAGTCGTGTCTGACTCTGTGCGACCCCATAGACAGCAGCCCACCAGGCTCCCCCATCCCTGGGATTCTCCAGGCAAGAACACTGGAATGGGTTGCCATTTCCTTCTCCAATGTATGAAAGTGAAAAGTGAAAGTGAAGTCACTCAGTCATGTCTGACTCTTAGAGACCCCATGGACTGTAGCCCACCAGGCTCCTCTGCCCATGGGATTTTCCAGGCAAGAGTGCTGGAGTGGGATGCCATTGCCCTCTCTGATCTGGGGACTCTAGCTAGCAGCAAAAATCTCCTAAGGACAACCAGTAGGTTAAGATCCTACATCCAAAAACAAGTAGAGCTATTCTCCCCACTCTGGGGTTCAGCCCTGGTTCTGGATAGGTGGTCCTTCTCTAAAGCAGCCCAGGGACCTGCCCTGGAAGGTCTCAGAGGCCCTGGAGCAGAATCTCCAATCTTACTCTTCCTTCACTATTCACAGAATTCTTTGAGTGAAAATCCTATGAAAGCTCAAGCCACTACTTAAGATCCCCTTGTCTCCAAACTCAGCATTAAGCCAAACAGAGAAAAGCCCCTGACTCAAAGCCTGAATGACAGACCTCCCCCATATGCCCAGGATCCTACCAAGACAGTCACCACTTTGAGAGTCAGTCCTTGGAGACGGCTGCCCATGGGCCTTTCCTGCAGGCTGCCATTCAGGCCCTTCTCCGAGTCCCATGTCGCCAGCTGTGAAGGAAAAGAAAATGTGAGGGACAGATGGGCACCCGTGCAGACCTTGGGAATCAACTGCTCAGGTGGGCTCCTGAGTCAGACAGCTATGTAGACAGCAGCCCTAGAAGTCTCCCAGAGACCCAGAGCCATCTCACAACCTTAGAAAGAATAAAGGTGTGATAGACAGAGCTCCACCTCCTCCATCAGTTCACCTGGAACTTGAAGACTTAACACATGCTTGAGATGAAATCAATTTGCAGGAACTTGTTTACGGAATAAACATTTATGTCCAATTTTATTCTGTCCACCCACTGAGGCCATATCATCGTGCCTCCCACAAAGTGCCCTCTTTCTTTAATGCTCCTTTGACTTGCCCAAGCAAGTGGTCCTTGAGATCAGTTGCTTCACCAGGGCAAGATGAAGTTTACCAGTGAAGATAGTTAAACAGTAAAGTTTAACAGTAACAAAGACCCAGGTTTAAAGCTTGTGTTGCACCCTGATGCCAACTGCAAGCAGTTCCAAGAGCTCACTGTCTTACCGCAAACTTCATAGTTTTCCCTGATTGGTAGACAGAAGTCAAGAATATGCATGCCTTGGGTCCGCCACATCCTCCCAAGCCTGCAGGATCTAACAGATGCATCCCATTTCTGTCAGGCACCTTAAGATGGTCAAGGAGACGCTATCCTGGCTCAGATACACCAGCAGACACAGATGCCCTAGAGACTGCTTCCCTTCCCTGTATCGCCGCAGAGCCTGAGCAACAATGATAAACCCTTTGATCAGTGATTTTCAATCATTAATTCGTGAGATGTAAATAATATAGATACTGGCCCCATCTAGAACCAACATAACCAGGATCTTAGTGCTTGGGCATGAGAAAAGTTAATGCTTTCCCAGTGATCCTGGTTGAAAACCTCTACTCTTCCAGGTCACTGGGGCTCTGACTTAGCTGCACGTTAGAATCTCTTAAGAGGGCTTTGAAAACATCCTAAAGCCTGGGTCCCACCCATAGAGATTCTGATTTAATTGGTCAGTAGTGGATTGGATTGGATCATTTAGCTCCCAGAAGATTTTAAGGCACAGCCTGGATTGTGAACCACTGCTGAAGATGAAAGCAGTGATCTTCAAACTGTAATATGCAGACAAATCACCCAGGGGTTTTACACACACTTTCTGATCCTGGGACCTGAGATTATTCCTGTCTAACAAGCTCCAGGTGCTGCTGCTGCTGATCCATGGACCATCAGTTCAGTAGCAAGGGGTTAAAATTCAGATTGTCACAGACAGCATCTTACCCTTCATCAGAGAAAACCCACAAGACCCCTAGTTAAGCTGAGCAAAAAGAATTACCCCTCCATGGAAAAGTGTCACCAGGTGCCCTAAAGGAGGCACCAGTAGCATCATTTGAGGACACTTCTACTCTCCCAGCACTTCTCATAGCCCTGATATCTTCAGCAAGGTGAGTGCACACTGAGCTTTGACTATGAGGCCACACTTTCAGGATCTGTGGGGCTGCTCTGCCTGGAGGATACTAGAACCCCGAAGCCTACAGTGGAGACATCAGAATGAGCTACGTGATTCTAGAACCAGTTTAAAGGAACCTACAACTCCTGCTGTCACTTTGGATGTGATACCAGCTAAGACCCACTTAACCCTAAATAACAGGATGCCTGGCAGCGATGAGGATTGTCTAGTTAGAGCATGGCCATATACTCTGAGGCTCTCCCCACAGCCACCACTAATTCAACTGTGGGGCATTTCCGTGAAGAGCAAAGGTAAGATCTATCCTAAGCCCTCTGCAAACACATCAAAGATGTGGCACTCGAAACTGACAGTGAAAAGGAAACCTGGTGGCTATCCCTCCACTGAGTCTCAGGAAACAGCCCTGAGACTCGGATCAGCTCCTGCAGCTGGATGCAGGTGCTGGTCAAAGTGAAAAGACAAACTCAGACAGAGTTAAGGTGTTGACTCCTTACATTCTTTGGACCCTGTGATACTGGACTTAGGGGACTCATGCTATGGATTTGGGCAGCCTGCATCTCATCCCCAAAATTGTTTAGCCCAGGCATGGGGCTGCTTAACCCTGTGTGGTCTGTTGCATGCCCTGGATTGGGTGGTGTGATGAAGGTCCCTTTTTCTCCCTTGTGATTTACAGAGTTACAATGGAAGCAATGATGACATGTCCGTTCCAGGAACTGGATATTCTGCTCTGCACCAGGACTTGAATTCTTGACACCTGCTGTCCAACTTCCTCGGTACTGGTGAAGGGCATCTCTTCCCTGTGCTGCTCTGGCTTGGACAAGCACCTGGAATGAGGCTCTGCTTGGCATTGATCAGACTTCATCTGTCTTTCCACTGGGATTATAATCAGTCATGGGAGTGGAGGCAGGAAAAAGCACTTGGGATAAGGCCCTATCTGTCTAGGGTTTTAGCTCAGCTGTGAGAAGGGCTCCACCTCTTCATCCTTGTCCACACCATCCTCTGCTTCTAGCCCACTGCCCAGCTCAGGGCAGCAGCATCTCTGCCCCAGGCTATTGCAACAGCCTTTCCGCTAATCTCATTACACTGTCTTCCAGCCCTCCTCCATTGTGCTGATGTTTATCTTAAATAAAGTCAAATATAGTCTATGTTAACTAAAATATCCTAATCGATTCCTATTTCCTAAAGAATAAGTCCTAACACTTTCACACTCAGCCAAAAAGAAAGCCCTTTCTGATCGAGACCCAGTCCTGACAGTCAGCTCCAGCACACTCCAACTCTAAGTCCCTCATCTTTCTCATGCACACAGTGCTCCCTCCTCTCCACATTTCAGTTCCTTCCACCTGGAATGCCACTTCTCTTCAACTGGGCCTGCTACACTCTGACTCAATTTCTGTCTTTCTTCTTCCTTTTGGCCGAGTGGCGCGTGGAATTTCAATTCCCCGACCAGCTATTGAGCTCGTGCTCCCTGCAGTTCTGGAAGCACAGATCCCTAACCACTGGGCCACCAAGGAATTCCCTCCATTTTCTAAAAAAATAGAAAAGCTTTCAACTATAGTATTTTTAGATTCACAAAAAAAGTCACAGAGATTGTGCAGAGACTCCATAAACCCACAACCCATTTCCCTTGTAGCTAAGGTGTTACTTTAGTATCATCATACATTTCCTCACAGGATTAGTCCCTTAATAGTGTCCGACTCTTTGCGACTCCATTGATTATAGCCCACCAGCCTCCTCTGTCCATGGACTGCTCCAAGCAAGAATACTGGAGTGGGTTGCCATTTCCTTCCCCAGGGGATTTTCCAACCCAGGGATCGAACCCAGGTCTCCCGCATTGCAGGAGGATTCTTTACTGTCTGAGCCACCAGGGGAGATCGATTTTGGCTCGATTAAGTTTTAGGAAACCTCTACAATCTCCACGTACAAAGAGAAAAAGCTAAAGAAACGGTGTTGTTTCGTCACCAAGTCATGTCCAGCTCTTTGCAACTCTATGGACTGACTGTAGCCTGCCAGGCTCCTCTGTCCATGGGATTCTCCAGGCAACAACACTGGAATGGGTTGCCATTCCCTTCACCAGGGGATCTTCCTAACCCAGGGATCGAACTCGGGTCAGCTGCATTACAGGCAGATTCTTTAATGTCTGAGCCTCATAACTAATGGAATATTTAGCTCAAATCTCCACCACTGATACAGAGCTGCAGCAGAAATGATCTTCCACTCTGGACCTAAGTCTGTATCCTGCTGTGCTATTTGGATTTTTTACCTTGTTCCCTGGGATCAAAACCCTGTCTTCATAAACTGTCTCTAGAGGCTCAGGCTCTTGGATTGGACCTTGCCTTGCTTATTCCAATCTCCAGAGTTTCTAACCTTGCCTGAATGCCATTCTCCTCTAGATCAACTCTCTATTACTAATATAGATTTGGGGAACTTGGAGATATTAAATTAGCATATATTTAGAAGCCAATAGATCTATGTTCTAGGTATGTTTCCACCACTTACCTTAGTGACCTCAGCACATTTTACAGCATAGTACTAAATCACAAGAGGCAATAAATATTTTTGAATAAATTTATCTTCACTGAAATTCCATTTTCTTATCTATAAAATGGAATAAAAATGCCTTTCTGCCTACCAGTTGAAGAGCTACTCAAAGGAGAAAATGATTTTAAAATAATACATTACAAATTGGGGCTTACTTGGTGGCTCAGTGGTAAAGAATTTGCCTGCTAACGCAGGAGACACGGGTTCGAACCCTGATCTGGGAAGATCCTAAATGCTGAGAGAAGCTAGTCCTGTAACTAGAGAGTAGCCCCCTCTTTGCACAACGGGAAAAAAGCCTGCACAGCAACTAAGACTCAGCTCAGACAAAAATAAATAAAATTATAAAGAACTTAAAAAGCAGTAGGTTAAAAATCCATAATAACAAAGTAACGGATCAGGATATAAAAAGGTATGTACAATGTGACCTTAATTGTGTGTGTTTTTTAAAGGCAGTGGTTAAAGTGGGAAGAAATATATTTAAATGCAATATTTGGATTTATCTTAGTGGTGGAATTATGAATAACCATGATTACCTTTTTATGCTTTTCTAGGCTTTTAACAGGTTTTTCTTTCCTTTCACAAAAAAAGGAAAATAAGATTTTGATAAAAATAACTAGCAAAGGTAATAAAGCCAAATCCCATCACATGTCCTTGTGTGATTGAGGGCTGAGTGGAAGGAAGCAATCAGAGTCAAATTATCTGTCAGAAGGTCAAGGCCAGGGTGAGAGTCAGAACTCAATACAACAGTCCTCTGGCTACAAGGAGCTATGGTTGAGGTGCCCATCTCCCAGAGGAGGCTCACATCAAGGTTCCGTGGGACAGTATCTTATATTCTAAGGTATTTCCAAGATGCTGTGGGGCCCAAGAACCTGTTGGGTTTGGAGACAGGGCAGTGGCCCCTCCTAGGACCCAACTCCATGCAGACAGGCAATCTTTCTCCGCTAAGGAAGAAGGGCAGCCCCAAATTATGTTAGATACTTCTTGAGCCATCCCAAGGCTAAGCCATTTAAATCAAAGTGCAACTACATGAGAAAAAAAAAAAAAGATTCCTCCAACCTGTAATTATTATTCCTGTTTCTTTTGTCTGAAAGTATTTAGGGCTTAAAGATTTTTATTTATTGTTTTTCAATACAGATTTCTCTCTCCCTGGCCTTTAGGCATCCTGTACTCTGACAAAGAAAAAATACTTCAAAGAGAAACCAAAATTCTGCCTTCAAACACATCAAAGTAACCATGTTCCAGGATCCTGGATCCTTCGAGTCGAGCAAGAAAGTTTATTATTCCCTCACATCAGCCTGAAGCCGAGCGCCCTAAGCTAAGTGAATCTCCCTATTTCCACAAAGCCTTGAGCTCTTGCCCAAATCTTAAGACCAGGTTGGTAAACTCTCATCATTTCTCAGTGAGGCCATCTCTCTGAGCACCTGATGTGTAAGATCAGAACACAGAAAGTCACATCCTTTTCAAACAAACCTTTGTTTAAAAGACTGCAGTGGAAATTAAAAATAAAGTAAAATAAAAGCCTGTAAGTGGATTCCCAAACTTGCAGCCCATCAAGATTAGGAGAGACTCTACTCTGCCTCCCTCCTGAGGGTGCCTGGGGCTCCCAGTTCAGAAAGCTGGAGAAAAACTTTCAGATAATAAAAGCTAAATGAGGCTGATAGGCTTGATAAATGAGAAGCCAGAAAAATCTTTCACCCGGAGAAGTCCTGACACTTAGTCATACAGCTGCAGACCATTTCATTTGTACATAAGTGCGTCTACATTGACTTTCCTCTTGCATTTTGCAGACAGAATTTTGTTTATGGGATCGATGAATTTATGGCCACAGACACCCACTTTTGACAGCTGACCTGTCAAGATCAGAGCCTGAAAAACTAATTTCTAGCACTGTTAAAACGAGAACTGCCACTATTTGATAAGACAGCTATGGTTTTCATTCATTGCCAAGATCTGCTCTACCCAAACCAGAAGCGAAGATGGAGCCAGAGGTTACAGCACAATCATCACTTGAAAAGAGATATATGGTTTCAAAATCTGATGATGACAAACAAGTGTTCAAGAGATCGGCCGATTGGAGAATAAATTTCATAAACCATTGGTCTCAGGAAAATAGATTTCTTTGAGTCAATCAGGGTGTCATCATGTTAGCATTTGAGTTGTAAGATAAAGGGGTTTGGGACTTTGTGGCCTATCCTTATTAAATGCAGGACTATTAACCCTAAATGAGATGAACCTCATTTGGCAGACTGGGCTTTGTGGTCTGTCATCTAGGTACAGAGGTGTTGTGAAGTGTTGGTTTCTTTCCCTGGGGAGGAGGAAGGAGAGAATAGGCAATCTAACTGCTTTACAGCCCAGAATATGACCAGCTTCACACATTGAGCCTTGCCAATTCTTTGGGAGGGAAGGGGGAAGAGAAGAAAGAAAACAGGTCTGCTTAACCACAAATCTCATGAATGTGTGCATGCTCAGTCCCTTCAGCCGTGCCTGACTCTGTGACCCTATGAACTGCAGCCCACCAGGCTTCTTTGTCCATGGGATTCTCCAGGCAAGAATGCTAGCTAGCACGGGTTGTCATTTCCTACTCCAGGGGACTGAACCTAGTCTGACCTAGGGACTGAACCTGTGTCTCCTGAATTGTAGGCAGATTCTTTACTGCTGAGTCACTGGGGAAGCCCAACCCCAAATCTCATTTAGCTAAATCCAATAAGACAGTAGATCAATAACCTCTATCATCACATTTTTGCAACTGAGTAGGCAATACTTTGGTAGTAAACATGTCTCAAGAGAGTACTAGAAGCAGGAAGTGAAGTTTTTATGACTGTGCCTCTTAGACCCTACTGCCATAGTTGGAGCCCCATCTGAGCAGTATCCTCATCGACTGAGTGCGGACATCTTCGGCTGGGATACAGGCTTCGGTATGATGGCATAATTGAGTTTATCATCAGGTCAGTACATGGGCTTTTCTGAAATAATAACCCCTCTATTAGCTTTTATTTCTCAGCCCATTTTTATTAGAAAATAAAACAATTTGATATGTGTTTCAAAGAATCAGAGCCTTGGGTAGGGGTGAGGTGAAGGGGGAAGCCACATCTTGCATCACCCTGAATTGGGTGATTCAGCCAGCACTGGTCTTAGTCAGGAAACGTACCCTTTAAACTTAGCTAAATGCAAGGACAATATGCTTAGACACAGAGCATCCTGGAAGCAGAGTGGAATCAACTGAAAATAGGATATTGATATGTGTAGCCAAGGTTCCTAAAGAAGGCCTACTCTGAGAATTTATTTTGGGAATTTCAGTGCATCAGGGTTACTAAGGGCAGGCTTGTAGAATATGAACCACAGGATAGGGTCATCAAATCGGATATATCCCTGGAGAAAGGTGCCAGGGCCACTCTTGAGGCTCTGGATGTGCTGTATAAGGAGAAAGGAGGGTTCTCCCTCTGAGACATGGGATACCTGAAACTTTCAGCCCAGGAGCATTTGCAGAAGGAATTAAGCATTTGATGAAAGTTGTACTTTCTGAAAACAAGGCCCAGCAGAACTTGGGCTAAATGTCCAAAAGAAAGAGCCCTTAGAAAATGAAAGAAAAATGAAATACTCTGGAGAAATATCGTATATGGGAGCTTCCTGAAAAAATCTTTACCAAGGATCAGAGAAAGAGACTCCCTGGTAATATTACAGAGGAGGGCAAGGAAACTAGTTATGCCCTTGACCCAGATCACTCATGATGGAGGCTACAAACAGACCCAGACTCTAGCTTCTCCTCTCTGAAAGCCCCAGGCACAGCGGGCTTACTGGGTGCACACTAACCACCTCCAATGCTGCCAGCAATAAAATTCTTCTGTCACATCCACAGGGAAGATGGTGGCAGTCCAACTTCAGCTTAAGTTACAGAAAGTGGAAAGCTGACATTGCTCTCATTGTATCAATCAAACAAACAAACATTCAGATCAACAAAATATATTTTATTTATTTTTAAACTGCTTACTTTATTTATTTGCCACATTGCGAGGCATGCAAGATCTTAGTTCAGGATCCCTGACTAGGGATCGAACCCATGCCCTCTGTAGTGGATGCTCAGAAGCTCAGAATCTTAACCGCCGGATCACCAGGGAAATCTCAAAAAACTATATTTTAAAAATCCTCCGAGGCCCCTGTGGTCTTAAGACCATCTGGCAAACGAATTTCAAAGGATGAGAACCTCCTCCAAGGAGAGACAGGATATAAGAAATATTTCATCTTTGGCAGAAAATGGAACAAAAGAGGTGGTATTAATAGTTATATGAGTGAATAAGAAGGAAAAAACCCTGAAACTTTACCAAGTTCTTAAAGGGCATGTATGGACCAGCCTGACAGTTGAGGCTCCCTGGGAGACCAGATTCAAGGGGGACCCTACAGTGGGGGCCACATCCACTCATTAGCTCTTTCCATCAAGCCTCCACTGGGTGCAGAAAGAAAAATGGACCAAAGCACTCATGAGTTATGGGATAATATCAGATACAAGATACTAATGTCTAGTATAAGACTTGTATCTGGTATACATGAAGAAATCTTACAACTCAATTACAAAAAGGCAAACAACTCAATTTTAAAAAATAGAGAAAGAACTTATTTTCCAAAGAATATATATGAATGGATTATATGCATATGAAAACTCAACATCATGAGTCATCAGGGAAACATCAAACAAGACCATGTGACATCCCACTATACCACATCAGTTCAGTTCAGTCCATTTCAGTCGCTCAGTCGTGTCCGACTCTTTGCGACCCCATGAATCACAGCATGCCAGGCCTCCCTGTCCATCACCAACTCCCAGAGTTCACTCAAACTCGCGTCCATCGAATCAGTGATGCCATCCAGCCATCTCATCCTCGGTCGTCCCCTTCTCCTCCTGCCCCCAATCCCTCCCAGCATCAGAGTGTTCTCCTATGAGTCAACTCTTTACATGAGGTGGCCAAAGAACTGGAGTTTCAGCTTCAGCATCATTCCCTCCAAAGAAATCCCAGGTCAGTAGGTGCCCAATATGCTACTGGAGATCAGTGGAGAAATAACTCCAGAAAGAATGAAGGGATGGAGCCAAAGCAAAAACAATACCCAGTTATGGATGTGACTGGTGATAGAAGCAAGGTCTGATGCTGTAAAGAGCAATATTGCATAGGAACCTGGAATGTCAGGTCCATGAATCAAGGCAAATTGCAAGAGTCAAACAAGAGATGGCAGGAGTGAACGTCGACATTCTAGGAATCAGCGAACTAAAATGGACTGGAATGGGTGAATTTAACTCAGATGATCATTATATCTACTACTGCGGGCAGGAATCCCTCAGAAGAAGTGGAGTAGCCATCATGGTCAACAAAAGAGTCCAAAATGCAGTACTTGGATGCAATCTCAAAAATGACAGAATGATCTCTGTTCGTCTCCAAGGCAAATCATTCAATATCACAGTAATCCAAGTCCATGTCCCAACCAGTAATGTTGAAGAAGCTGAAGTTGAACGGTTCTATGAAGACCTACAAGATGTTTTAGAACGCATACCCAAAAAAGATGTCCTTTTCATTATAGGGGACTGGAATGCAAAAGTAGGAAGTCAAGAAACACCTGGAGTAACAGGCAAATTTGGCCTTGGAATACAGAATGAAGCAGGGCAAAGACTAATAGAGTTTTGCCAAGAAAATGCACTGGTCGTAGCAAACTAAACCACATAAGAATGGCTCAAATCAGGGCTGATGTTTCTGAGTGCTGGTGAGGATCTGAAAAGCAAAAGAGCAGCCACTTGGTAGATGGTGTGGCAATTTCCTATAAAGTTAAATGTACTGAGCACACCTTCCAGCAGCTCCACTCCTAATTATTTCCATGAGGGAAATATAACACATGCACACACAAAGGTCAGGACATGGGTGTTCATAGAGACTTTACTCATAAGAGCCCCAAAGTGGAAATACGCACTTGTCAATCATGGTGACTGGTGAATGAGTGGATAAACAAAGTGGGGTATGCTTATACAATGGAATACTACCCAGCAAAACAACGATGATAGAGGCAACAGCATGGATGAAGTTCAAAAGCATTACACCAAGGGAATGAAGCCAGACACAAAAAAACCACAGACTTTATGATTCCATTTATAAGACTTCCTTGAAAAGGCACTATTATAGGTCCTGGCATCCAGTCCCATCACTTCAACGCAAATAGATGGGGAAAAGTGGAAACAGTGACAGATTTATTTTCTTGGGCTCCAAGATAACTGCAGACAGTGACTACAGCCATGAAATGAAAAGATGCTTGCTCCTTGGAAGAAAAGCTATGACAAACCTAGACAGCCTATTTAAAAAAGCTGAGACATCACTTTGCTAACAAAGGTCCAATAGTCAAAGACATGGTTTTTTTCAGTAGTAATGTACTAATGTGAGAGTTGACCATAAAGAAGGCTGAGCATCAAAGAACTGATGCTTTCAAACTGTGATGCTGGAGAAAACTCTTGAGAGTCCCTTGGACAGCAAGGAGATCAAATCAGTCGATCCTAAAGGAAATCAACCCTGAATATTCACTGGAGGGACTGATGCTGACGTTGATGCTCCAATACTTTGGTCACCTGATGCAAAGAGCCAACTCACTGGAAGAGATCCTAATGCTGGGAAAGACTGAGAACAGGAGGAGAAGGCAGCAACAGAGGTTGAGACGGTTGGATGGCATCAGCGATTCAATGGACATGAGTTGAGCAAACTCCAGGAGATAGTGAAGGACAGGGAAGCCTGACGCGTTGCACTTCATGGGGTCACAAAGAGTCAGACATGACTTAACAACTGAACAACAATAGGTCCAGAAGATAGATCAGTGTTGCCCTGGGGCTAGGAATGGGAGGAGAGTATCAAGTGAAAAGTAAAAGGAAGGCTACTTGGGGATAATGGAAGTGTGACTGATTATACTACCATTTACATTTGCCAGAGCTAATCACATTGTACAACTGATGAATTTGTACAATTTGATCACATTGTAAAAACCAATGAATTTATTGCAGGTAATTGCATCTAAGTAAACCCAACTTGTTCTATACACATACGCACATCTTGATAATAACTTGGCAAAGGATGGAGCCATGTGCTGGAGAGGCGGGCTAGTGGAACGAATCTATCACGTGACCCATCTATGACCCTTTGGTAAGGATGGTGAGGTGAGAGGATTGTCACAACAACATGATGAGTACTGTTAGTACACTCAGGCAATTGTACCTGAACTAGCCAGAGTAGATGGATATCAAGTGGCCAACAAATCATTTATCTATCTAGAAGAATTGAATTCATCTTTATAAAGGTTTAGGAAGAACATAAGGGTATTTTCACCTTCAAATAGTTCCTTGGTTTGTGGGTTTGTGTGGGAGAAAAATTAGATTACATAACATTATATATAGTATCATCCAATTTTTTTCATGCTTATTTCATTTTGCGAGATGGCACACGTGGGTGACTAAGACCCAACAGGGCAGTTGTGAATGGCTATTTCTGGAATTAGGTAGAACGATGAGATTGCAGGGAATGTTCATCTCTTGCCCAATACCATTCTGTAGTGTTTGAATTATTTTACAGAGAGGAAACATTGCTTCTGAAATCAGAAGAAAAACAATAAGCTATTTTCATTTTGAAGCTGCACTGCAATCTGGCGTATAACTGAAATGTTGATTTCCTATCTCTCTCTAATTGTTTTAGGTGTATTGGTTTTGTCTCTCTAAATAAACTGCAAGTTCTACCAAAGGCAGTATCCATAGTGAAACAAGCCAGGATGGAATTTGCTTCTCCCACCTGCGTGCTGGGAGACCTCTGGCAAGTTACCTGAATTGGTTATATTTTTTCTGGGCCTGTGTCAGCATCTCTTATTGGTTATTAATAGGCTTTAGTTAGTGTTATTGATGATACTTTATTTTTTTTCTCAGGTATTTACTATGCTCAGGTCCATGCCAACAGCTTAGGGTATTTTTGATAGTGTGAATTGACTAGAATTAATGGCACTATACATCAGTCTGAAATCTGACAAGATACCTCCTGACAGTCAGTACTATGAGTCTTTGCACTAAAAAAGGAGCCAGTGTCTTTCATTATAGCTTCTCTAAATGTTGAGCTATCTTCTCTCCGAAGAACACTCTGCTTTTCCTTTGTCCTCTGACTCAGAGTTATCCTTGAAGATCATTCTAGAAATCCATCCTTGAACTTTTCACCAAGAGGACACGTCTCCCTTTGGTGATCCCAATTCATAGCACTCCAGCCTTGACCCTTGGAAATGCTTTTCATGATATATTAACACTCCATGTCTATTATTCACAAATATACTCTATCTCTTTTAAGGCAGAGACTCTCTTTTCTTCATTTTGATTCCCTCAATAAAATTTTATTAGAAAAATTAATAAAATTTATCATCCCCTGGGCAGTTCTTCATTAACTGGTTGAAACTGCATGCTCTTCACAAACTCTTAACTCCCAGGATACATCTCATATCTGAAGCTTTGTAAAAGGCTTTCTCACTCACTTCTGATTTATTTATAATGGTTGCAAGTGCCTGGGCTGGATTTTCTCTTTTGCATGATTTTATTTGCATACTTACTTTAAGACTTCTAGTCATGGGAAAGTGTTAGTAAAATGAATGTTTCAAAAGGCATTTTTAAGACCCACTGTTTTTTCACATCCTTACCTCTAAACTCTCTTTGCACAAAGTGTGGTGCTTGGATAAAGCAAACAATCTTGGCTCTATCCCATGTTTCTTGAGTCAGCTTCTGCATATTAACAAGATTCCCAGGTCATGTGTGGGCACAGAAAAGTCTGAGAAGCACAATCTCTAGATCACGCTATCATGATTTCTGATCTAGAATCTTTCAGTTCAGTTCAGATGCTCAGTCATGTCCAACTCTTTGTGACCCCATGAATCGCAGCATGCCAGGCCTCCCTGTCCATCAACAACTCCCAGAGTTCACTCAGACTCACAGCCATTGAGTCAGTGATGCCATCCAGCTATCTCATCCTCTCATCCCCTTTTCCTCCTGCCCCCAATCCCTCCCAGCATCAGAGTCTTTTCCAATGAGTCAACTCTTCGAATGAGGTGGCCAAAGTACTGGTGTTTCAGCTCTAGCATCATTCCTTCCAAAGAACACCCAGGGCTGATCTCCTTTAGAATGGACTGGTTGGATCTCCTTGCAGTCCAAGGGACTCTCAAGAGTCTTCTCCAACACCACAGTTCAAAAGCATCTAGAATCTTTATGAGCTGCTTTACCTATCTCTCAAAGCCTCTTCTCCTGCTATTGAACCCTACTCTGCAGCCAGAATTTTCTTTCTTTTCCTTTTCTAATAAATATTGTTATTGTTCTATTTCACTCTCTTTCTCAAAATTCTCTAGTGGTTTTCCGTTAAACTTGGATTTAAAAGCATGTGTCCTTTTCATGGCTTATAAAACTTTCCAAGACCTGCCCCAGGCCTGCTCTTCAAACCCAACCTCTGCCATGCTTTCCATCTTAGTTACTAAGTTCCAACAAAATGCATCACCTTTCAATTACTCTCTCAAGCCAAACTATTTCCTGCCTTGGGAACTCTGTGCACCCTCTTCACTTTCCTGATAATTCTTATCACCAGACTTCACGTCCCATCGCTGGCCCTTTCTCATCTGGCAGGTCTTACCTTTATCCTCTTTATAAAGTCTTTCCGGCTCACTTTTTCCAAGTACTCAATATGGTTAAGCACAGAACTTTGTTATTTTCTTTATAGCTCTCAAATATTGTATTATTAATAGTCAAAATCACCCTCCAAAATAACTATTTTTTGCTTCTATCTATTCTACTCTTTGTCTGCTTTGCTCACCATTCTATATTCAACCTTTGATACATTTCTGGCATATAGCATCCACTTAAGTATTTGTTGAAAAAAACAAATAAATCAATGAACTATTCTAAGGGGTCAGCAAAGTTTCCCATAAAGGGCTAGGCAGCAAATATTTCAGGCTCCTTGGGCCACATGGTCCCTGTGGTTAACTACTCAAAGAGTACATATAGCTTGGTGCCAATTAATCTTACTTCCAAAATAAATAACAAGCCAGATTTAATCCAAAACCCATAGTCTGCTGATCCTTAAGAATGAATATCTTTATTTCTATTGTTCTTTCTATCTATGTTTGTCTCTCCAACTGAGTTTTTCAAAATACTCCACTTCTTTCAAGGTTTAATTTATCATTAAAAAAAAAGTTGTTGAATTGTCATGTTTTCTGGAAATCCCAATTTATCCCTCCAACCAGAAGAGGCAGATCCTCCTGCATCCTTGAAGCATTCTGCTTGCCCCCTTCTGTGGCTCAGATCACAGTCAGATTTCCCTGACAGTTCCTGCAGCAGACTGTATTTTCTAAAGATGGTTGTGACAATGTTTCCATCCCACGTTCTCTTCTATAATGTGACTTCACCACCCCCTATCAAGAAGTGATGCTTAATTCCCTTCTCTCTTAAAATCTGGAGTGAATATGAAGCTGCTTGTCTTGAAGTCTAGATCATAAATTCTGCTTGACTCTTAGGATGCTCGCTCTAAGAAAGGAATTTTCAACCTTGACCACGCTGACATTTGGGACCAGGTAGTTCTTTGCTGTGGACCTGGGGCGGGGCGGTTGTCTGCTCCTATGCATTGTGGGATGTTGAGCAGCATCTTCCCTGTCCCCATGCCCCCACCAGAAATATCTCCAGACTTTGCCAAATATTCCCCCAGGGACAGAATCATGCTGCATTCAGAATCACTTATCTAAGAGAAGCCTGTTGCCATGCAAAACATTCAGCAACCCTGAGACTAATATGCTGGAAAAACCACATAGGTTTTCTAGTCAACAGTTCCAGATGAATCCAGCCTTCCAGCCACCTCTGCCAAAGCACTAGACTCGTGAGTAAGGCCATCTTAGATCCTCAGGATGTATTATCAAGCGATCTCAGTTAATGCCAAAAGAATCATGAAGCCAAGCCCTGATCAAATTTCTGACATGCACAATACATGACATACAGTATTACTGTTTAAAACAGCAGGTTTTGTGACATTTGTTATTAAGGAGTAATAACTTGAACAGAATGTGGTATCTGGAAATACGGTAGCATTCTGATGGGGAAAATATAAAATATGCAGAATAGACTTTGGGACTGTGAAGCAGAGGTAATCTAGAAGGACCTTAAGGAGACTTTTAATGGAAGCAAAGTGAACCTTGAGGAGGTTCATGAGTTTAAAGGAAAGTGAGGAAAATATTCCTGGAAGTTAGAGGAAAGGGTACCCTTGTTATATAATTGCAGAAAACTAAGCAAAATTGTTACCTGCAGTAATTTGGAAAATAGAAATCTACTTAATAAACAGATCATTGTTGTTTACTCACTAAGTCATGTCTGACTCTTTTGCGACCCCATGGACTGTAGCCCACCAGGCTCCTTTGTCTATGGGATTTCCCAGCAAGAATACTGGAGTGGGTTGCCATTTCCTTCTTCAGGGGATCTTCCTGACTGAGGGATCAAAACTCACGTTTCTTGCATTTGCAGGCAGATTCTTTACCATTGAGCCACCGCAGAAGCCCTAATAAACAGGTGTGTGCTAAGTCACTTCAGTTGTGTCAGACTCTGTGCAGCCTTCTGGACTGTAGCCCACCAGGCTCCTCTACTCATGGGTTTTCCAGGTAAGAATACTGAAGTCGGGTGCCATTTCCTCCTCCAGGGGATCTTCCAGGCCCAGGGATCGAACCCATGTGTCTTACATCTCCTGCATTGGCAGGCAGGTTCCTTACCACTAGCAATACCTGGGAAGCTAACAAAGTATCAGGCAGAATTTGAAGTATCTTTTGTCCTCTCTTAGCTATATATCATAAGGTAAACATCAATGCATAGACAGCTGAAAGATGGAGTACAGAAGGGACTTTGTTTTCAAGCAAAATTTACAGAAAATATATAGAAGCCATGATTGGTTAGATTCAGAAATAATATTATTTCTCAACCCAAGTCTCCTGGAGCAGAAAATTCCAAAATAAATGAGGTTCTTGATGCCAAGAAATCTCATAGGTTATTTCCCTTGACTTTTGACTGGTTTCTCTTGGAATTTATAAATTGTGGTGGAAATGACACTGATTTCTGAAGCTATATTCTAAGAGAGCATGCAATATCCACTTGGTTCTTTTGTGACACTTGTTCTGAGGGAAGCCAGTCACCCAGCTATAAGAAATCTAACGGCCCTGAGACTGTCATACTGCATGTAGGTCCTGGAAGACAGTCTTGGATGAACTCAGTCTCCCTTTCCACTGCCAAGGAACCTGACATACCAGTGAAGTCCTCTTGACTCTCCAAACCAGCCCATCTGCCAGCTGAGTCCAGCTAGAGGTCTCAGCTGTTGCCATGTAGAGCTAAGCCCTGCTCCGTGTCCTGACCACCAGGATCTGCGAGACATAATAAAATGTTGCTGTCGGATGCCACTAAATTTGTGGGTAGTTTGTTATGCATCAGTAGTAACAATTTTGGGACTTCCCTGGTGGCTCACCTGCCTACCAGTGCAGGAGACATGGGTTCGATCCCTGGTTCAGGAAGATCTCACATGCCACAGAGCAATTAAGCCCCTGGGCTACAACGATTGAACCTGTGCTCTAGAGCCCGGGAGTCCCAGCTACTGAGCCCATGCGTCCCAACTGCTGCACACCCTAGAGCCTGTAGTTGGCAACAGGAAAAGCTACCACAATGAGGAGCCTGCGCACCGCAGCTAGAGTAGCCCCCTCTCTCCAACTATAGAGAAGCCCGCAGAGCAACAAAGACCAAGCACAGCCAAAACCAAATAAATAAAATTTAAAGAAATAGTAACCGTTTCCTCTGCATTTGTCCTTGTGCTTTTTTAGGCTTGTAGGATCTTAGTTTCCCAACTAGGGATTTAATCCATGGCCCTGGCAGTGAAAGTGCCAAGTCCCAACTGCTAGTCTGCCAGGGAATGCCCCCCTGTGCTCATCTTAAAGGTATGAATGGATTCCTTTCTCTCTGTATTCTTAAGGTGTCTATAGTCATGCCTCCCAAACACTGAGTGGACTTTCTTTTACTCTACAGGGCATCACCACACGCTACATCACATTTGAGTGTCACAGACGCTTTATGAGTTAAGCAGAATAGGAGTTAGCATTCTCAGTTTTGCTAGTGCAGAAATCACAGCTCAGAGAAGTAATATGACTTCCTGTATGTCTACGAAATAGTTGAGGGAGGCTGTAAACTCAAGATTTCTGAATCTAAAACCACTGGGATTTTCTTGTAAAATTCTCCCTCCACACATAGTAGGACCTTCATAAGCATCTTCTTGTCTCATAAAGGAAGAAAGAAAGGACAGATATCTCCAAGGCTGTTAATAACCATGGTGATAGAACTCTTCTGACTCCAGGACTACAGAGGAGGGGCAGAATTCAGACATGTTCCTGAAGTCCTTAAATTTCTCCCAGCATTTTGTTGACATTCTGGGAAGCAGATCATTATACTGGTGCAATCTGAAAACTTCACAGCCTCAGACCTCCGCTCTCTGGTCTCTTCTCCTCAGCTTCACAGTTTAGAGGGCTCTCCAATTGCAAAGAAGGTAAATGGCCTCTCATTGCCCTCAGAAACAGAGTCAATTACTATTACCCAGAAAGTGTATAGAAGGGTGACAATAGGGAGCTAAGACCTACCCCTGAAGGTGATTGTTTTATATACTAGGAATTAAGCAAGAGAGATTTTGAAAACATTTCTTGTTATGGGAGATAGGAGAAGACTTGAGCTGGCTATAGAGATAGTTTAGGAAGAGAAAGGTGGCTTTTCCTGTTTCTCATTTTCTCTTTCATAGTCCATAATCAGAGGGGAAATGATATTTGCTTCCAGTCCCAGTGATTCTTCTTTAGATTATACATGTAACTCAGATCTGAAAGTAACCAAATAAAGCATCTTTATTTCTACAATGGTGAAAGCAAAATGAGCAGAACACTACTTTGTAAGAGGACTTCAGAGAAGACTCTGCCTCGGATGAGCCTTAAGGCTATGAGTCATACAATAAAGGGTATCTGGTCATCTTGACTGTGTACATCGAAAGGTCAGCATCTGAAACTATCTATATCTTTGTGACCTCCCTGGGCTCAGAACAAATACCCAGGAGGGTCATTTGTAACTGAACTGAAAATAAATGGAGTGGGGTAAAATGTTCATATAACTTCTTATTGATTGAGACAGTATAGTGTAGTATAAAGTACTAGGGTGGAAAAACACAAATAAAGAGTAAGATTGCCTGAAATATATCACATGATCTTAGCCAGTTAACTTGAATATTCTATGTCCCATAGTCATCACCTGAAAATTGAGGGTGAGAGTTTTTATTTCAACTCTCTCCACTAGTGAAACCCTGCATGAAAAAAGAGGGCTGAGGCTACAAAATGGAACAAAAAGTTGACATGGTATTAATAATACAAAAGCAAACATTATCTTTGGCAGAATGAGTTTGAAAAGACTTGAATTTGAACCCTATCTTACAGCTAAGTCACTTCAGTCGTGTCCGACTCTGTGTGACCCCAGAGACGGCAGCCCAGCAGGCTCCCCCGTCCCTGGGATTCTCCAGGCAAGAACACTGGAGTGGGTTGCCACCTCCCTCTCCAATGCATGAAAGTGAAAAGTGAAAGGGAAGTCGCTCAGTCGCGTCCAACTCTTCGCGAACCCATGGACCGCAGCCCACCAGGCTCCTCCGTCCATGGGACTCCCCAGGCAAGAGCACTGGAGTGGGGTGCCATCACCTTCTCCGTGAACCCTATCTTAGTCACATGGTAATTATAACCTTGACTAAGCTACTTAACCCTTTTCAACCTCAAGCTTTGCTTTTTTTAAAAAATAGAGAATATAGTAGCATTGATGGTAGGTTCTTTTAAGTTTTAAAATCTACCAGTGTTCTGATCACTTTCAAATATTTCTTTCTGGACCAGGTTTTTTTCCCTGGCCACCTGGTTCCAGTGTTTGGGTTCTAATTCTCCATTTGAATACTTAATGGACAACTCAGATTCAAACAAATACCAAACATAACTTTTGACCCTCACACTCCTAAAATATTCATTATGCACTAAGTGTTTTATTTTCATCCCCTCAGTTACAAGCACCATCATCCATTTAGTTGCTTAAGCCAAAGACATCAGAGTTATCTTTGATTTCACCTCCCACATAAAACCCATCTGCTTCTGAAATATGTCCTGAAACTGAACCATCTCTGTTGCTGTCTCCCAAGTTCCAGCCAACAATACCATTTAGATCCTTGAGACCGCCTGTAATTGGTATCCCTAATGTTACAATTTCCATGCCAGGGGCATGTGGTTATAGGCAGTTACTGTTCATCAAATATCAGTACGTTTCCCTTAAATTTCTCAGTCTCCTTCAGTGAGGGTGGGGCTACCTGTAGGGAATACTTCTCCGTGCGTTGACTCACGGATCCAAGCAACATCTATCCTGTGATTATCTACATCAACACGTGATATCCGTGACACAAAGACATGAAAAGAAAAGCGCACAACTCTGATATGCTCCTGACAAAAGTAAGAATCCCTTTTGCAAACATCCCCATTTGTTAGAAGCTTGGGCACATGGGCTTATGACTAGCATATGGTTTTTATGCAGGAGGTGAAATCAAAAATGACTACGAAGTCTTTGCATAAGCAACTAACTCTGTGTGAACAAGAAATAAACGTGTATGAAGCTTCTCACAGCAGCACAGTCTAGCTTATCCTGACCATAGGTGGAGTGATATTCAGAAGCACAAATAATTTCATATCACTCCATTTAAAATGCTCCCTTAGCTCTCAATTAAAATAAGATCCAAAATCCTAAGCATGGCCTACAGCATTCTCCACATTTCGATTCCTATTAGTTCTCTAATAACATAGTATCACTTCTTCCTAGTTACCTGAAACAGCCACACTGGCCTTTTTTTTCCTCAAACATTCTACAACTATTCCTACTGTAGAGCCTTTGTACATGTTATTCTTCTAGAAACATTTTTACTTTAGAACTATTCTGAGTTGGCTTCTTTGCATTATTTTCAGTCAGTTCTCACTTTCTCTAGAGATTCCTTGTCAATCCTAAGTAGATTCTCCTGCGGAGTCCCTCTCTATCTCATCTTCCGGTTTCATTTTTGAATAGTATATGTCACCATATAAAATTATGCAACTTATTTTATTATGCAATTACTAAAAATGTAATAAAGGTGTATTCTATCTCCCCTCACTGGAATATAAGCTACATGAGGACATAATACTTTTGACCCATTTTCAACAGTGCCCTCAGCACTTATGAAAATGCCTGGTACAGACCAGGCACTCAGTAGAAGCTAATAATTGTTACTATCACTATGTCCAATAATGCAGATATTCATGCCTATTTTTATAGTTACTTGAATCCAACAGAAACATCTATCCTGGTGCAGACAGATGAGAGAGTGTGGATCTGGAAGAATCCTAATATAAGATCATATGGCAACTTCCCTCACCCAAAGCTCAGGGGAGACAGTTACGCTCAAAACCACAAGGTTCTTCTGACTCATTGTCAGGTAAGAATTTAGGCCTGGTCACTCATGACTGGTTGAAAGGTGTGATACTTCAAAGGTGTCAAACACCCTGGCTTCCCAGGTGGCCCAGCAGTAAAGAATCCATCTGCCAATGCAGGAGCCACAGGGATGGAATCTCTGGGTTGGGAAGATCTCCTGGAGGAGGAAATGGTAACCCACACCAGTATTCTTGTCTGGAAAATTCTATGGACAGAGAAGACTGGCAGCTACAGTCTATAGGGTTGCAAAGAGTTGGACGTGACAGTGCGTGCGCACACACACACACACACACACACACACTTCTGCCCCCCAGTCTCATAGTCAAAAAGCCTTGTATCATAAAACGTCTTTAAAACTGAAAGGAAAGAAAACCAGTAATCACAGGGAAAAAGACAAAACCAAATATTTCCATAAAAGATAATATATAATTACCTAACAAGCATGGAAATATGTTATATCTAGTGTCATAAAAAGATAAGTTGTAGTAATGTACTATTTCCTGCTTATAAAATATTTTTGAAATCAAAATACCTAGTTGATGATACATTGAAATGAGCACCATCATAGTACAGAGTAAATTGATACTCTGTGGAAGGCACTTAACAGTCTGCTTCAAGAGCTTAACAAACATACCTCTTGACCAGTCATTTCAATTCTAGGGGACTTTCATAGGAAAGAAACACTACTCATTAATCACACAAAAAAATCACCCACATAGATGATCATTAAATAATTAAACACAACAGAGAAAATAAACCAAAAAAGGCACTTTAAAATCCAATTATATGAGAACTGTTAAGCAGGTCTACCCCAAAATATAATATTATACAGTGCTAAAAACAATTATTAGAGATTGCACTAACATTAGAAAATATCATGACCCTAAATGTTAGTTAGTGAAATCAGAAGGGACTCTTGTAACTGTTGAAGAAGTGTTTTGTCAGTAGAAATAGACTGTTTTGTGCATGTGGGCTGAGGGGAGGCCCTGGAAAAGAGGACACAGATGAAGGCAGATTCTGGGTGTTTCCACTCTCACAGTGTCAAGGGAGAAGGGAGTCAAGAGTAGATCAGAATCCAACTAAATGGAGCAGAAAGTCTGTTGAAGTCTGAATTGCAAAAGCACCCCTTCTGGTTGCCCTGGTTACAGGCCTCCTTTTCTTGGTGACGGTATTATAAATGGGCCAAGTCACATGCAAATGAAGTTAGCAGTATTAGTGAAGAGCTGGGTTGACTCTGAGAATCTATGCTTTGGGGTAGGGCTGGCGAAGAATTTGAAAAGAGTTTGTGCAGGAGACAAAAAGTGACTTTAAGAGAAAATGTCACAGTCAAAATAGAAAATAAAGTGCTGCCAAAGTTTAAAAACCCCACATCTTCTGTCACTCTCATCACAGCGGGGCATCCGCGGGCCTTTACTTGTTTAGTTTGTTGACTTTGGGGGTCAGCACAGGTCAAAGGTAGGGAATCAAGATAATACGATTTTATAAGGAAGTGATAAATATATTCTCATTGTTATATATGTGTATATGAAACTATATACTATGCATGAAGTATGTATATAGTACAGGTCTTTATAATACATGATAGATAGATAAATAGATGTTGTTTCCTCGCCGAGTTGTGTCCAGCTCCTTTGTGATCTTATGGACTGTAGTCAGCCAGGCTTCTCTGTCCATGGGGTTTTTCAGGCAAGAATACTGGAGTGGGTTGCCATTTTCTCCTTCATTGGATCTTCCCAATCCAGTGATCAAACCTCCATCTCCCATGTCCCCTGCATTGCAGGCAGTCCTTTTATCCTCTGAGCCATCAGGGAAGCCCCAGTATATAGTATGGGGTCCTATAATACATGGTATTAACAGACAGATAGATAGAAAACTTCACAATGATTCCTTTTAAGAAATTATTGCTGATTTTTTTTCTCTAGAATTCAGTGCATTTTAAAAACTTTCTATAATAAGCTTGACTTCCTTCTGTAATGAAAAATAAACTGTACTTTGAAATTAAGCCATGTTTTGACACAGGAAGGCTCAGCGTTCCCTGGCAGAGAAGCCCAGGGGTACTGCCATGCCAGTGACCAGCTGAAAGCCCTTATCCCCACATTTCTGTAGTCAGCCTACTCTGGCCAGGACAGAGCCACACAAGCCTTCCCAAAATGGTCTTTCTTTAATCCACATTCTTTAATGAAGCTTGGAACAGACAAACTGTAGAAAGAGTCAGTGTGCCCCTTGAGTGTATCTTTATGATCCTTGTAATTGGTACAAGATCAAAACACACACAATCCCAGCCCTCGGGCCCTTTATGAATTCTAACTGGTGGAAAACACATTCCAGGGCCAGCCCTAAGCTCAGACTAGTGGAGACACACTCCAGCTGGAGATTGGCCGGAAACCTTGACCTTTACCTGCAAAGCGAAAGGTGAGACGTGCCTGGTCATGTTCTCCAAGCTTAGGAAGGTCTTGGAGGTGACCCCATGCTATGGTCTCTACATTTCCTGGACATTACTCCTTCAGTGAAAGTATGTCAAGCCCCAAGACAATATGTTATGCTTATTTATGAAGCCTGGCAGGCTGCAGTCCATGGGGTCACAAAGAATTTGACACAACTCAGCGACTGAATAACAATAATTCATATATACGAACATACTGCGTATAGCGGGCTTCTCAGGTGGTGCCAGTGGTAGAGAACATGCCTGCCAATGTAGGAGACTTTAGAGACATGGGTTCAATCCCTAGGGTGGTAAGATCCCGTGGAGGAGGGCATGGCAACCCACTCCAGTATTCTTGCCTGGAGAATCCCATGCACAGAGGAGACTGGCAGGTACAGCCCATAGAGTTGCAAAGAGCTGGACACAACTGAAGCAACCTACACACAGCACATTGCATATAAAAAATAAAGTCGAATTTTTCAGGGGGAGACACAGATGCAATCAATTATCATTAAATGTCCTGCCAAGCTTGGAGATTATATTTTCATTAGGGAATATTTCAAGCTTCAATATACACTTAAGGAATTTACATTATAAATTTAATTTGATATCTTAAAAACTTCCATGGATAACTTGGAATGTTTTTAACCAGTTTCCTACAATATCAGAACATACTGTCCTTGTCTTTATCTTATGGCTGACAAGGAGTTCACACTAAAATCTGAAGAAATGTCCACTTGGTCATTTTCATATTTTTTATATTATCTTCAATCTGAAAATTACTAACAGGCAAATTTTTAAGCCATTTTGTCCCATTCTCTAAGGATCATTTTACTCAAAACTCAGTATAATCTATAAATCCCTTGATAGGCATATATGAATTATAATGCATTATAATTTATTAAAATCAAATAAAAATTTGGGCACTCTAGTCAACCATCTGTGTTCTAAAATCCCTACTTTTCCCTGGAGGTACCCCACATTCTACACATCATTATTGCCTAGAGTGTGATCCCTTGACCAGTGCCAGCCCTCAAACTATTTCTAGCACTCAATGAGATAAGCAGAGAAATCAAAATCAAGTGTATAAACACATCTAGCAGTTTGACAGATTACCCTGAGTAGTGTAATTTAACACAAAGAGGGAGGGACTTATATTTGTAGGTCTTTTATTTCATCTTTTTAGAAACTCATTTTATGAAATGAGTGAAAATATTGGTTAGTGGCAGATCAGAAACAAAACTAAGTGGTCCTTCATCGTAGATAGTTGAAAAGATCTGCCATGGGTGACACACGAAGGTGCCATTGGGCACATAGGTAAGGCCAGACCTGAGACCTGAATGATTCAGTGGGTAAAGCTACATCAAGTGGCTTTTAGATTCAGATAGTTTATTACTTATAGACAGAGGAAGGAAGTGTGGCCAAATGTGCTACCTTCCTGGGTGCTTTTGCCACACATCAAAAATGACAGCATTGGGCTTCTCTGGTGGTTCAATGGCTAAGACTCCCCACTACCAATGCAGGAGGCCTGGCCTCAATCCCTGATCAGGGAACTAATCCCACATGCTGCAACAAAGACACAGTGCAGCCAATAAATAAATAAATAAAATCATAAAACATAAACCCACACAATGTTGTATGTCAATATATCTCAATCAGAAGCAATCAATTTTTTAAAAAGACAGCAATGAAACAAAACCATCTGGATGATATAACACAAATGGTGGAATACCCCGTTGCTATAGAGCCAATTTGAGACTCAGCTAGGCATTTTTCTAGCCCACAGCAACAATCTGTATTCAGAAACCCTCCGAATTCATCAGGACCTGAGCATAAGTTAGAAACTGTCTTAAGGACGGCTCCCCAGGACAAATAGGGAGGGGATGGGAGATGACCTCAGCAAAAGCCTCACAGGCCGCCCTTCCCTCAGGTTCTGGGAGGATTGCAGAGTGCTCCACCCAGACTCATAGCAGCTGCAGTTCAAACCTCTACCTGTAGCCCATCCGGACACACACAAGGCTGTCAGAGCATCATGCAGAGCAAATTCCCTACAAGCATCAAAAATGACAGAATTGGGCTTCCCTAGTTGTCCACTGGCTAAGACTTCGTGCTCCAACGGCAATACAAGCACCAACGTCAATCTGTGTAGTAAATATTGCAGAGCTTCATTTCCTTCTCAAGTTTTAGAAAACAAAAGCCTACAAAGAAACGTTCTAATTTTACCCTCTGTCACCCAATGGTCCATTTCACTCATGAGATCACTCATCTAGTGAAATCTCCATATGACATCAGAATCCACATGGCATCAGCCTAAATGACTACCGAGGCACTCAACTGATGGAGGGGCAGGGGCTCACCTCTGTCCCAGGTGTCGTTTTCCAAATACAGGCAATGGTTCACTGAGTTATTTCTTCTGTTGACTCATCAATATATCCATTAACTAAACAAATATTAATTGAAGCCTGTCACAGGCCAGAACCTGACAGGCAGCGGTCACAAAGATGGATGAGCCACAGCCCCTGTCTTAGAGAAATTTATGATCTTGAAGGGAGAAAGGTAAAGTGACAGAAAGTAATTAAATCATGGGCTGCATATGAGAGAGTTTGTAGAATGCACTTGGAAAGTCAGAGGGAAGAATGGTCCTCTGAGCCTGGAAGTCTAGGGAAACCCTAGGACTAAGAGTGTGAAGGTGAAGGTGAAGTCGCTCAGTTGTGTCCGACTCTTTGCGACCCCATGGACTATATAGCCCACCAGGCTCCTCAGTCCATGGAATTTTCCAGGCAAGAGTACTGGACTGGGTTGCCATTTCCTTCTCCAGAGGATCTTCTCAACCCAGGGATTGAACCTGGGTCTCCCACACTGCAGGCAGACGCTTTAACCTCTGAGCTACCAGGGACTAAGAGTGTAAGATGTGATATTCAAGGGCAAATAGGATTCCTTACAACAAAGACCAGAAAGGTCATTGCTGGCTAAAGGAAGAGCATATGCAATGGAGCAGAGGTGAAAGACAGCGTTCACGGCCCAGAGGTTGCCCCATCCCCTGAAAGAAAGGTCCCCTTTCCTTGTGTTCTATCCAGTAGGCCAAGAAAGAGATAGCAAGGCATACTGGAGAGAGGCCCATCTTGGGAGTTGACCTTAGGCTTAAATTCTAGTAGCATCTCCCCTTTAGCAACTGTGTGATCTTGGGCAAATAACCTCTTTGATTCTGTTTCTTCACTTGCAAAATAATGAACTGTAACCTTAAAAAGGTATTTATAAGATTAGGGTAGGCTGTATGTAAAATGGCTGGATTATTAGAAGTTCATATTTTTATCATTGTTACAGTTTCTTTTAAAGCACTTGGATGTTTTTAGATCAGTCTCATGTCTCTCTAGCACAGGACTGCCCTCCTGGTATTTGAAGCAGTGGGTTCGATCCCTGGATCAGAAAGATCTCCAGGAGGAGGAACCAGCAACCCACTCCAGTATTCTTGCCTGGGAAATCCCATGGACAGAGGAGGCTGGTGGGCTACAGTGTATGGGGTCGCAAGGAGTCAGACACGAATGAGCATGCATGGATGCAAATAATGGGCCTCTGGGAAGTTTTTAGTCTTTTTTTTTGCAACATCTCCTCCTAACGTTCCTGATGAGTCATGATTCTGTGGTTGCTCTTTTCCAAACACAGTCCAGTTTTACTTCATATATGAGTAGCAGGGCAGTCAGAAAGGGCCCAAGACTCCATGCCTGGTCTGACCTAGGCAGGTGTTTCAGTGATCTACCAAAACACACTATCCCAAAACCCAGTGGTCAGAAACAATTGCAGTGAGCATCCATGCATGCAAAGTAGAAGTAGAGCGACTTCCTGGGGCTCCAGAAACTTCCACAGCATCACTTCTGCCATATTCTATTGACCAAAGCATGACACTGGCCAGGCTAGATTCCCAGGGTAGGTCAAGAGACTCTCTGTCTGGAAGAAAGCAGCAGCAAAAGCCCAGTGACAAGGAGCACAGAAGCTGAACAGAGGGACCTGCCATGGCAAGAGAGCCTCACAGAGCAGGGCAGTGTGCCCTTCTCACCTCTCAGCTCTGATGTGGCACCTCTGCTCAGGGGCACCTGCGCAGAGGAACTTAAAGGCAAAGCAGACCCCAAAACACATGTGATGGGGGTCCTGATACCCGAGCCCCTCCTGAGACCCCGGACCTTGGTGACAGTGATGGAGACAGGAAAGGTCTGATACGGAGTTACTCCAAAGTATACAGGTCTCTCCCCTGGCCCTGGGAGGGCATCAGTCATCTCATCCTAAAACTTGGGGTGGTATCCTGACCTCGCAGAGCCCTTTCACCACCACAAGGACTGACTGAGACCCAGCCAAGCCCTGGACTGGGAAGAAGTGCAAGAGGTCCTGAAACTCCCCTCCCCATGGTGATCTCTGTGCACTCCTCCCTCTTCCATCCCTCACCTATCCCCAGGCACCCAGCCATGTGTCCACCTGTCTGTACCCTGAGGTAGCCACCCCTTCTTTACTGATTAAGGCAACAAACAGATAGGTTATGCCAGGTGCTGCCCAGAGCACTGTACACCCATGAACTCCTCTAGTCCTCAAGACATCCTAACGAGGTACCATCATTATGAACTCCAAGCACATGGGAAAGAGGGTAGGGAGTTGTTTTCAATCTGAAGGGAAGGTAGCTGCACTTTTTGATCAAATATGCTCGTGTCTGCCGGCTACTTGTGCACATGGATTTGCTGCTGGGGTGTGCCCTGATCTAAGCACCAGATCTAAGATGTAAGAAACACATCGAGCCCACAGAGGAGAGCCTGGGGGCACAGGGCTCACCCATCAGTAGATGCGTCGACCTCTTTGTTGAGGCTCTGCGCCCCTGCTCCCTGGGAAGCTCCAGCCCACACTTAGGAACTCCTCCCTGCTCATTCTCTCCCGGTAAGGAGGAGAGACCTGCCTATGGCCCAGCCAGAATCTGATCCCTAAAGAGCCACAGGAAAGCAAGCTGGCCATGCTGCCGCTGTGCTCAGAACAGTGTTCAGGATGCTGAGAGAAGCCGATGGCCCCTCTGAACAGAAATTCTCCCATCTGTCTTCCGTGGAAGTTGGCATGCCCAGAAAAACAAGCACTGTGGTCTCCGATCAGGGGAGTGAGGAGGGGCTGCTAAGTCTGGGTGGTCTTACAAACTTGCAAAGCCTGTTGCAAGCATCTCCAGGGTACTCTGACCTTGATGTTGAAGAAGGGAGAGGGTAAGGAGCTGAACTTAGACAGAATTCAGCAACAGCTTGAAGGAGGAGCAGAGTCTGCTAGGGATACTGAATAGTATGTACAGGAGGCAAAGTCAGACCACAGACGGTATGAAGGTGGAGCTGGACCAGGGTCAACTTTTAGCTGCACATTCCAAACATACTATGTTAACCTAAGCAAATGAAATCTCCAAGCCTCAGTTTTTCTATCTGCAAAGCGGGGATACTCATCTTAACTGTGGTTAAGATTGCACGATAAGGCTGCTGAAAAGTGTCTAGTACATACTTGGAGTTCATTAAAGTCTGAGCACGCCCCTAGGCTGGGAGGCATTCTAAAGGGGGAATGGAAACTCCAGCCAGACCAAGAAGGCCCAATAGGCAGGAGGCAGGGCTCACTTACGACACTATTCTCTATACAGACGTCCTGGAAGATGCACCAACAGAGGGAACAGAAGATAGTGCAGAGCGGGTAGAGAGCATCTCTGCACTCGCACTGCTTGATTCATTTGCATCTGCTACTTCCTAGCTATATCGTTTTGGGCATGTTCTACAGCCTCTTTTGTATCTCACATTGTTTATCTGTAAAGTGAATAGGTGTTTCAATTATGTTTCGCTGCATTATCAAACAATTGCAAAATAGTAGCTTAAGATAAAAAGCATTTTCAATCATTCTATTTCTTTGCTCACACCTTTGCAATTTGGATAGAGTTCAGCCTCAGCTCTTCTCTACTGCACGTCGGGGAAGCTCACTGAGCAGCAGAGTCTATTTCCAAGATGGCTTTGATCATCTAACTGGCAAGGTGGTAGGACTATAGGCTGGGAGCTCTGCAGGGGCTACTGGCTGGGGCCTCAGTTTCCCTCCATATAGCTTCTCCACATTGCTGAGGATGGTGTCCTCAGGGGAGTCAGATGTCTTACATGGCAGGTGGCTTCCCTCAGATCATAAAATAAAGGCTGACACAGACTGAGACCCAGAATAGTCCCAGAGTCAGCTCTGCTGCAACCTATTGACTAAATTGGGTCATAGGCCAGCTCAAGTTCAAAGTGAGGGGACTAAAAAAGGGCATGGAAAAATGGAAACCTGTGATTCATTGAAAAGGAAGTAAAAGTGTTAGTCATTCGGTCCTTTCCAATTCTTTGTGACCCCATAGACTGTAGCCTGCCAGGCTCCTCTGTCCATGGGATTCTCCAGGCAAGAATACTGGAGTGGGGAGCCACTCTCTTCTCCAGGGGGTCTTCCCAACCCAGGGATCGAACCAGAGTCTCCTGTACTGCAGACAGATTTTGTACCATCTGAGCCGTGAGGACCACCAGAAGAGCGGCTCACAATCGTCCCTCCTTCCTTATACAGCTGTTGAGAGGATTAAACACGTGTGTGACTCCACGGCACTCGGTGAGTCATGAGTGACCCGCTTATCCTGAGATGTGGGACCACAGAGTGTCAAAGCAAGGGAACCCAGCCAAACTGCTGGGGTTCCTCCATCGCTGGCTGTGTGACTCAGGACAAGCAGCTCAGCGCCTATGCACCTCAAATGTAGATGATAATAGCACTTGCCTCTATAATTGCTGTGAGGATTAGATAAGTGGGTGTTTGTAAAGTTTTGGAAACACGCTTTAACAACACTGAGCAACACTGAAGTTAACACTAAGTTAAACACTAGTGTTTAACAACACGAGAGTGCCTGACACATAGGGCACATGGTGGAGGGCTTGCTGCTTTTACGACCCCAACCACCCCAACCTCTGAGTCTTCCGGATCAAACTGCTGGCATCAGCACTTCCCAGGAAGCAAAGTGACTTCTACAGTCACTCTCTTCTGCCCCATTCTTGAATGGTAGTCAAGGTGAAAGTGAAAGGGAAGTCGCTCAGTCGTGTCCGACTCTGTGACCCCATGAACTGCAGCCCACCAGGCTCCTCCCTCCATGGGATTCTCCAGGCAAGAGTACTGGAGTGGGTTGCCATTTCCTTCTCCAGGGGATCTTCCCGACCCAGGGATTGAACCCGGGTCTCCCGCATTCCAGGCAGACGCTCTAACCTCTGAGCCAGCAGGGAAGGTAATCAGGTGCTATTAATGCTTCCACTGCCCTGGTGCTCTCTGCCAGGCAGCCAGTCGGATGGAACTTGGGGCTGGTTCCTATACCAGTCCTTGGCCTTGCTGCTGGATAGCCTTACATTCCCAGGACCTGGTCAAGCAGCTGAAGGCAAGTGCTCTTGGGGAGAGATATGTAGTCCCAGCCAAGCTGACCCTAACCCCTCTGTCTTCCTGAAAAGAAGAGCACTTCTGTTTCTTTGTCTTCAGGAACAACCAGCTCCTTCTTGAACAGGTCTCCCTGACTCTTCCTTGACTAATCACTGCATAAAAATGACCCTCTATAACCAGAGAGAACCGTCCTCCTGGGTGGTAAAAGATGATTTGCACGCTGATAGAAAAATAACATTTTTTATCCAATCCATAATTAGGTCTGGAGAAAGAAATTAAATGAAGGCAAAATTATATTTCTTTAAAGCATGAATACTGATCTACATAATGATGTACATTTAATGGTTTTAATTTCCAAGGGAAACTATTTTTAAAATGAGTTTGGAAAATACATTTTTCCCTTAAATTCTCTGTCTATAAAGTTGAGTCCCCAGGCCCGGTGCTGCATTGCCCCAGCCTGAAATCCTAGCTAATTAGTGATGACATTTTAAACTTAATACAGCAAAAGCGTCTTCCACCTCTGGGGGTACCCTGCCACACAGGTGAAGGGCATGAGAAAGAGCCCAGAGCACGGTCCATGGGAACATGCTCACTTCCCTTGCACCACGTCCACCTCTAGGAACAACTGTTGTTATTGTGAATATATAACATGGCATTCTGACATCTGTTTTGGGAGTAGTACAGAAGCTTACCTCCTTGGGAGGCAGTGTCACAACAGGAAATTTGCAGTCACATGGCCTGACTTTAGTTCAGTCACAAATAAGATATATGGAAAGTACTGCCCTTCCATTGTTTTTTATCTTCTCAGATGGCAGTTTTATATGGTTCAGCTTTATGAAATGCCAATATATGGCAACTGCTCAACAGATTTCAGATGTTATTATTATTACTAGTTGCAGGAGTTGGGCGACTCAACTGTAAATGGAGCTGGCACCACTTACTCCTCAGGTTGTCTGGAAAAGTAGATGGAATTACATGAGATAATGTACTTAGTACCCTTCCCAGCATACTGGCCAATTTCAAAATAATTTGGTTCCCTCCCTTTGCTAATTTTCAGTTTGCCCCATTTGTTTGCTGTCAGGAAAATGGAATTAACTCAGCAAGCCATGGGCATCTTGCATGCCTTTATCTTTAAGCCTGCCCACATCTTGGAAGAGCAGTTGATAATAGTCACCCTCATCTTATTAACTTATTGGGGGCTTCCCAGGTGGCGCTAGTGGTAAAGAATCCACCTGCCAATGCAGGAGACGCAAGTTCAATCCTTGGGTTGGGAAGATCCCCTAGAGAAGGCACAGCAACCCACTCCAGTATTCTTGCCTAGAGAATCCCATGGACAGAGAAGCCTGGCAGGCTGCAGTCTGTGGCGGTCACGAAGAGTTGGACATGAGTGAAGCAACTTAGGACCAGGGAGACAAAAGTCAACAACAAATGTGTATTTGCAATATTCTCCATGGTTTCTCAAGCACAATATCCCCAATTTTCCCATTTTATCTCTCCTAAGAGCCCCATGGAATTACCCCTGGATTTCCTGTATGGTAGCCATTCTGCTTGGCTGTAGCAATTTGAGAGTTCTTGACCTTCCAGGGCAGGGAAAGTTGCATCTCACAGATACCAAGCCCCAGCAGGGCCATCAAACTCCACTTGCGGCAGCAGAGTTAGCTGAAAGCATGGGCAGAAGCTGTTTCTTCAGTATTTCAGAGTTGCCCACCGACCTCTCACACCCATGTGGCTTCTTGATATCCAACAGTAATACCTCTAACCTGGAGTTAAAGCTCCTGGCTTGTGGACCCTTACTGAAATCTTGACCAAATCTTCAATAGATAAAGAGACTCTGAGCTCAAATGAACAAATGAAAAGTAACTTTTTACACGTATCCTAGAAAGACAGGGGCCCGGCGGACCTCCAGGCATTTGCCACACACTTTCAGTTTGTCCTCTCAAAGATTCAGAGACCAGCTTTATACACCTCCTTGACCCCAGAGAAGCCAAGCTATTAGCTCCTGTTCCCATATCAGATGGAAGGTCCACATTTCAAACACACACGCTTTCACCTTCAGGGGGTTATAGATCACACCCCTAAACCAAGAATCTTTGAAGACAACTTGTTTAGGTTTCAGCACAGTTAGGGATGTGTGGAGAAGAATTGATTCCTGTTCTTTGCAGTTTTTGATCACACGTTCTAACAAATACCTCCTGATCCCTTTCTATGCAGCTAAGCTGGGGACTGAAAAACCAGGACTGAACAAACGATGAGGCCCCTGCTCTCACAGAGGGTACCCACAGTGTACAGGGGTAAGAGGCACACCCTACCCCCATGAATTAGCACGTACGCTGAGGCTGCTGTCCTGTGAAAGTAAGTTCACGGCACCCAACCCAATCCAGGGCCATCAGGGGAGCCCTCTTTTTCTATTGAAGTATAACTGATTTACAGTGTTGTGTTAATTTCAGGTTATAGTGAAGTGATTCTATTATACATATGTCCTTTTCAAAATTCTTTTCCAATACAGGTTTATTGCAAGATACTGAATATAGTTCCTTGTGCTATACAGTAAATCGTTATTGTTTATCTGTTTTATACATAGAAGCTTCTATCTGTTAATCCTGTGCTCCTGATTTATTCCTCTCTCACTTCCCCTTTGGTAACCAAGGTTTGTTTTCTATGTCTGTGAATCTGTTTCTATTTTGTAAATAAGTTCATTTGTATTATTTTTTTGAGTCTGCATATAAGTGATATCATATGATATAGGTCTTTAGGAGAGGCAATGACAATAAGTTCTATAGGGCTGGTGTTAGTTAACCCAAGGGAGGAGGGAGGGGTGGAGGCCAGGAGACAGATAAACCTGGCGTGTGTCCCCAGTCGGTCAGGCTCTAATATTACAAACTCTGAAATCCCGGGGATCCACATTGCCATGGTCCATCTGTCCATCACACAGTTCATAACACCCTCATATTCTCCCCCAAACACACATATCCTTTCAAAGTCCCCTTCAGCAGCTCACTTGAGTATTCCAAGCTAAATTCTGCGATTCAGAAGAGGTGAGGCTACCACAAGAACAGAGAACAAAAGAAATGCTTGAAACAGAGAAACATTTTTACCAGCCTACTTGAAATGTAGTTTGCTTCTCTCCGATATGTTGAAAACACTAAAAAGCCTTTCCAAATATCTCCAACATCTGCTGAGTGAGGCCAAACGCACCCTCCCTTTTGCTCCACCCACCATCTCTATATCCATCAAGCCTCATATTAAGTGACGCTCAATTACAACATGTATAATTTTGTACCATGTTCCTCAATCAAGAGCCCGTGCTGGGGCAGTCTTTCCCCCACTGTCTCTGGGTGTGCTCAGTTATACCTACGAAACGCACGTGCATGATAATTAAATTTGGCATAATTACTTTTCCAAATGATCACTGACATTCCATTGTTCTGAAAGGATTAATCCTCAGAGCCTTCCTTATGCAGTCTGTTTCTTGGATCTAAATGAGAGTTTAAAGAATATAATTTATAATAACCACAATCCCTAATGCACACTTTAATATATCCTTTCTTTGTTACAGTCATTTGCTGGTAAAATCCTGCCAAATTAGAATTCTCCCAGGGTGTCAAGCTACCTGTCCACGGATGCTGACTGCCCTGTCACAGACATTTCACTGCAAGTCCCTCCCCGATCTGCCCTGACTCAAGGACTGTGTCTCAATCAACTTCCTCCTCTCTCTAGCTAAGCCTTGGACAACTCCAAGGGCCAAGGAGAGAGAACGGGCCACTTGCTCTCTTCCCGCTGACCCAAAAGGTGACTGGGGCTTTGCCAGGATAGAGAGAGGGTAGTGGGGAGGAAAAGGGAACCCATAGTCCTAATGTTTAAAAATGCATGACAGGTTGGAGCCAGTGGGAGAAGTGAGTGCCTGCTAGGAACCAGGTGATTTGCCAGGTGCCTGATGAAACATTAGCTCACTGATTAACAGAATCATCCAGGAGATGGCTGTGTGTCTACCCCTGTTTAACACACAAAGCTCCCTGAGCAGCCTCGGCATTTAAACCTAGACTAAAGCTACACAGCTAGTGCAGGGCAGGCTAGAATTAGCAACTACCATTTATCTATGGTGCTCAAAATCTCACGCTCTTTCTGGAAACTTGAAATCACAGGGGAACACAGAGCATCTGGGGAGAGGAGGTGGGTGGATAGCAAGCTGGCAAAGATCCTCTGTGGCCTGAGCCAGAGGTGCTGCCCTCCTTCAAAAATCAAGACATCTTTTGGGAAAACAGGTGGAGGCCACTGGAGTCTCGGTCTCTGTCATCAGTGACCCCACACCAGCTGCCCCCCACGGCCCCACCAGAGCCATAATCACCTCTTCCTGTCTGCCTTCCCCATCAGAGTATCTGTGTTCTATTCCTGGTAGGAAAGGATGCTATGGCCCCCTGGTCAAGAATGCCCACTGAGATGACAGTTCTCAGCTATAGTTTATCTTATGAAGCAGAGAAGAAGCCATGATAAACTTTGCAAGGCTGTGCTGGAGAGGACCTGGGGCTGCCCATTGCCTTGCCTCTCACTCAAGGCCTCCTGGTGGACTAAGGTCTGACATTCCGTTTTCCCATCACACCCTGACAATGTGCCTCTACCCCATCACCTTCTGATTTACATGATGCAACGTATCTCATAAAAACATGTCCTCAATGCTAGGTCAGTTTCTTATAACAGTGCCAATTTATCTGGTTAAGTAAACATCAAGTGACGAAACATCACGAACATGGGCCTCATTTATAACACAATTTTTACCTGATTCCCTGGAAATGAGTAGCAAAAATAGCAATCACAAGGAGATTTGGGTATTCCTGCAATTTTAAACAGCATCTTCCGCATTCGTTAGAATCTTCAGTATTTAGACAGATTTGAATATGTATAACATTTATTAACTGTAATGTTAGCTCTGACATTTCAATTTAATCAGTGTTACTACAGACAAGTAAAGTAATTCTCTCATACTCATACATAAACAGTATTATCTTTTCATTTCCAAAAGGTAGCGTTTCGTGATCTAAGACACTCAGGGAATAATTTCATCTCTGTGCGGGGAGGCAGATGAGGAAATCCAGCAAGGTCTCTGTGAGACTGCATTTGAAGATTAAATCATACATAAATTACAGAGGCCACAGAGAAGACCTCTGGAGACAGCTGGATGCTTCCAAATTAGTTCATAATAAAAGTTAAATAAATATGTTTTCTGCCCACAGATATCCAGTTTGTTCAGAAATAGGATGATGAGCCTATGAAATGGTGAGACTTTCCATGAAGGGTGAGGGCAGGTGATTCCTAAATGCCCAAGAAATCCTTCCCAGACCATGGAGCAGCTGTGTATAATAATCAGAGTGCTGTCTTCAGAGTGATGGTTCCAGAAGGGCAGCGTAGAAACCCCCAATGAGAGTGATTTTTAGCAGAGGGACATGTGGCAAATACACCTACCACATGGCCTTAGAAATAAATGCAGGTCTTTTGCCTGGCCGCAAGTGGCACTTTTTGGTAGGATCGCAAGCCCTCGGTGAGACCCTTAAGGGAGAGAGAAAGTAGAAGCGAAGAAGGCCTCCCTGGTCCCTTTAAGAACCAGCCTTCTGGGTGTGGAGAAACTCAGCCATCTGGGCTGCTGTAGGTAATCAATCCATAGGCACCAAACAGTCCAGAGCAAGCTAGGACCCAGGACATGATGGGCAGAGATAAGTGGATGAATGTCCAACCTCTGATATGAGGAAACCCCGAGAAACACACTTAGACTTTATTCCCAAATCTACTCCAACTAGGTTAGCAAACCTGTATCTTCAAGTGAATCCTCCCAACGTATACTGTCATCACCCTTGATCCACTCACCAAAAGGCAGCTAGAGTTTGCTCTCACTTTAGCTTACACCTCTGATTAATGTTGAATGAAAACAAGATTCAAAGAAAAGAGCAAAATGGAAAACCAAAATCAGAATCACTAAATACATGATATTACTTGGCTGTGCCACGCAGCATGTGGGATCCTATTTCCTGGACCAGGGATTGAACCGATGCCCCGTGCAGTGGAAACACAGAGTGTTAACCACTGTACCACCAGGGAAGTCTCAAAGTGAGACTTTTATAGCTCTAAGCCATGAAGCGTCATCAGACTATATAGTACAATACAGCAAGGATTAGGTCCCATAAAGAACAACGCAAGTGGTTAGATAGCCTTTTTGAGGATGTTCAGTGTATCTTTATAGAGATATTTATCTAGAGTTTAAGATGTTTCAGGTGCTGTACAAAGCAAGTGAAATATATCCCATTTAAAAGAATCCCATTCAATCACATTATTGGGAGTATCGCAGGTCAACCAGATGAAACTGAGGCTCAGAAAAGCTACACCACAAGCCCTTGGTCACACCACAAAAACTGGGAACGGGAGTCTTCCATCAGTTCTCATATGTGAAACCCTCCAGAAGGTATAAAAAATGACAGTGGTTACCCTGTGGAGCTCTGCATGCAGTGGCAGATTTAACTATTGCTACTGCTGCTAAGTCGCTTCAGTCATGTCCGACTCTGTGTGACCCCAGAGACGGCAGCTCACCAGGCTCCTCCATCCATGGGATTCTCCAGGCGAGAGTACTGGAGTAGGGTGTCATTGCCTTCTCCGTGGAGATTTACCTAAAGGGGATCATTTAGACCTCAGGACCTTTCTGCTGTTCTAGCAAACTGGTCGTATGGTGAAGGGAGACCCCTAGCTATGTGCTCACATTCCCCTTTAATTTTGTAAAATTTGAAAAGGTACAGTACATAACTGAAATCAATTAAGGCCACAATTCCACTCCAACTCCTTTTAGCCATGCTTTTTCTTACGTTCACTAAGGTTAGAATCTGCCTAGCAATGCAGAGACCCAGGTTTAATCCCCGGGTCAGGAAGATGCCCTGGAGTAGGAAATGGCTACCCACTCCAGTATTCTTGCCTGGAGAATTCCATGGACAGAGGAGCCTGATGGGCTACAGTCGATGGGGTCGCAGAGTTGGACACGACCGAGTGATGAACACTTTCACTACCATCGGAACAGCAGGTAGAAATCTGAGGAAGTTAAATTTTGGTATGTTTGGTTCGAGTTTGGTGGGACACCGTTCCACGGTCTAAGGGCATTTCTGTGCACAGTCAGCTTGTTCCCAGCTCTCCCAGGAGGCAATCCAGGATTTCTGTAAGCCACACTGTGTCCCCTTAGCTGGCCTCATGCTACCAAGGTGAGGAGGGGAGGTTATATCTTGGCAATATACCCTGGCACAGGAAGTGTTGTGGCAGTGGAGGAGAAACAAGGTTTGAAATAAACCATATCAGCAGCAAGCCGTGGAAAAATCTTCTAAATCTTACAACAACATATGGACATCCAAATTTGACAATAATCTTAAATATCCAAGACCTTAACAATGATAGAAGCAGAATAAAACTTTTCTAACTGCTAATTTAAAAAGCTTTCAATCAACCGTACTAGAGGATAGATTTAATTATCTTTCTATTCTTCTTACATAAAATTAAATGTAAAGAGATGGTCATAGGAAGAGAGGGTCAAACAGTAGCCAAAAGACACAGGAGAAAGTTTATAGACCCTGTGCCGGGCAGTCTGTGTGTGTATTCTATGTGATTTGTTGTCTTTGTCATCCTTTTCATGTTTTTTAAATGATTGGTGTTATGATTTATATTCTCAGTAAATACATATTCATTTTCATGTCTGATTTCATATTCACAATTTCATATTCTTTTCCTTAAAAATGCTCTGAAATTGCATATACTTCCTGTCTCACAAAACCTGGATGCATCCTGCCTGCCAAGCTAACCAGAATTGAAAGATATTCTTCACAGTATAAAGATTCATCTATGTCCCTCTGATTCCTCTGCAATCAAATTCACACACATGATTGTCAGTCCCAAAGAGGTCTAGAATTTCTTTTTAATGAACATTTGAGTCTTTTGGAGAACAAGGCCCCAGGACTTGATATCAGAAGTTAGATTTCTCATGTGCAGCTCCCTATCTTATTGTAAGGGTTGTAACCAATATTCCCCTTTTTTGCTTTGCCTTCTAGAAAATACTGAGCCAAATCAGCATCTGGTGCAAATGCAGCAACTGTACCAATACATCTAAGTCACACTTTTATGAGCCTGTCTTCCTTTTTAACCATCATCCCCAATGCCCCAGCTTTATGACTTTCTTGTCCTTCATTATCAAATTCTGCCAGTTATTTTTTCTTATCTGCTTTAGTTTCTTTAGCTGCTTCAAATTCTTTATTGAATCAGATTCATTAAAAATTCAAATAAGTTAAAAAGCTTATCTATATACAATGAACATGCTTACTTTTATAAGAAGAAATCAAATTTATATAGAAATGCATTCATTTACAAACAGGACCCAAAAGTCCTGAGTTATTTACATTTTTTTTTTCATTTTCTTTTTTTTTTTTTAATTAAATTTTATTTTTTAGTTTGTTTTGCTTTACAATACTGTATTTGTTTTGCTATACATTGACATGAATCAGCCACGAGTGTACTCAGCTTGTGGTTAATCATCCCATTGGCAAGAGTTGTTGGATGAGGGAGCTGGAAAGGGGAGAGGGTGGAATTCAGGTGAAGGGTGTGGGCATGTCATTAGTTCTCTCTTCATGTGCTTAAACAGCTGATATTTTCTCCCACCTTTATGTTTTATTTCCCAAACATAGCTCCATCCCACTTGTCAATATTTCTTCCTTGTCTGGCATCACCCATCCCGTGCTGAGCTAGAGTAATTTGGTAGAAATGAACAAGCTATGAGGTATCTGCTGAGAACTCTCTGTTGGCAAATGGCTATAGCTGGTGCGATAGTTGGAATCACCATGAATGCACATCAGACACATTGGGTCTTTTTGTAGAAAAAAAAAATTCCTATTACCAAGGGAGGCAGCCACAAAGGCTTGGAAAGCAGGTGACAGAGCTAAAGAGTACATGGTAATCCCAAACAGAACAGGAAACACACATACCAGAGGTCTTGATGAAAAGATTTATCATCTTCCCAGGAAATCCTAGGCTAAAATCTATTAGGGCAAGCTGAGGGTTGAGAATGTTTTGCCCTTAACCAAACTCTAAGAAAGTGCAGAAAATGTAAATTATTCAGTAAGTGGTATTGGAACAACTAGGCAGCCACCTGGAAAAAATATAAAGTGGGATCCATCCTTCTAACAAGGTACAAAACACACCAAGATGAATTCCGAAATTATCATAGCTTCAATAGGATCAAATTAAAACTACAAAAAATACTAGAAGAAAACATGAAAATTTTATTTAACAACCTAGAGTCCATTAAGGGGAGAAGGCAATGGCACCACACTCCAGTACGCTTGCCTGGAAAATCCCATGGACAGAGGAGCCTGGTAGGCTGCAGTCCATGGGATCACCGGGAGTCAGACACGACTGAGTGGCTTCACTTTCACTTTTCACTTTCATGCACTGAGAAGGAAATGGCAACCCACTCCAGTGTTCTTGTGTGGAGAATCCCAGGGATGGAGGAGCCCGGTGGGCTGCCATCTATGGGGTCACACAGAGTCAGACACGACTGAAGCGACTTAGCAGCAACAGCAGCAGTCCATTAAAAGAAAAAAGATGATAAATGGACTTACAAACATCTTCCATGTGGTAGAAAATAAGGATGGTGACAATAATAATAATAACAGTAAGTAAAGTATAAAAGTAACAATATTCTAGAGAAAATATTGTCAGTGCACAGCACAAAGGGTAATGATCTCTCTTATGTATACAAACATCTGCAAATCAACAAGAAAGAAACATATCAACAACCCACTTTTTAACATGGAGAGTTATACGAATAGTGGCTAACAGGAAAGGAAAAACAAGTGGGTCTAAAATATGCGGAAAGATACATAGCCTTTATAAATGTAAATTCCAATTATTCTGTTACTTTTTCACCTATCAAGCTGGCGAGCATCTCAGTTTGGTAAGACAGGGTCCTAACAGGGCTGTAAGAAATTGGTACTTCCATGCATTGTGGGTGGTTGTAGAACCTGACGTGACCCCTATGGATGGTATCTTGGCGATATTTAGTGATATCACACACACACACACATCCTTTTAAATCAGCAATTCTATTTCTAGATATTTATTCTTAAAGGTTATTCTCACAAGCTTATGAGTTGATATATATTCAGTGTTAGTCATTCAATGATGTTTTCAATAGCAAAAGATTAGAAATAGCTTAAATGCCCCTCAACTGGGTACTGGTAGGATAAATCATGCTCCATTCACTCACAGGAAAGTATTATAGCTATAAATAGACAAATAAAATACCCATAGACATGCATCCGTAAAAACTGAAACAAGAAGTACTTGCTGAATTATTAAAATAACCACAAGAGTATCAGTAGGTAAGGGAAGGGGTTAGGGTCTATATATGCATTCTTATGTGCTTGTATGTCATTTAAAAAAAGATAGGCAATGAGGTGTCTATTCAGGCAGGAGGCAATGAGGACTGAACACACAGGAGCCGGTCTGCTTGTCAAAGTGGGGACCAGGCAGAGAGCAGCATTTCTACTATACACTATTTTAATACTTAAAGAGATGTTTTGAACCCTGTGAACACATTTCATAATTAATTTACAAGTTAAGAAAAATTCTAGTGTGATGAATTTTCATAACAGTGCCTGCCTGAGTTCTATACCATCAGAAAAACTGACAAATACTCTCTGTTAGTGGTATCATTAGCGAGCTGGCGAGTTAGATGCTGTGGGCTGGGAGCCCTGGGTATGCATGCCGACCCTGGCCCTAACCAGCTCCACGATCCTGGAGGATCACTCAATATCCCTGGGCCTTGCATGTTGGAGGAGATAGTAGTTAAGGCCTCTGCTGCTCTGAGAGAAGCTACAGGAAGCTAGCCAGCAGATCTGGATGCCACAGGCCCAAGAATGAGCACTGAATATATGTCTATGAAATAAAATTAATCCTCAAAGCAATCTTGCTTTTATAAATTAAGAAAAGTCAATCTTAGGTCAATTTAATGATTTCCTCAACAAAGGGCATGGAGCAGAGAAGTGATAGAAGATGAAATACAAAAGGTTAATAAATAAATAAGAAATGCCCCTCCCTCATGAGGAAAATAGAAAACACGCCTTTATAAGACAGTGTTGGGATCCCGGCTGGGGCAGAGCTAAGGTCACCTAGGCAGAGCGTGGGTATGACTTAGGGCACCAAGGAACTGAAAGGAAGTGACAGGAGTGAAACCGCTCCTAGCGGCCAGACCCCCAAACGGAAGGGCTTCTACCAAGAGCCACAACTCAGACCGTCACCCCTGGACCCTCACACACAGACAAGCAATCGCTGTAAGTTACCAGGGTGCACGGGGAGCACCAGCCCTGGCAGAAGGGGGTCCTGGGGGTGTGGGATCAGCCGAGAGCCCAGGCTCACAGGATGAGCCCACATGCAGCACGCCTTTCCATCCTATGAGGCAGGAGGGGAACCCAGCGGGGCTCATAGACAGGGGAGAGGGTATCGAGGGACGCGTGACGATCAGCTGGCTCAAGGAGGAAAGGTGCAGCTGGCAAGGGGAGCCAAAATGAGCGGGCAGCGGGTGACAGCCAGCAACGTTCCTCCAGGCCCAGCTTGTTAAGAACCGTAAATACATAAAAAATATACTGTGCCTCTCAAGAACTCTACTTAATACACCATGGTGACTTGAATAGGAAGGAAATCCCAAAAGGGAGGGGATTTATGTATAGGTATAGCTGATTAATTTTGCTATACAACAGAAGCTAATACAACATTGTAAAAGCTACTATCGTCCAATAAAAATTCATTTTAAAAGGAGAAGTATTGTGCCTCACTTCTCCACTTGCCACTTATAGGCCCTTGGGATACTGCTATGAACACGAAAGATGCTGTTCCTGACTTCAGGAAGCTCACTTTCCAGTGGATGGGAAGGACCCATAAGAGACCATTTCAGAGCAAGGGGCCAAGTAGGCTGCATGTGTGAGGCTGACGTTCAGGATTTTAACTGTCAATAAGAAACCAAAAATTCCCAGCAGAAAAAAAGACCTCAGTAATGAACTTCAGAAGGACTGCGGAGCTGGAGACGAAGAACAGAGAAGTTCCTCAAAGCTGGGCCATGACAGATACCAACTAGGGAGAGTGTGAAGCAATCCAACATCCCTAGGAAATAACAATATTTAAAGGGATGCGAAGGAGAGAAAAAGCACCTGGAAAGCCTAAGAGGGAACTGCCTATTTAAACAGAAATGTTTTTATGCTGTCATTTTTTCAAAATATTTTCAGAGAAGTACAATACATCTCTTTCTGCCTGCTGTTCATGTAACTGAGCTGCTGTTGGGGAAAACTGGGTGGCAACTTTCATGCGAGGGTAGCGTGCACCGTGAAAGGCCCTGGCCCGGGGATGCCTTGTTTCATTTGCTGCTGTCTCTCTCGCTATGAAGGCCTTCAGGCAAACAGGGAAAACACATCAAATGGAAACAAGACTCGCTTTTTGTTTCCCTGCCTTCCTCTGCCAGAGAATCTAAACCCTGCCTTGGGGACATGATCTCTCTACTCTCCAGTGGGGGCTGCCTCAGTTTTCCTGCCAGAGTTTCAGCACCGCCATTCAACTCAGGCTGTGCTTACTAAGCAAGTCTTCCCAGTTGGTGGTAGTGGTAAAGAAACTGCCTGCAATGCAGGAGATGTAAGAGAGTCAGGTTGGATTCCTGGGTTGGAAAGATCCTCTGGAGGAGGGCACAGCACCCTACTCCAGAATTCTTGCCCAGAGAATCCCAGAAACAGAGGAGCCTGGTGGGCTATGGTTCACAGGGTTGCAAAGAGTTGGACACGACTGAAACAACTCAGCAGGCGTGCACACACTGTGTGCCAGGCCCAGTGCTCCTGGAAGACACCAACTCCCAGATGTTTCAGAAGGAGGGAGCCTGGCAGGACGGTAAACGCCTTGGCAAATCCAAAAAGAAACACAGCCTCAGCTGTTCCTCTCCCTGCACCGTCCCTGCTTCTCTGTTTTAATTAAAACATGTCGAATACCAGAATGATCCAACAGCATTTGACAACGTTATCCACTCTACAAGCAGAAACGTGATGAGGTTAATTACATCGTCTAAAGAGGCCCTAACTGCCCCTCCCAGGCATGTTCTCCTATCATTTTGCCTCTGAGTGAGCAGTCAGTAATAGCAGCTAATCTCACACAACAGACACTGGCAAGTCAGCTGCCGAGGTGAAGACGGAATGAGAAACAGGCAAGTGGAATGCAGAAGAGGGGATGGGTGGGCGGCTTCCGCATGCCGCTGAGTTCAGGTCCTTTGCGTTGGGACCTGGTTGGCTAGAGTCTAGGGGTGATGCAGAGATGCCTGCAGGGACCAAGAAAGGAGAGCTGACGAGGGCAGGGGGCAGCTATGGACAGAGTCTCAATTTATCCACTTTCACAGGCGTGAGTCCCGATGACATCATTTGCTGCAACTCAGGAGGCATCAGGTCAGGACTGGATGGGACATGAGCAGGACAGCAGCTCTACTTTGTGTCATCACACAGAGTTGAGAGACATTGCCAGCCCCTCATTTACCCCCAGCCAGAGGATTTCAAAGTAAATCTTCTATATGAGAAAGGAGGGGCTGCTAGACCTCTGTCCATGAGTTGCTTTGCTCCTGTGGACACTCTAGCCCAAATGAACAAAAAGCCAAGGCCACCAGCAGTTGGGGTTCTGGGAACTTCAATGGCCCACAGATCCCCACAGACTCACAAACTAACATGTGCTTGGAGGAGGTCATGGGAGGGCTGGAAGGAGGAGAACCAGTGAGAAATAGGGTTACAGAGAAGAGAGCCTGCTTCTCACCCTCCACCACTGGGCTAAGGTCCTGTCTCTCCCAGCTACTATTCACGTGACCTTGAGCACATTGCTCAACCTCAATCAACCTCAGTTCCCACACTGGGAAAATGCGGACCATAATCCTTCCTAGAGGGTAGCGGGCAGGATGGAATAAAAGTGTTAGTCACTCAGTCACATCCGACTCTTCACGACCCCGTGGATTATCCCATCAGGCTCCTCTGTCTATGAACTCCTACAGGCAGAAATACTGGAGTGCACAGCCAGTCCCTTCTCCAGGGGATCTTCCCAACCCAGAGATGGAATCCAGGTCTCCTGCATTGCAGGCAGATTCTTTACCATCTGAGCTGTGAGAGAAGCTCAAGGAGAGATGATACTTAAAAGGTGGCAAGCAGCAAGCCTGATGTGAGATAAGCTACGTCAATGATACTCATGAGCCAACATCCCTAACACCCAGTCTGGAGGCAACCCCTCTGGATCAGGCCCTACTTCCACCCCTTCTAAACTATGTGATTCTGGCTGAGTTATATTCCTCTTTATGCCTCTTTTTAAGAAACTGGAGGCCAGGATCAGTCCCTAAGTCACAGAAGTATGAGGATTAAATTAGTTATCAGATGTAAAGTGCTTCAAATAATTTCTGGCATGTAGTTAAGTGCTTAATAAAGATGGGTTACTATTATGGTTTCCAGAGCATGTAGTCTTGTCCAGAGATACAGATGCCCTGCTTGGCCCTTCCACACAGACACAGGTATGCTCAAAAAGCTGGACAGAAATGGAAATGAACGCTTCTCTGTATCACAAGAAGTGTGTCCTATTATCCCTGTATAGCAAAGCGTGTGCATGCAAAGTTGCTTCAGTCACGTCCGACTCTTTGTGACCCAACGGACTGTAGCCCACCAGGCTCCTCTGTCCATGGGATTCCCTAGGCAAGAATACTGGAGTGGGTTGCCATTTCCTCCTCCAGGGGATCTTCCCAACCCCAGGGATCAAACCCACGTCTCTTACATCTCCTGCATGGCAGGCAGGTTCTTTACCATTAGCATCACCTGCAGGAGACTTCTCCTGGCTCCCTAACCAGAAGGGAAGATGAAAATTTGGGTGTTTCCAGGATTAAAAGCCTAACATTTGAATCTTTGCTCTCAGATTGAATGTGAAGCCAGCAGAGTCTAATTTTTAAAAATCAATATCAAATCAAGGATAATTTTTCCTCTGCTAGAAAGAAACTAAAGCTAATTTCCCTGCATTCCCGAGTCATAATATCATTTGGGAAAGAACATTTCCCTTCAAATATTGAGACACCTCTTTATGCTTCCTCTGTGCCACACAAGAACTTCTGGCACCACCAGAAATTAATTCTTTGTCCTCTGAAATACATAGTGCTATGCTTTTATAGTGTGCCTCTGAAAAATGAAGAAGCTTTGCTTTTGTAAATTGTGGCATAGATTTTGTAAAATTGAGGATAGAAACTATGATAGAATGGTGTTCAACTCGTATAAACACGAGTTCAGGTGTGAAAATGCTGTGACGCAGTTAATAGGCAGGTTTCTATGTTTCAATTTCTAGCCTGAAGGTTTGACTCAGGAAACGCTGACTCAGTCCTTTAAGCCCCTTGAGTAAAACCTGTATTTAATGAGCATTTACTACATGCCTGACCTTGTAGTAGGCATTTTACACAAAGGAGTTATTTAAAATAAGTCTGTGAAGTAAATACCATTTTCTCCATTTTCCAGCAAAGAAATAGAGATTTATTGTGCATTAAAATGAGTTCAAACTATTTTTATTACTTCATCTATTGTGCATTAAAAACTAGTTTAAAAAGTAATTCAAAGTAGTTTTCACACAGGAAGTGATTGGCCTTGGATTTGAACCCCAAAATATTTGGCCTCAGAAGCCCTGATCTTAATCACTAAGCCTTGACAAGGTCTTTTAGACTTTGTTGGTTATTAAGGAGGCCAGGAATTCTCAACAGTTTGGCATTGATTTGACCTCTTTTTTTAGTCTTTTGTCTCAAAATTAATCTTTCTCAAGGCTCAAATAAGTTTTTAATTATAATGAATCCAAATTAATATTCTTTTAAGAATTTCATGATGTTCCTAAGTTGAAAAGTCAGCCAGGTCTGGAAGCCACAACATTTAGTACAAAATGATAATGACAGCAGCAATATTAATACTGACACTTAACAGTTAATCTTCAGACCAGAACCATCACACACACAGAGCAGTCTGAATCTGTATCATAAGATATCATATCAAGGGAATGACTGAATTATTGACAATCAATGTCTTTCACAAAGAGTCTATGGGATGGACAGCATTCTTGTCTATTGACAGCCTGAAGGCAGAATTTCTTCATTCATTCGACACATGTCGATTGAGCACATCAGGCCCTTTGCTAAACCTTGGGGACCCAGCAGTAAATAAAACAAGCACAAATCACAGCTTTTCTGTGTGTCAAAATCTAGTGGAAAGAGACAGACAAAAAGCAAAACAAGTCAAAAGAAAGAAAGCGCTCTATAACATGATGGTTAATCTTTGTGTCAACTTGACTGAGTCACGAGGTGGACCAGTTATTTGGTCAAATGTTACTCTGGGTGTTTCTGTCAGGGTGTTTTGGTTACATGTGTGAACATTTAAGTCTAGAGATTGAGTAAAGCAAAGTGCCTTCTCCAGGGTGAGTGGCATCACCCAATTAATTGAAGGCCTGAGTGAAAGAAAAAGGCTGACCCAACCCTCCCCAAGTAAAAGAGAAGTCCTCCTGCTAACTGCCTTCAGACTGGGCTGTCGCGTTATCATGCATTCCAGATCAACACAAAACATTGGCTCTTCCTGGGTCTTCACCAGCAAGCCTTTGGACTGGAACCACACCACCATCTCTCCTGGGCTTCCCACTGGCCGGCCACTCACTCTGTAGATCTTGGAACTTGTCAGTCTCCATAATCTGTGAGCCAATTCATATATATATATATATATATATGAATTCATGGGGAGATATATATATATATATATATTCATGGGGAGCCTTAGTGGACTAATACAAATATTTATATAGGAAGAGAGATAAGGAATACTCAAACCTTAACTTTTTAAGTAAATAGACCCTAAAAAGTCTCACTATTAGGAGATATTTAAGTGAAAACCTGAAGGTTTCGAGGAAACAAGTCAAATGAATGTCAGACAGAAGAGCATTCCAGGCTGAAAGAAGAGCAAGTGCAAAGATCCTGGGATAGGTGCGTGCCTGGTAGACAAAAGGAGCAGAAAGGAGGACAGGGCAACTGAGGCAGAGTCCAGGACGTCAGGGATGATGGACTGCACTGGCTTCCAGACCTGCTCTAGGAAAGAGTCACAGACGCAGCAGTGTGCTTGCGTGCACAGGTGCAATCCTCTTTCCATGAGGGATTTGGGGCACCTTAAAAAAATGCATTGCAATAAGTGAGTGTACACTAACATAAAATCAAAAGAAGAAAGGGGAAAAAATAAGGATGAAAATAAACTGGGGCCAGAACCGAACTAGAAATCAAGGATGTTCTCTGCATCTCCAACAAGCAATCTTCTCTTTTACTGTCAGCCTCCTAGGAGTCAGCAGGAGCAGGCAAACACTGGCACCAAAGGCCTCACCTCCAGAAGATACATACAAATAAAATGCTCTCTGGGGTTACAAACATCCTTGGCATTACAATCAGAAAAGACTCTTCTGGGGGATCACACAGCCCGCCTGTGTAAAACAACTGACCAACAACATCATTAGCAGCACCCTTACAATGAGCGCAGCTAGAAGCTTCCCAGACTGTTTCTTAGGTAGCAAAGACAAGGCACTCAAAGTAATTCTGCTGAGGCTGCTGCAAGGACTGTGTGTTTCAAGGTGTCACCTTTAGACAGGTAGACTGACTTTATAATGTATTATAAAGCATCAAGAGGAGAGGCGAGGCCTCTTGTCCTTCATGTAACCCCCACTGGTTTGGGTTTCTTGCAGCTGAACTATGGACAGAAAGAGCAACAGTGAGCTTGGGACTGTCCAGTGCTGCCCAGCAATCTCCAGGGCTGCAGCTCTCTGTTCGCCAGTTGAGCAGGGACCTCTTGAGACTTAGCAGGAAATACAGCCAGGGAGAGGTGACATTCTTTTGTAGAATCCACGAACCCTGACAGGAATGCATTCCACCTGTGTCATGAGGTGAGCTAAGAATTACTGCTGGTGGCACCAGGAATCACCCCAGAAGACTGCCGTGAATGTGCTTCAGGGCATGGGCAAATGGGCTGTCAGGAACTGACCCAATGTTCCCTGTCATCTAGCAGGGCCGGAATAATTTTACTCTGAAAAAAATAAAAGGCATTGCCACCAGACACTTGTTTGAGCCAAAATATAACCCCCTAAGAGCACATAGAGAACCGCATCCTTTGAGAAATGATAGCCATACCAGGACGCGCCTAGGAAACCAGAGACGTAGAGAGAGAGAGAAAGCGTGTTTGCACGCGTAGAGGGTGAGGTCACGGACACCCCTGGCATCAAGGGAGCCAAGGGCTTTTAAAGAATGGGAACATGCCGTGTTAAATTTCTGTGTGGCTTCCTGTGTGGGGATGGAATACACTGACTTGCATCGTGTCAAATCTTCAGTAAAATCAGCTACAGATGAAATAATATCTGGGGGACAATTAGCAAAGATAATAACATAAATTTTTGGAAGGTGAAAAAAACATGGACCTTCTCTTGGAAGAATTTATTTTGGAGGGTTTAAAGTCTGACCAGGAATCTTCCAGTTCAAGATGTTAAAAGCATATCAGCTCCTAAATGAAATAATTTTTGATTCTCATCTCAGTAGCTGGGTTCATGCTATATACTACTATCTGTATAAACATATATCAGATAAGAGCTTTGACTGTGTAAGCCAGTTCTCAAGCCTATAAAGCTGTATGCACACTCCACGGCAACCCCCTCAGATGTGACACAAAGGCTGATGGGTAAAGAGCCACCTCTAGAGAAGGAATCAGAAGTTGGGGAGGACATGGGTCAAGGAAGTTGCCCCCAGAGAGTAGAACCAGGCTCTGCTCAGAGAACACTGTCCACTGCATGGAAGAAGAGCTCACGAGGGTTTTCTAGGAACTCAGCATCGCTTTGAATGACCGTTGTCTTCTGCCCTTTTTTCTTTTTCCTGAGTAGGCGTGCTCACTGCACTTATCCCATCTCAATTCCAGGACCGTGTATGTGGTTTGGGGAGAGCACAGCAGCCAACCAGAGACGCTGGTTGTTTCAGCTTGTAAATCGCAGGACCATAAGGAATCTCATCATAAGCCAACAGAACCCAGAGTTTACGGCCTTTGGAGCAGATCCAGAGGCTGCACCAGATTCGGGAGCTGTCGCCTTTGGGGGTCGGTGTGTGCATGTTCCATGTGAGGGCAGAAAGATGCGACACCATGGGCTACCTGAGGCAGGGCCCTGAGTTGGTAATGGACTTCCCTGCTTCTCCCCCACAGCCCGCAGCTCGGCTGTATCTTCAACCTTCTTTCCATCTCAGTCTGGCCGTGTGATAGAGTGTTGCTCAATGAGATGTGACAAGTGACACTTCTAAGCCTGGCAGTGATTCTCCAAGGAGCCTCCCATGCTCTCCTCTGCAGATGGGATTGTCTCCCCTAGCAGTGCTTTGGAACCAGTCACTCAGTGTGGAGCACACCACACACACACACACACACACACACACACACACTCTTCTGTGGATTTCATATGAATGACAAATAAACTCAGAGACTAAAAAATTCAGGTAAGGGATGTCTTACGTTGGTCTCTGGGCATTCCTAATCCATCACAGAAACTCTACCACCGCAACAGCCTTGTCTTGGGGTCAAATCAAAGGAAAAGATTTGGAACTGCAGTGGTTCAGAGCAACACCACCGAAAGAGACTCAGAGTCAGAACCTCAAAGACTCAGATGAAACGATGAGGAGATAAATTTCTTGGAGGTAGGAAAGTGACAAGAAAGACAGTGACTGGGAGCAGGAAAGCATCCGTGAGATATCCAGGGGAGGTCTGGGGTCGCCGTCAGAATGTCGAGAAAAACTCACCCATTTCTGCATATTGACACAAGCATGGCCTCCAGAGTCGGAGGCTTGTGGCTGGAAGGAGCCCTCTCCACCAGCCCCTAGAAACAGGAACCCTCTCCACCAGCCCCTAGAGACAGGAACCCTCTCCACCAGCCCCTAGAGACAGGAACCCTCTCCACCAGTCCCTAGAGACAGGAAAGGTGTGTTGTTGTTTTTTCCTGTGTTCCTGGGGTCTGGTGCTTCAGCAAACAAATACCATCAAAAGTTATGACAAAGCCCCGAGGAATAAATGGCTTGTACCCAAATCTCTACTGCCACAACTACCACCAACCCCCAGACTTCTAACCCTTGGAATCAAATCAGGCAATGTGTCTGACTCAGGGTAAGGCTGAAGACAGATAAGAGCCCCTTCAATAGAAGAAAAAAGGAAAAATGGCCACAAAAGTACATCAAACAAGGGTACACATACACATGCAACATATCACATTTTACACCACACACACAGGCACACACACGTGCACACACGCACACATGCACACACGCACTCACGCAGAGACACACGCACACACACATGCACACATGTGCATGCACACAGGCACACACGCACACAACATGCACACACACAGGCACATGCGCACACACACACATGCACACATGCGCACGCACACAGGCACACAGACACACAACATGCACACACAGGCACATGCGCACACACACATGCACACACGCACACACACAGGCACACACGCACACACGTACGCATGCACATGCACGCGCGCGCGCGCACACACAGGCGCACACACGCATGCACAGACATGCACACACGTGCACACATGCGCACGACACAGGCGCACACACACAATCTCTAGCCCAACTACATACCTAATGCCATGCAAAATGAAGTTCTTTTTTCATAAATTATTCCTCCAAGCAATCATCTTTTTCAGATTACAGAGGCAGTGAGTCCCACCTCGCAGATAGAAAGCTGCTTAGATCAACAGCCAGCCTAAATGACACAATATTTATTTTTAATGCTGCTTTTACATCATTTGCCAAAGATTCATTAGGCACCAACCATGTGCCAAACATCACATTAGGCACTTGAGAAACTCAGTGTAGGAGCTGTCATGCCCATCCTGGAAAAATTCTGCAAACAGAATGCGGTGGCCAACTCCCAGGCACTGGAGCTGGTGGTCACTCTAGCCGTCACGTCCAAGACGACCCCCTCCCGGGGGAGTCAGTCCACCTAGGATTGACCTGACAAGCCTGCCTCTTCCCAAAAGCTCAATGGCCCACCCACCAGCAGACATGCTGGACTCCAGGGGCAAGTGGGGGTGTCCCGGGAGGGGCCACAGGGGCAGTAACGGGCTTGCAAAAGCAGTGGACACAGGCTGTGAGGCAGCATCTCCCCCACAGCCGTCCCCACCCGCCACCTCACCCAGGGGCTTACTTCTATTGGCAGTCTCAGCAGCGCACATCCACATTTAGATAAGTGGCACTAAAATAAAATGGACTGTAATTATTGTTATAGATTACAGTAATTACAGAGGGGGAATGGGCCGATTAGAGTCGCACGCCCACCCCCCACCAGGACCCGGCTGACATGAAGGGGATTTGTGCAGAGGGCGATGAACCAGCTGCGAGCGTTGGCTGTCACTAAGGCCTCCCAGAGCCCAGGCTGCAGAGGGCAGGGCGGCTGAGGAGGGGCAGTGGGAGGGAGAAGGTTTCCACCTGGAAATAAACCAGCCATGAGAGAATGAAGTCCCTTGCCAGCTTGCCTGGGGGTCACACCAGCCCACCCCACAGCCCATGTGAGGGGCAGAGTGGTGGCTGGGTTTCCTTCTGTGGTCCAGGACTCGGGTACGAGTCCCCCTTCTATGGGAAGACTGCAACTTCCAGCTCTGGTCAGCCATCTGCCATTGGGGTCACACAGGCCTGCCTGGAGCACAGCACCCACCAAGGAGGACCAGAATACTAGCAAGTGACTTAGGCTCTCTTTCGGCGCCTTGCTGTCCTCTTTGGGGGGATGAAAAGACCATTCCCATGCAGATAACGCTGTAGTGAGATCACAGACGTAGAGCATCCAGGACAGACTGTGCCTGGCAAGCAGAAGGACAATGGGTAATCTGGGTAATGTGACTGCTCCTTCCCCTGCTCTGGCCACTTCCAGCCCCCACCGGACCTGCTGGCGCTCTCATCTCACTCCCAGCCTGCCTCTCCCCCGTGTGAACATGCTGGCCTCGGCAGGAAGACTTAGCCCCCAGTTGCCTTGGCCACGAAATGTGCGTTGCCCTCTGAGTCACCGTTCTGGTGTCCCCTACTTGGATATCCCATTCATGAAAGGCCCGATGGGTAAGGCTACCACAGGAGCAGCTCCTGGCTTGTCCATGCCTGTCTCCAGTGTCCAGACCTCCCTCCCTCTCACCCATCTCTCCTACAGGAATTAGAGTCCTATTTTGATTCTTGGGGTAGAATCACTGAAGTTGAAGTCATGAATATCTCTTGCCCAACCAATCCTATTTTGCTTCCCAGAACCTGCCCAGCTTCAGTGACACCTACCTCTACATACACCCAGGGCTCCCCATTCATCCAAACCACACATGGAGCCGGGCATGTGCCCAGCCTAGTGCACTGGCCTCCACCGTCTGCCGGGCCAGACCACCCCTCAGCCAGTCTCAACAAGTGTGTCTACTGTGCCCTCCTTCTCTGATGCTCTGTCCTGTTGATGCCCATCAGCCGGGGGTTCATGGAGCCAGGCAGTCCCCATTCTTCCTACGCTGACACTTCTGTTCCTGGTCCTGAGAAAGGTACCTGCAGCTCACAGAACCAGTTCAAATTCACTCCCCACTATTGGCCCCTTACGCTCTCTGCTTTCATCTCCTATTTCTGCAAAATACTTATTCCATCTTAAGTATCTGCTTACTCATCGGTCACCCTCTGAAGGCTATAAACTTCATGAAAAAAAAAAGAAGTTATTTTGTCTTTTAATTACCCCTCAGCAGAGTGTCTGACACACAGTAGACACCAATTAAGAGTTGATGAATGACTGAAAAAAATAAGAAAGTATTGATGTCTAGAAGCTTGCCAGCCTTTTTTTTTTTTTTTAACTTTCTTGGTTTACTCCTTCTCTGTTTGGGGGTAAGTTTCCTTGCAGAATATGGTCAGGGATAGAGGGTGCGGTAGATCTGGCCAGAAGAGGCAGGTGCTCGGTGCACCGCTAGACAGGGACGTATGCTGGCCAAATCAGGAAGGAGGCTGGAAGCAACTGGAAAACCTTGCCTGTGACCGGCTTATCCTCCCCGCTGGAGACACGGTCTTGGTCAATGCAAGGAAACTAGCAAATCTGTGACCCCTCTTACCTCATAGCTACTCCTGCAAGAGCTGAAACCCCAGGGCTTAACCCAGGGACTTGTATAGCTTGGCTTGAGTTGCTAGATTATTATCTTGGCTCCTTATCTTCATGAAGAAAAACTGAATCTAAATGGAATGCTTTTCTGAAAATCTGCTAGTTGCTACCAGGCCAGATTTTGCTTCCAAGCTCCCGAGTTTGCCCATTGGCCCCTGCCCTCTGGATAGAAAACCAAAGGACAGACATATCCACAAACCAAGAGCATGGGCAATTCAGCGACATCATCCCAAAAACCAAGCTCTTGCCCCTATTTCCTACTGTCACAGTCAACTCAGGAGCATCTGTGGTGACACACAAGCTCAGAAAGATAACCACTCAGTGGAAAATCTACAGAATCTGCTTGCCCTGCGGTAGGTTCTACCCAAGGTGGCCTCTATATATAACTTCCACACTCTTGGGGCCTCTTAAAGCCAATATCTGATAAAGTGAAAGTGGGGTAAGTCTGATCTGGGTCCTTCTGTGCCATGTAATGCCATGACCAGATTTCACTGATGGTGGGAGCCAGGCAAGGTCCCGTTCCTCCAGGTCCTGAATATAATGCTGGCTTTGCCCCCATACCCCATCCACTGTCTTGAGGGCAAGCTGAGGCAATGACGAGTGGCCCCTGCATGGACTTCCTTACCACGCCATCCTCAGGGAGAATTTGAGTTGAAAATTACTAGCCACGGACACTTCCTAGAGGAACTGCCTTCTCCCTGGAGATGAAGACAATTCTTAGAGGATGCCTGGTTTCCTGTCCTTGGTCCTATGCTCTGATCCTTACCCCCAAATCCTCAAATTGCCCCTCAGCCAGGCAGGCTCCTATTCCAGCTCCTCCCCTTTCTCATCAGATAAAGTCAAGCCTGATCAGAGAAGATGAAATCCTCCACTGACCCCTAGCTGCCCTACCCAGCGTCCACCCAGGACTGATAAGCTCCTTCTACTTTAAGAGCCAAGACCCTTGCAGCTTCCTGAGCCTCTCCTGCCTCCAGGCGAGCACCAACTCTCACCAGGACTAAGTGCTAGGGCCAGGATCTCAGGCGGAGGCCCTGGGAGCCCCAGGATAGAGACAGGAATTGGGGAATCGAAGTTCATGGAAGCGGCACTATCTTCCCTCAGTCCCTGGAAGGATCTAAGGTTTGTCTCACCTCGATGCCTTTGCCCCTTACTCTCCTCTGCCTGCAACGTGGCTCCCCCGGTTCCTATGTGGCATTCTCCCTCTCAGCGTGCGGGTCTCAGTTTGTGTGTTACCTCCTCGGAAAGAACTCTGCAGAACACAGCCTTGCCAACAGCACTGCCCATTTCCATCAGAACCCCACCCAGTCCCTTCTGAACAGTCACTGAGACCTTCACGTACTATGTGTCCTCTCTATGGTCTAACTCCTAATAGCCCCTCTCCAGCAACGAACGCAATGGCTGGACCAGAGTAAGGTCAGTAAGGACTTGTTGACTGATCACATGAATTTATTCCCTATTGAAAGGAAACGCTATTTGCTTCTAAACATCAGTCATCCACGGGAAGATTTCCTCAGTCCTGAGTATTGGGAAGGCTCGTCTTCTTCTGGGGTACCTGGTTTATCTTTGCCTTAGGAAGCCCAGCACCTTGACCAGGACTTGTTCCCTTCTTCACTGTCACCAGTAGGAGGTGCCCAAGCACATAAGGAGCATTGGAGCTGACCTCTAGCAACTGATCACATTCTTAGCAGATGAGTTGCTGAACACCAACCACAGGAGCCTGGAGGGCTTTGGCTGTTTTACAGGCTCCAACCCATCAGGACTCACTTGGGAAACAGAACTGGGCTAGGGAATGTAGGATGGGAGGGGGAGTGAGCACATGCGCTCTATAAACTCATCTTTCCACTGTCTTCAGCTTACATCCCTGCCCTCATTTTTCTCTTTGCCCTGATTTCCCCAATTTCTTGATTAGGGGGAAAAAGAAAAAATTCTTCAGTTGTATATTAAGTATTTCTGTAAGTGGCAACTAATCATTTTTTGGAATGAGGCAGGATATAAATAAATAAGTTCCGTCATCCCCCAGGGTGCCCCACTCCACTAGGATTTAGGTCACCCATGTGTCTATTTGTGATCTATTTTCAAATTTTAGGATTCTGACTCTGTAAGCAGGAATCACAGGGCCGGCTCTGGGACAGAGACACCTGCCCAAGTTGCCAATCCATGGAGCCCTGCAGCTCAAGTGCAGGCTGAGAGCAGCTCAGACGCCTAGGGAAGATGCCAGAGCTCCCATGGGGGGACTGGCAGCATGCCAGGTCTGGACAGTCCCACACATATATCCCTTCCTGGGCCTCAGCTCGAACTTAGTGGAAATGGAGGTTTTGGACAAAGAACATCTCTGAGGATGAAAAGGGGAAGCAGAGCTCCTGGGCCATTGTCTGGGACAATGTATGGCCCCTGGTATCTCCAGCTCTTCCTGATGCACATGAGGTCTTCAGATGCTGAGTTCTAGGCTCAGCCTCACCTGCTCTTGGCCACAGTTAAAGCAGAAGATGCTTTCAAACTGAATGAAGGGATGGAGCTGACTTCAGACTTGCCCATAAAGTAGATGACCCCAAGGCACCCACATAATTCTGGGGCCTTGTGGCCAGGGTGAAAGAGGTAGAGAGCAGAGGTGCAGCAATACTCCAGGCTCCAGCCTCAGCTGGTCCTCAGCATCCCCACACTGTGCATTTGATCACAGCACTCAGGGTATCACTGGAAATGTCTACTGGATGGGGTAGACAGCCACCAGACTGGAGAGAGGGCAAAGTTATGTCTCCTTTTGTCCCCTGGCATTTCCCTAGCATCAGAGTCCAGGACTGGCAGCTACCAGGAACTTAATAAATACAGACTGAGCAGAAGATGATCAAATGAGATGACACTCAGCCCACCAAGCACCAACAGTTTATCACTAGGCAACTGTCCTCAGGGGACCTGGCTCTTTAACCCAGGGGCCATCCCATGGAAAAAGGAAAACTGGCAAGAGACAAACAAGGTCTACATCTGTGAGATGTTAGGACAGAGAAATCACAGCCAGGATTCAGAGCTGGGCAGAAAGGAAGCTCTGTCATAGAGAACAGGCTAGACAGACAGAGGTGGGGTGATGTGGAGAGGGTTCAAGCCCCATCTGGACAGAAAAGTAGGGCACACTGGGGTCACTGGCTTTGTATTTGATCAGAGTCAGACCAGGAGCTGTCTGACATTGGGTAGCCCTTGGTTCAACCTGCTTTCTGGCTTGGCCAGGCACACCTGGGAATGGACACATCTTGCTCAATAAGTGGGCATCCAGAAGCAGAGGATAGAGGTGGCTGCTGACACTCTGGGCTTTAAAAGAATCAGGTGTTCTCGTTGTTGTAGGAGCATTCATCTTGTCATTCCTCCTCATCAGCCGCCTCCTCTCCACCCCGACTCACTGCCCAGAACGAGCCCTCGTCAGGGGCTGCACAGAGCCCTCTGGGACCCAGCTCCTGCTCTGTTAAGGCAAATTTCCAAGGTGCTAGCCACAGCCCGACACTGTGGGAAGCAGAGATGAGAAACCCACTGGTCTTCCTGAGGGCCAGTGGCAATGCACTCTACTGTCAGCCTTAATGTGTCCCATTTTAATCCTGACTTTCCCCCAAACAACAACTTTACTCCCAGAGACTCCAATCCACAGTGATCAGAGCACACCTGTTTGGGGGTGACATCTGAGTGGGGAGGCAGATGCGAATGAGCTGGAACACAAGTGTCCCCAAGATAAGTGTCCCCACTGTGGCAGGGAGCCCATAGAAGAAGTGAGTGACGTCCCAGAAAAGGTCAGGCTCGCCCCTAGAAAGAGCAGAGGAGGAAGCAAGTGTGTGGCCACGTGGTGGTCTTCAGTCAGGCCCCAGCCAGGAGAGATGCCCCCAAAATGAGGAGTAGCAAAGGAGCTGAGGGCAGACTTCCCCAAGTCCCCATGAAGACAATGTGGCTCTCGAGGTGATTTTCAGGAAAAACCATTTACATTTGGAATCCTGAAAATTATGAGCAGGCACACACCCAGGACAGAGTGAACTGCAGACTCCATGAGAGCATCACTGAATCAGGAGGTCCAGGACTGCCCCACCTCCTCTCATCCGGATTCCCAAATCCCCCTGTGCTTCCTTTAACAAGGAGCTAGCAGTCCTCAAAGATGGGTAACAACCAGAAAGGAAGCAAATAATGAATATATGAGCAGACTTTCTCCCAAAATGGATGGAGGGAGGGAGGATCAGGCATGGGAAAAGAAAGGAACATCAGAAAGAGCAGATAAAGAAAACGTAAAATCCATCATAACGAATTATCTCTCAGGAAGAGAAAAAAAGAGAAAGATGAAGAGTTCAAACAAATATTCTCCCCCATCTCAAAGAAGTTACAGATAACATGGTCTCTCTGAGGGAAAAGAAAGCTAGGAAGAGAGATGAGAGTTCAAAGAAGAGATTATAAAACAACAAACGGAGATAAAAAGCAAACAGTGGAGCTGAAGAAAGAGAAGCCAGGAGACTCTGTTTAGGGGGCACAGCGGGAGGGCTAGAGGGGAGGGTCTGGCTATTAAGCTTGGAGCAGGGAGCGCTAGGTGGAGGGGAGTGGAGAAGTTCCTGAAGCTGGGGCAGCCGAAAAGCCGCTGGGCAGGCAGAGGAGAAGCTGAAAGAGAAGTGCATTTTCAGATAGGGCAGGACTAAAGTTCTCTGTTCATCCCTGGCCAAATCAGGGAGCAGGGCATTCCCCAAATCCTCCTTCCACAGGCCTGGGACTCCAGCCGCCCGGGAACCACTGCCCACCTCACTGAACCATCACGTCCCCACTGCCAGGGCCACCAGTGAGCCATCTGTCCTGTGAAGCTTCCAACAGTGGCAGCGGCAGCAGCGGGACAAACAAGCTGTAGCTGTCACTTCTGAAATGCAGACAGCATCGTCCCCGTCTCTGGTTGATGCCGCGGGACTCGGGACTCGGGACTCGGGGCCTCAAATAAATCTTGTATTGATATTTCCACCAGCGGAGGGAGCCCTGGCGAGGTGCCTTTCAATATTTTTTAAATGATTTTTTTTTTCCTCTTGGTTCTACTTCATAATCAGTCATCTGACACTGGAAGCCAAAATTCTCTTTCTTGCTGAAATGATTTGTTCTCTGGCAGGATGCAAGGTTTATGACCCTGGAATCCAGCTCACGAACCAAGCTGAGCATCATGGAAAGCCTCCGGCCCCTATTCCCTCTCTGCTATCTTCAGAGAACCGGCTGACTAAAGCCACAGCTGCAATTCTGTCTGAGCACCCAGGTTCACAGGGCAGGTTCAAAGCAGGGCCATCCCAGGCTTTCCCAAAGGAGCTTGTCTTCTTCCCTGTGAAGCTGAAGCCCTCCTGATACCCTCATGGGACAATGGAAACAACACTCCAGGGTTCTACATAGGGAGCCACAGGGATCTTGGGTCTAATTTCCTTTCCAACAAACCAATATCAGAGCACAAGCTTCAGACACAGCAGACCAGAAAAGCAGAAGTGACGGAAACCCTCACCTATCAGAAAGATACCAGGAAGGATGGTGCCTGGCGCCTGATTTACTCAGATGCCTTATCTGGGCTCTGGCACACCTGTCCCCCCCGACTCCCACCCGAGGCAGGCATCCAGCAGGTAAGAGAACTATCGTACACATTATCAAGCTGGCCAGGCCTCTGGGGGCCCAGCCACAGAACTCCCACAAGCTCCAGGGCTGTCATCAGGGCCCTTTCTTATTAGTAGCATCACCTTTAAACAAAACAATTGTTCATGGAGACTCATGCCCTGAGTCTCCAGTGGAGGAACTCTGTATCCAATCTCTAGGGAGATGGAAGACCAACATATCCAGCACTGGCCTTCAACATGCGCTGAGCCTGGGGTGCCACGAATGGAGGACATGCTTTCTGTCTTGGGCTCCAAGGCCAGCAGGCCACCAAGCATGACCTGATACAGTCTGGCTCCAAACACACGTCGATCGTGACCAAAGGAAAGCACCGTGTTTCATGTCCTTTGTGTGGTGTGGTCTTAAATCCGTCCCCATCTTTATCACTAAGGTTTTAGGAACTCCTGAATATCTCAGCATCTGGGAGAGGCCCAGAATTACAGAAACCTAGAATGGGAAGGAACGTAGGAGGTCAGCGCATCAAAAATCCCACTGACAACAGAAACTCCCTCAATTTTATCTAGACCCTGCTTGAATACCCCCAAGGATGGGGCAGTCATTACCTACCCGGACAGCCTGTGTTACCTTCTGACAGCTCTGTTAGGAATTTACTTTCGGCACGGTTGTCCTCCTATAATCTCTCCCTTCTGGAGTGGTGCAGAGCGCACCCCGTACCCCTGTATGACATAGTGTCCTAGGACCACTTCTAGGGTCGGATGTGCTTTTAGAAGGTGCGTCCTCAATTATCAGCGGTACCTAGTCATCCCAAGACAGCCTCAAACCCCAGCTCCTTCCTAGAATTCTTTCAAGTCCTCCAATCTTTTCCAAGCTTCCCTGCCAGGGCCTTGGTCTATACTCTCAACAGCTCACTCCTGAACTATTTCAATGGTCTCTTTACCAGCCTCCAAGCCTCCCATCTCTCTTCCTTTCAACCCCCCATCACATGGGCTTATCCTTCTTAAAAGAACATAACTATTCCATCACCTCTTGGTTCTCCATTGTCTTTGACATATCCCACATCCTTCAGTAGGGATTTCCATAATGAATAACTAGCGAGTCTATAACATGTATAACATGTACCTATATAGAACTCAGAGGATATGCCAGGCAAAGCCTATGGTATCTCATTTAAGCCTTTAAGTTCCACTTCAACCCTCATTTGGGCTTCCCTGGTGGCTCAGCCGGTAAAAAATTCACCTGCAATGCAGGAGACCTGGGATCGATCCCTAGGTTGAGAAGATCCCCTGAAGAAGGGAACAGCTACCCACTCCAGGATTCTGACCTGGAGAATTCCGTGGACTATACAGCCCATAGAGTCACAAAGAGTCGGACATGACTGAGTGACTTTCATTTTCTATCCCCATTTAACAAGTAAAGAAAAAAGGCCTTTATCAAGTCTTGATGTAGCTTTCTCATGATTAAATGTCTGGCAAGTGCCAGGGGTTAGATCCCAGCATTTCTTGCAAAGATACGCACTTGCTGTACTTCAGCGCCTGAGGACGGGTTTCGGCGATCTTTCCAGGACTATCTTCCGTCTTCCTTCCTCTCCCTAGAAGTTCTGTCCTCTGGCTACACTATACCCACTGCCTCGAGTAGAAGCCTCCATTGGCAGTTCTTCACATACATCTTTGGGCCACACACACTCTAGGGATGTGGCCGGGCTTCCCTGATGGATATCCTCAGCCACAACCCACCTGGCAGCTCCTGTCCATCCAGCAGCTCAGGTGACCTCTCCTCACTCAGGTACCAAGACTGCTCACTTCCTCTCCTGGAGTCTCTTACCCCAGGCACTGTCATCTACTGGGCCCTGCATGTTTACTTGTCTGTCACCATTTGGATGTTAAGCCCTTGGAGACAGCGTCTATATCGTATTTATAACTTCAGTCACAGAGTGTAGCACAAGCCTGGAAGACAGTCAGTCAAGATGTGAATGAAGGAATCAAGTCCTGCTCTTGAACCACCAGCTGTCACATGCAGTCCTCCAACCTCTACAGTGCAAGGCCTCACCTTTCAGGACACTCCGTATGGTATGTTTATTAAATGTATGCAATGTATATGGAGAAACAATGGCACTCCACTCCAGTACCCTTGCCTGGAAAATCCCATGGACGGAGGAGCCTGGAAGGCTGCAGTCCATGGGGTCGCTAAGAGTCAGACACGACTGAGAAACTTCACTTTCACTTTTCACTCTCATGCATTGGAGAAGGAAATGGCAACCTACTCCAGTGTTCTTGCCTGGAGAATCCCAGGGATGGGGGAGCCTGGTGGGCTGCCATCTATGGGGTCACACAGAGTCGGACACGACTGAAGTGACTTAGCAACAGCAGCATACAATGTATAACATGTCCTGGATATCCCACAAATGGTAGCTGTTACTGATACTGTAAAGAAAAAGTTCCAGGCAAATAATGAAGAGTCTATGAAAAAATAAAAGCACCATGAGAGTGGGAGAGAGTCCACAGAATAAGGGAAAATTCACTGGTCTTTTAGGTTAAATGATTTCAACCAGCATTTTCTAAAGTGAATTCTTTCAGGCACTCCTCAAATACTATGAGGTCCTGTAAGGAATGACACCAACAAAAACAACATGCAAAGTCCTGTGGTCAATGAACTTTGGAAGAAAAAAATGGTGACAATAAAAATGAAACATTTCTTTACTACAAACTTTTAAGATGTTAATAAGTGCTGTGAATGATCATAAGCTACATATAGCCTTTCCCATACTTAGTTCCCCCCAGGGCTCTTCCTTTCGGGAGAATCTCCTTGAAGTATGGTTGCTCACAATGCATTTTTGGAAAAGCCAAATTAATCTTGCTGTCAGGACAGGTGTTTCAGTTGACTGTTTGAAGGCTGTAGATTTTCCCCTGCTGAGATTATTTGGTAGCCTTTACCAGCCTGCCATGATGATTTAAATATCAACTCTGTCACCCATCATTTTAGCTAGTTAATATGATCAGTAACCTAATCATTTACATGATTTATGATATCATAGGACCAAAACAAGCAGGCTTTTTCTATTGCTGAGACTGAATCTCTGTGCATCAGTGCTTCAGAGAAAACATGTGTCAAGCTGCCAATGTTTTCAAGATCAGGCTCCAAATAAAGTCAATAATGAGTTTCATAAGTGTATTTCTAACCATGTCTCTACATGACAGCCAATGACATGACACCAAACATACTGGATGAAATGGGTCTCCATGGAGAAAAGCAATTCTCGACAGAGGAAGCTCATCAGATGCCAGCTTTATATAAGATTATAAATATTAGAGTGTCCAAAGGACTGACGGATTGAATAGCTTTCAGGTAATCTATTAAAAGGGCTTCCCTCGTAGCTCGGTTGGTAAAGAATCTGCCTGCAATGCAGGAGACCAGGGTTCAATCCCTAGGTTGGGAAGATCCCCTGGAGAAGGAAACGGCAACCCACTCCAGTATTCTTGCCTGGAGAATCCTATGGACAGAGGAGCCTGGCAGGCTACAGTCCAAAGGGTCGAAAGAGTCGGACACAACTTAGCAACTAAACCACGAATCTACTAAAAGTGTTGTTTCACTCAAGCTGCCTTTCATGAGGACTAAGCAGTGGCAAGTTCAAAGTTTTACCTCTAAGCAAGTACCTGGGGTGCAGCCAGTTCTCACCACTGGGTGCTAACAGAGCCATATGCTACAAAAGCAAGGTCTTATCTCCTGCTCAGCCTGCTGTCATCATGAGACAACACAGCCAGGCCCTTGAGGTCAAAGGCTCATGGAGAGGTATAAAGCTGCCATGCTTCCAAATGATTGCCTTCCCTGCCCCCAAAGACACAGCAAACTCAATGTGGATTACTTACCAAACGTGTACTGTTTACCTAAATCTTTGCTTTAAAATGGCAGATGGTACATTTTCCCCAAAATTCTAACGAAAACACAGAAATGACTTTTAAAAAATCGAAGAAGAAAGATGAAGACAATTTGGCAAGCACACTATTGCAAATATTGGGGTAATTTCCATTGAATATAAGGTTGATGGTTATGGATTGAGAAATATAACTGCCTATGTTTTCTGAAAAAAGACAGAACAGCCTGGCCCTTCTGAAACGCATAAGTATGTAATTCTAACATCATCTTTCCCTTCCCTGCTTGCTCTTGAAATTGGCAGCCAGGGTTTAAGTTAACCTGAAGAGTGCACAGCAATTCCACAAGCATGTGCTTTCTGTTCCTGGGCAGCTAGCAAAGTTCTCCATCATCCCCAAAATATGACAGCTAGGGTTCCTGGAAGGAGATCTGCAGAACATCAGTCTTACAAGATGAATCTCAAAAAGCCTCATCCAGCTCCATCTTGAGGAGTTATAAAGCCATCACAATCTCAGAGAGGACATTCAGTAAAGAATCCGTTGTGGTTCTGTTTCACTATTTCTTAAATGCATTTGAATACATGGCACTTTTATTTTTCACTTAATATGAAAAATACACACATTTGGAAGAACTACCACTCCCTGAAACGTATTTTCAGAAGATGTTCTAAATCCATTTAGGGAAAAGTTCCCAGAGAACAACAGAGCAGGAAGTGGAGAAGTGTGGGGACAGGTAGGGACACACTGCATTCTGGGAAATGCAGTCCCTCCCAGCAAAGCACGCTGGGATGAGACAGATTTGGAGAGAGGCTTAATGCCCTCTGACACAGTTGCTTACTGAATCTCTTCAGTGTCAGAGAAAGTGCCATAGACAGAACGATGAACAATGTGGTAAACAACACCTGCAAAATAATTCAGAGGACTTTTTTTTTTTAATGAAACTTACAAAGAACTAAATGAAGACAGACTAAGAGGAAAGTCACAGGAAGAGTCAAAAAAGATCACAAGCTGAGCTTGAGGTGTTCGGTGAGTTAAGGAAGGAGGGTTACCAATAAAACCGACCTTCTAATCCCAAGATTTAAGTCTCCACAAAGAGGAGACTGAATTGCTAAGGCGGTGCTCCCTTTCCCAGCTGTATGAGGGAAACGACAGAAACATCAAGACTAAGACGAAATGCGTGGGGAGGAGCAAGGATGCGGGCAAGGACAGAATTACAGACGATTCTTACAAAATACATACACAAACCTGCACACACACACAAAAAACTTAACACAACCAAAGGAAGAAGCAAATGAAGAAATATTTCTTGAATTTTAGAAGAATTCATTATAAATCAAAGAGACTTACAATACTGAAATATTATTTCAAATCTAAATATTTTCTGGTAAATCTAAATATTTTCTGGTAAAATAGATATTTTTATTGAACAAGGAGTACCTATTACAACAGATTCTTACAGAAAAATAATGATGTTGATTAAAATCAGATTGACTTCAGATTTTTCCTTCCTTATACTAAAAACAAAGAAAAAGGAGTAAATGTCTTCAGCTTATGTAATAACACAAGAAAATTGGTTTTGAGGTTAAGAATGGCATTGTTACATATAAAAGCCCAGAAATTAATAAAAAGTGATATAGCTGGAATAATTGCATAAATTCATAATCCAGCAGATTGGAAAAATAGAATGAATATAAAATCCATCCACCTGAAAGAGAGAACAGAGTTCAGAAACCAAGACAGGCAAATCATACCACAAAGGCAGTGATGCTGAACACTGAAATAATTTAAGCACATAGTTCATATGTGTTTATTCCAGTTTTTGGATTTCTGATAATTAAATGTCTCTCAAAAGTAGGAAGATTATCAAGAAGCAATACTTAGTTCCTTTGTTTGGAACATAAGAATGCAAAATATAGATCAGTAATAAAGCATCCCAGTCCACACTGGATACAACATAAAAGCAGAGGAGGGGCACGAAGGAAGAAACAGACAAAAATCAGTCTGTGGGTGAGGCTTGGCAGAGGAGAAAACAAATGAGATAACTGCAGATAAATTATTTAAGACTTAAGACTTCAAGAAAGATAAATTGCATTGGTTTGAAAGTGCCACAGGATGAAATACAGGGAAATAAGAAAACTGACATTATAATGAAATTTTAAAATATTCTAAACAAAGAAAAAACTCACAGTTGCCTGAGAGGAAGAGCCAATGACCCATCACAGCGATTCGACATCAGACTTCATAATAGCAACACTAGGTTCACGAGACAATGAAGTCATATTTTTTTAAGTGTTTGAAGCAAAGGTACATTAAACCTGGAATTTTATATCCAGCCAAATTGCCTTTCCAATGTGATAAAATAATTGTCATAGAAGGCTTCATTAGGCTTGTCACACAAAGGCCCATTTTAAAAAGATTCTGTGAGAAAGTACTCAAATAAAAAAAAGGAAGAAAGTAAATGTTGTAGGAGATTCCTGAAGTAGGGGTGAAAAAAATACCTGTTAAGTTTCCTTCTGTCTTTAAAAGGCTAAAAGCATCCCCCAAAAGGAAAGACAAAGCAAATCCATAACTAACAAAACAAAACTCCAGAGAATAGCAAGATGATGGGGTGATGGTAGGCGTTAATGACACAAAGCAGCTACACTTGCTATCACTTGAAACAGGCAAAAAATGTTTTTAAAAGGAAGAAGAAGTTGGATAATTTACATTGAATTTTCAAATCATAGAAAAATTCAAATTTCTTGATGTGTGTGCTTAGCCGCTTAGTAGTGTGCAACTCTCCATGACACTTTGGACTGTGGCCCACCAGGCTCTTCTGTCCATGGGATTTTTCAGGCAAAAATACTGGAGTGTGTTGCCATTTCCTTTTCCAGGGGATCTCCCCAACCCAGGGATCAAACACACATCTCTTGCATTCCTGCCCTGGCAGGAAGATTCTTTACCACTGCACCACCTAATAAACTCAGAGAGCATAGAAAAATTCAGAGTGGATATTTCAAAACAACCTGGAACTAACTAATTAATCCAACCACAAGATATCAAAGTTCATAGAATGCAGCAAAAGTGTAGTAATTTGTGGAATATGTATGACTTCTAATTCTTAGAAGAAAAGATCTAAAAATTTAGAAAGAGGATAGTAATAATTCCAAATACATATAAGAAAGGTAAAGATAACAGAAATCAACAAATCAAGATTTGTTTATTAAAAAGTAATCATATACAACTATTTGCCACGTATTGCACTGTCTTTTATAATTAGTAACTTATCTAGATAACAGAAATCAACAAATCAAGATTTGTTTATTAAAAAATAATTATATACAACTATTTGCCAGGTATTGCGCTAAGTCTTTTATAATTAGTAACTTATCTAGACATTATAAAAACCATACCACAATGGCAAAGGTGCCAACCAAAAGACAAAGAGTTGAAATGATTTATACAAGAGCATGTGGCTAGCAACTGCTGCAGCCAGGATTTGGTTACAAAGACTGGGCTTCTTTGCTTTGTTAAAATGGAAAGATTCAAACAGAGATAAAGCTATTTGTTTAAAAAAAGAATAACAGAATGGAAAGATTTCTGGGATTATTGATTTTTCAAGAAAGAGAGAAGTTACAAATAAATAACATTATTAATGAAAAAGTGACCAATATAGGAGAGATTAAAAATGTAAGAGAATGTTGGTAACTCCTCTATGCCAGTAACATTTAAAAGTTAACAAGGATATTGATTAAAACTAATGCATAAATGGCTTAAGAAGAAATAAAATACAAAAATTCCTATAGCTTTTAAATGAATTTTAAAACAGTAGTTTATATATATATATTAATCCCAAACTCCTAGTCTATACCTGCCACACTTTTCTCCCCTTTGGTTACCATAAATTTGTATACACTATTATATTTAAAATAGAAAACTAACAAGGACCTACTATATAGCACAGGAAACTCTGTGCTCAGTATTCTCTCATAGCCTAAATGGAGAAGAATTAGAGAAAGAATAGACCATGTATCGTATAACGGAATCACCTTGCCGTTCACGTGAGACTAACACGACATTGTTAATCAACGATGCTCCAACATAAAATAATTTTTCAATTTAAAAATAAAATAGTAATTAAATTTTGTGCACAGATAAGTTCTTGACAGCCTCACATGCAATTTCCAGTAAATTCATAAAGAACAGGTCCTTTTAGAAATTTTAAGAAGAAGGAAAAGACCCTAACTCATGACCCACTCTAAATCTGATACCCAAAGAAACAAAACAAAAAAATACACACAGCATGAAATTTTACTGAACCATTTCATTTATAAATATAGAGGCAAAATATTCAGCAAAAATATTTAAAACAAATTCTGAACAATTATTACAACAGCATTTAAACTAAATTAAATACATTAATAGAGAAAATTCATCTTCACCTCACAGTGGCAGAAAAAGCTTTTCATTATACTCAGTATCTATTCATGATGAAAATCATGATATAATAGAATAGGAGAAAAGTTTTTTAATCTGATAAAAGGTATCTACAAAGTGTACTTAATAAACATAATCCTAAATGGGGAAATAGCAAAGCAATTACTTTAAAATCAGAAAGATGAAAGGATGATCACCATTATCAAATCTATTCAACATGATACTAGAGGTTCTAATGTATACAAAATGAAAAAGGGGGGGAAAAGACGTAAAGATTTTAAAGAGAAAATGACTCACTGTTTCAGATTAGATTTATGTGTATATAAAACAAAAAATGATCTTGAGAATAATCTTTAGCTATGAGATGAATTTAGCAAAGTGAGTGATTGAAAAATCTATTGATATAAAGTCAGCTGTATGTCTGTGTACCAAATAATTGGAAAAAAATCTTTAAAGAACAAAATTTAAAATAATAACATAGCAGATAAATCTAACAAAATAGGTGAAAGACCTATATTAAGAAAATTATAAAAATTACTGAACGTCATTAAAGAACTTTAAAAAGTGAACAGTTAACTCATGAAAAAGACACACATAATAAGGTAAAGACACTAATTTTCTCAAATTGATCTATATGAGCAAATAAATGCTGAGCAAAATACTATCAGTATTTCCCCTCAAACTTGGAAGAATAAAGAACTAAGAATAGCTAAGGCATTTCTGAAGAAGAATTGGGAGACAGGACCCAACTTAAACGATAGCATATTTTATGCATTTATTATTAAGCCACAGAAATTATAATAGTTTAGTATTGGTACTGGGATCAGTCAATTGACCAGCATATTAGGATAGAGAACCCAGAAACAGATCCACACGTGTCGATGGAAATTTGCTACGGAGATGAGGAAGCACCATTAATCATTAGGACAAGTACTGTCCATACACAGAAATGAGATAAATGGTTGGTTATCAATAACTCTTTAAAAATGAAATTAAAATCCCTCAAATAAAATCTCTCAAAAAATAAAGTACAGTAAAGCACATTCACAGACACACACATACTAAATAACCAATGGAAAATGTTAAAGGATGTTTTCAGGCTACTGGAAAAAATTATCACATGGAAATGTGGAACTCACAGATCTTTATTAGCATGGAGGAAACTGTATATATAGAATAGATTTTAAATGTTTGTCATTTTAAAAATATATCTGAATGTGTAAAATAAAATTACCAGCCGTAAGTAAAGGGACCAGGTTCAATATATGGAGTAAAAGGGTGTGCACTCATCTCCTCGTGTGAGAGCACCAAAATTGCAACAACCATTGACACGAGGATGCTGGAAACCACCAAAAAAGATACCCCATGTCCAGAAATAAAGAAGAAGCTGCAGAGAGATGGCAGGAGGGGCACAATCACAATAAAATCAAATCCCATACCTGCCAGGTGGGGGATCCACAGACTGGAGAACAATAACACCACAGAAGTTCAGAGGTTCTGAATCCCACACCATGCTTCTCAGTCTGGTGATATGACAAAGGGACTGGGAATCCCCAGGGAACCTGGCCTTGAGGGCCAGCGAGATTTGATGATAGGCCTTTCAGAGGACTGAGGTTAACAGAGACTCCAGTTTTGGAGGGCACAAACAAAGTTTTGCATGCAAAAAGACCCAGAGGAGAGGAGCAATGACCCCACAGGAGACTGAACCGAAACTGCCCGCCAGTGTTGGAGGGCCGCCAGTGGAGGGCGGGTCAGCAGGGAGTCACCACTGGGACAGGGGCACTGGAAGGGCCCCCCCGGGGCATAAACCCTCTTGGAGTTCACCATTAACCCCACCTTAGAGCCCACAGCCCTCAGGCTGGGGCTCCTCAGGCCGGACAGCTACCAGGGAGGGAGTGCAAACCCGCCCAGCAGCAGATAATTGGATTAAAGCTTTACTAAACGTGGCCCTGCCCACACAGTTTTCCTATCGCCAGTCCCTCCCATCAGGAAGCTTACACAAGCCTCTTAGCCTCATCCATCAGAGGGCAGACAGAAGAAGCAAGAAGAAGCAAAATCTTATAGCAGCTAAAACAAAAACCATATTATAGAATGTTAATCATGATGAAAAAGCAGAAAGTTATGTCCCAGATGAAGCGAAAGTCATTCAGTCATGTCCAACTCTTTGTGACCCCTTGGACTGCACAGTCCATGGAATTCTCCAGGCCAGAATACTGGAGTGGGTAGCCTTTCACTTCTCCAGGGGATCTTCCCTATCCAGGTCTCCTTCATTGCTTTACCAGCTGAGCCACAGGGGAAGCCAGATGAAGGGACAAGGTTAAATCCCAGAAAAACAAGCAAATAAAGTGGAGACAGGCAACCTTGCAGAAAAAGAATTCAGAATAATGACAGTGAAGAAGATCCAGGATCTTGGGAAAAGAATGGAGGCATAGATTGAGAAGATACAAGAAATGTTTACCAAAGGCCTAGATGAACTAAAGAACAAACAAAAAGAGATGAATAATACACTAGAAGGGATCAACAGCAGAAGAATGGATAAATGACTGGGAGGACAGAATGGTGGAAATCACTGCCTCAGAACAGAATACAGAGAAAGAATGAAAAGAAATGAAGCCAGCCTAAGAGAACTCTGGGACAATATTAAAAGCACCAACATTTGCATTATAGGGGTCCCACGGAGAAGAGGGAAGAGAGAGAGAGAAGACCTGAGAAAATATTTGAAAAACTTCCCAAACATGGGAAAGGAAACAGTCAACCAAGTCCAGGAAGCACACAGAGTCCCAGGAAGGATAAACCCAAGGAGGAATACACTGAGACACACAGCAATCAAACTGACAAAAATGAAAGGCAGAGATAGAACACTAAAAGCAACAAGGGAAAAACAACAAATAACATGCAGGGACCTCCCCTCAGGCCATCAGCTGATTTCTCAATAGAAACTCTGCAAGCCAGAAGGGAATAGCGTGATATATTTAAAGTGATGAAGGGAAGAACCTACAGACAAGAATATTCTACCCAGCAAGACCCTCCTTCAGATTTGATGGAGAAATCAAAAGCTTTCCAGACAAGCAAAAATTAAGAGAATTCAGCACCAACAAACCAGCTTTACAACAAATGCCAAAGGAACTTCTCTAGACAGGAAACACAAGAGAAAGAAAAGACCTAGAGAAAATAAACCCAAAACAATTAAGAAAACAGTAATAGGTATCATACATATCCACTCCAGTATTCTTGCCTGGAGAATCCCATGTAAATGGATTAAATGCACCACCCAAAAGACATAGACTGGCTGGTGGATGAAAACATGAGAACGTATCCACTTACACTTACCGCATCACTCTGCTTGATCTCCCCAAACTGTATGCAATTATTTTATATTGTTAATTTACTCATGTTCCCATTAATGCTTGTGATTGTAATTATCTTTTTTGGGGGGGGGGAGGGATCTGGCTATTTATTGTGAAAACTGATAAACATGTTTTACTGTTGTGATTATGTAACTATTACTCAATACCATTGTATCATGATTGGTCCACAGAAAAATAATAGGACGACTCACGGGGTCACAAAGAGTCAGACACGACTGAGCGACTGAATTGAACTGAACTGAACTGATATCACCAAAACTAGAATCTAATAGAAAAACCTGTAATCACATTTTAAAATCTGAATGCATATCAGAATTATCTTGAAATTTTTTTAAAAATACAAATGCTCAGGTATCGCCTATTTTCTCCAGAGCTCCAGATAAGCATACAATGAGCAGTCATGTTTAAAAACAACTGGACTATATGATGATCTTTCACTTTCATCTAGTTTGATTCACTTTTCCTAGTTTATATTCAGTGCTCCCATTTCATTTAGTTTATGTTCTCTAATTTCCCAATCTCTTCTTTTTCTTTTGATGTTCTTTCTCAAACCTTTATCAAGTGTAGTAGGAAAGCTTTCATATACATATATATAAACATGTATGCTGCTGCTGCTGCTGCTAAGTCGCGTCAGTCGGTCCGACTCTGTTCGACCCCACAGATGGCAGCCCACCAGGCTCCCCCGTCCCTGGGAGTCTCCCGGCAAGAACACTGGAGTGGGTTGCCATTTCCTTCTCCAGTGCATGAAAGTAAAAAGTGAAAGTGAAGCCGCTCAGTCATGTCCGACTCTTAGCGACCCCATGGACTACAGCCTACCAGGCTCCTCCGTCCATGGATTTTCCAGGCAAGAGTACTGGAGTGGGGTGCCATTGCCTTCTCTGATAAACATGTATAATATATATATTTTAGAACACTGATGAATTTTTACCTAACAAAAAAAAGTGACATTTTGATTACACTTGTTTGACTTAGTATGAATATTAGATTTCTAATTAAAAAATAGATATACAATAAGCAACAAAGGTTTACTGTATAGCATAGGGAACTAAGTCAATATCTGTGATAAAAAATAATTTCAAAAATAACATAGGTGTATTTGTATAACTGAATCATATTGCTGTGCACCTGAAATACTATAAGTCAACAATACTTCAATAAAATAAATATATTAAAAAACATAAGTAAAAATAAAAGTAATGACAATAATAACTAAGTATAGGTAGGATCGTGGAAATTGAAATTATACTATTGTGAGGTTCTTTCACTATATGTGAACAGGTATAATATTTGAAGGTAGAAGATAATAAATTAAAGATATATATGATACACCCTAGCACAAGCACTAAATAATAACTTCAAAATTATAAACATATATCTAAGAAAGTTAGAACCAAGATTGCCAGGAGGAATATCAACAATCTCAAATAAACAGATGATACCACTCTAATGGCAGAAAGAGGAGAGGATCTAAAGAGCCTCTTCATAAGAGTGAAAGAGAAGAATTTAAAAAAAAAACTGTCTTAAAATTCAACATTCTGAAAACAAAGATAATGGCATTCAATCCCATCACTTCATGACAAAGGGAAGGGGGGGAAAGTGGAAACAGTTGATAGATTTTACTTTCTTGGGCTCCAAAATCACTGCAGATGGTTACTACAGTATGAAATTAAAAGACCATTACTCCTTGGAAGGAAAGCTATGACAAACATAGACAGCATATTAAAAAGCAAAGATATCACTTTGCCAACAAAGGTCCATATAATCAAAGATACAGTTTCTCCAACAGTCATGTATGGATGTGAGAGTTGGACCATAAAGAAAGTTGAGCACTGAAGAAATGCTTTCAAACTGCGGGGATGGAGAAGACTCTTGAAAGTCCTTTGGAGAGCAAGAAGATCAATCAAACCCATCAATCCTAAAGAAAATCAACCCTGAATATTCATTGGCAGGACTGGTGCTGAAGCTGAAGCACCAATACTTTGGTCACCTGATGTAAAGAGTTGACTCATTAGAAAAGACCCTGATGCTGGGAAAGATCGGAGGCAGGAGAAGAAGGGGATGACAGAGGACAAGATGGTTGGCTGGCATCACCAACTCAATGGACATGAGTGTGAGCAAGCTCTGGGAGATGGCAAAGGACAGGGAAGTCTGGCATGCTGCAGTCCATGGGGTCTCAAAGAGTCGGACACATCTGAGTGACTGAACAATAACAATACATAAGAAACAAAAGACATTGGCCATAAAATAAAACTGGTAAATCAGATCCCACTAAACATTAAACTATTGGTTGAAATTATTTAAATGCTTAAAACCTTTAAAGACAACATTAAGGAAATAAAAAAGCAAACCGTGAGCTGGGGGAAAATGTTAATAATACATATATTCAACAACTAATTAATATCTAAAATATTTTTTAAAAAATCATGCAACTCAATAAAAGGAGAAAAAAACAATTCAATGTTTTAAATGGGAAAAATATTTGAATAGATATTTCAGAAAAGAACATAATAAAAATTTCAAATGAGCATATAAAATGGTGCTCAATATCATTCCTTAGTCATTATAGAAGAGAAATTTGAAAACACAAAGAGATACCACTAGAGTGACAAAGCTGTAATAGACATACCAATGTTAGTTAGCAAGAATCGAGCAACTAGAACTTTCATACTATGCTGGTGGTATGCAAAAAGGTTCAGCCAATATGGACAACAATTTGTCAATCTCTTATAAAGCTAGACACACACTAGCAATGTCCCTAGATATTGACTCAAGAGAAATGAAAGCCTAAGTCCACATAAGGAATTGTAATGAATGCACTTAGTAGCTTTATTCATGATCCAAGAATATAAATGTCCATAAAATTGTATTCATATAATGGAATACAATTTGTTGATAAACAGAAACCACTCATATACAAAAAACTTCAAAACATTAGGCTAAGTTAAAAAAAAAGTGTTGTAAAAAATGATTATATATTTTACTTATATTTTCCAGAAAAGATAAAACTTGGGCTTCCCAGGTAGCTCTAGTGACAAAAAATATATCTGCCAATTCAGGAGATGCAAGAGATGAGGGTTCAATCCTTGGGTCAGGAAGATCCCCTGGAGTAAGAAATGGCACCCCATTCTAGTATTCTTGTATGGAAAATTCCATGGACAGAGCAGTTTGGTGGATTACAGTCCATGGTGCCACAAAGAGTTGGACATAACTGAGCAACTGAACACACCCACACAAAATCTATAGTGACAGATACCAGATCATCATTTGTATACAACAGAGGAGGGAACTGAACTCCAAGGGACATGAGAGAATTTGGGGGTCATGGAAACATTCCATTCCTTAAATAGACTGGTGATTACCTAAACAAATTTAACATGATACATTAACTCATTTAATATTAAGTACACAGAACAAACATTACTAACATAAATTTAAATTTTAGTCTCAGGAGAATATTTACAACATGGTATCCTTATTTAAAAGTTCAAAACTATTTAAACCAAACTGCTTCAAACAGGAAGACAGTGGCACATAAACAAATATGTGATTGACATAAACAAATATGTGATTGCTGTTTTTCAATTGCTCCGTCGTGTCTGACTCTTTTTTGAACCCATGGACTGCAGCACATCAAGATTCACTGTCCTTCACCATCTCCCAGAGTTTGCTCAAACTCATGTCCATTGAGTCAGTGATGCTATACGCCATCTCATCCTCTGTCATCCCCTTCTTCTCCTGCCCTCAATTTTTCCCAGCATCAGGGGCTTTTCCAATGAGTCAGCTCTTCACATCAGGTGGCCAAAGTATAGGAGCTTCAGCTTTAGCATCAGTCCTTCAAACGAATATTTAGGGTTGATTTTCTTTAGGATTGACTGGTTTGATCTCCTTGTAGTCCAAGGCACTCTCAAGAGTCTTCCTCAAGACCACAGTTTGAAAGCATCAGTTCTTTGGCACTCAGCCTTCTTTATGATCCAACTTGCACATCCATACATGACTACTGGAAAAACCATAGTTCTGACTAGACAGGCCTTTGTCAGCAAGTAATGTCCCTGCTTTTTAATATGCTGTCTAGATTTGTCATAGCTTTTCTTGTAAGGAGAAAGTGTCTTTTAATTTCATGGCTGCAGTCACCATCTGCAGTGATTTTGGAGCTCAAGAAAATAAAGTCTGCCACTGTTTCCATATCTATTTGCCACGATATGGATGTGAGAGTTGGACTGTGAAGAGGGCTGAGTGCCGAAGAATTGATGCTTTTGAACTGTGGTGTTGGAGAAGAATCTTGAGAGTCCCTTGGACTGCAATGAGATCCAACCAGTCCATTCTGAAGGAGATCAGCCCTGGGATTTCTTTGGAAGGAATGAGGCTAAAGCTGAAACTCCAGTACTTTGGCCACCTCATGCGAAGAGTTGACTCACTGGAAAAGATTCTGATGCTGGGAGGGATTGGGGGTGGGAGGAGAAGGGGACGACAGAGGATGAGATGGCTGGATGGCATCACGGACTCGATGGACCTGAGTCTGAGTGAACTCCGGGAGTTGGTGATGGACAGGGAGGCCTGGCGTGCTGCGATTCATGGGGTTACAAAGAGTTGGACATGACGGAGCAACTGAACTGAACTGAACTGATGGGACCAGATGCCATGATCTTCGTTTTCTGAATGTTGAGCTTTAAGCCAGCTTATTCACTGTCCTCCTTCACCTTCATCAAGAGGCTCTTTATTTCCTCTTACTTTCTGCCATAAGGGGGGGGGGTGTCATCTGCATATCTGAGGTTATTGATGTTTCTCCTGCCAATCTTGATTCCAGCTTGTGCTTCACCCAGCCAGGCATTCTGCATGTAAGTTAAATAAGCAAGGTGACAATATACATCCTCAACGTACTCCTTTCCCAATCTGGAACCAGTCTATTATTCCATGTTCAGTTCTAACTGTTACTTCTTGACCTGCAAACAGGTTTCTCAGGAGGTAGGTATGGTGGTCTGGTATTCCAGACCTCTTTAAGAATTTTCCACAGTTTGTTGTGAGCCACACAGTGGAACTTCCCATGATAAAATAACCAAACAATCTATTAAAATGTATAAAATAACTGTTTTCAGGCCTTTCTATATCAACCAGTATAAGATTACATTTGAGATCATGAAAAATACATGAGAGGAACCCAACAGTCACACTAGATCATCTTGCCTGAAGACATTTTTCAATCCATTTTACATGGATATCAAATAAAATCACGGATTAGCAGTCTCAGTAGGTGGAGGAAACAGTTTGTGGTACCAAGGAGAGATAAATTTGTGAAGCATGTTAAGAGAGAGGAACAGCTACGCTGCAAAAGGACAAAATATCTCTGTAAGAATTGCATGCATGTTCTTGGATGACTCCTAGGATATGTATCCAGCTTGCACAGAATCTACAAGGATGTGATGGACTTGCTAAAAGCATAGAGAAATAAGAAGGAATTTCAGAGTCTCAGAATGCTGGAGATATGTTACATTTTAAGCTCAGCTAACAACAAGACTCTGATGTTGGGAGGGATTGGGGGCAGGAGGAAAAGGGGACGACAGAGGATAAGATGGCTGGATGGCATCACCAACTCGATGGACGTGAGTCTGAGTGAACTCCGGGAGTTGGTGATGGACAGGGAGGCCTGGTGTGCTGCGATTCATGGGGTCGCAAAGAGTCGGACACGACTGAGCGACTGAACTGAACTGAGCTGAACAATAAATATCTTGATGAATCTCAATCACTTTCAGTGAGACCCCAGAAAGCTGTATCCTCAGTGTAAGAATTCCATTTTAAGAGTGAGAGAAGCAGCTATTCTTACACTACTATAAAATAGATAACTAATGAGAATCTAATTGCAAGACAGGGAGCTCTACTCAAGGCTCTGTGGTAGAAGGGATAGAAGGGATCTATGTATATGTGTACCCGATTCACTTTGCTTTACAGCAGAAACTAACACAGGGTTGTAAAGCAACTAAGTCCCAATAAAAGACAAAAAAAAAAAAGAGTAAAGGAAACACTCATCAAAGAAAGATAACATAAGTCAGACCCTTAAACATATCTCCCAAAATGTAGGTGGAGAGATTCCTTATAATCACAACTTATCAAAACTGACTCAAGAAATAACACAGAACCTAAATACACATACTATTGCATGTATACATGTGATCAACATTACTTTGCTTCACTAATGGAATCTCCCACATATTTAAGAATGAAGTTACACCCATGCTATAAACTGTTTCAGAAATAAAAACAAGGGAACAGGTTCTATCTCATTTTAAGAACCTCAACCCTCAAAAACCTTGATACTGAAATCTAACAAGGATATTACCACATAGGATAATTACAACATAAAAATATAAAGAAATCACCACAAAATTTTAGCAGATTGAATGTGGTGGTGCATAACAAGGATAAGGAATTATGACCTGCTGCTGCTGTTGCTGCTAAGTCGCTTCAGTGGTGTCCGACTCTGTGCGACTCCACAGACGGCAGCCCACCAGGCTCCACCGTCCCTGGGAGGCTCCAGGCAAGAACACTGGAGTGGGTTGCCACTTCCTTCTCCAATTCTCTAAGGCTGCTGCTGCTAAGTCACCTCAGTCGTGTCCAACTCTGTGCGACCCCATAGATGGCAGCCCACCAGGCTCCGCCGTCCCTGGGATTCTCCAGGCAAGAACACTAGAGTGAGTTGCCATTTCCTTCTCCAGTGCATGAAAGTGAAAAGTGAAAGTGAAGTCACTCAGTCATGTCTGACTGTTTGCGACCCCATGACTGCAGCCTACCAGGCTCCCCCGTCCATGGAATTTTCCAGGCAAGAGTACTGGAGTGTGGTGCCATCGCCTTCTCTGAATTATGACCCAGCAGGGCAGGGCTTATTTGAACAATGAAAAATTGCTCAACTTTCAAAAATCAATGAATGTGAAAGTTTTTGAATGAGATGGTGTCGACTCAGTTCTCCCTGCTCTGCCCTAAGTACAACATGAGTGCTAAGTCGCTTCAGTTATGTCCGACCCTTTGCAACCCTATGGACCATAACTCACCAGGCAAGAATACTGGAGTGGGTTCCCATCCCCTCCTCCAGGGAATCTTCCTAATCCAGGGATCAAACCTGTGTCTCTCAGGTCTCCTGCATTGGTGAAAGTGAAAGTGAAGTCGCTCAGTCGTGCCCGACTCTTTGCGACCCGTGGACTGTAGCCCACCAAGCTCCTCTGTCCATGGGACTCTCCAGGCAAGAACACTGGAGTGGGTTGCCTGCATTGGTAGGCAGGTTCATTACCACTGGCGCCACCTGGGAAGCCCTGGTACAACTATACATCCTGGAAATAATGCCACAGGCCACCCAAAGATCAATCTGAAAGGGGCAAACTAGCTGACGAACTGGAGGAACATCAGTGAGAGAACACCCTATGGTCCTCAACCAAGAAAAGAAAGCGGAGCCTAGAGCTGGGAACTAGGAGCCAGCCACAGAAGGTAGGCCACCAGGCTCATTCTTCACCTAGCCAGCCCAGGAGCACTGGTAAGGGAGATCCATCAAGAACTCACCTGGCAACAAAGGACCCAGTCTGGAAACTAACCCCTTCCATACCAGCCTGAACCTCTCCTGGCCCACCAAAATTTATCAGGCAGCTGGGCAGCACAGGGAAAGGGCTCTCACTATACTCACATGGCCGAGGCATTCCTTTTGTCACTGTGGGTGCAACTCTGTTCCCTTACAAAGAGACACAGAGGCAGGCAGGCAGGACCAATGAGGGAGATTCCTCCACAGCAAGTGTTCAGTCCACGAAACCTCTTTTCCCCAGAGGCCTGAGAATGCCCTCCATCACTAAGAGCCACGGGTGGCCTTAGCAAGGTGCATCCTGCCACAACCTGGGCTCCACCAGGGACGTGCTTTCCGTTCCCCAGAAGCATGGTCTGGCCTCAGGTGCCCAGCCTGGGAAGTGCTCCTCATCTTCACAGGCCAGAGATTCTTTTCCTCAGAAAGAAGTACCAGGTGGGGTCCATCCTGGAGAAACCCCTTCACCTTCCCCAGGAAGCATGAAGAGGAAGCAATAGGAGCCCAATGGCACCAGGTAAACCCAGCAGATCAAATCAGCAGCACACAGTAGCAGCAACTCCCAGGCAGAGCAGTGGTAAAGAATCTGCCTGCCAACGCAGGAGAGGCAAGAAATGTGGGTTTGATCCCTGGGTCAGGAAGATGGAATAGGAAATGGCAACCCATACTCCAGTATTCTTGCCTGGAGAACTCCTTGGACAGAGGAGCCTGGCGGGCTGTAGTCCATGGGGTCACAAAGAGTCAGACATGACTGAGCACACACACACAGCTTAAAATTAAGTAGTCACTGTAAGCACAGCAGACAAAACCAGGCCAGACATGTACGCTTAAACTAAACAGGGTAAATCCCTACTAAAACAAAAGACTTAACTAGAACACAGTCCCCTAAGATAATTACCGTGATGCAATAAAAAAGTACTTATCATATCAAGGACCAGGAAAATCACAACTCAGATTTAAAGAAAGACAATCAGCTGATGCTAAGACCAAGATAATCAGATGTTAGAATTATCTGATGAAGATTTTAAATTTCATTATAAAAATGCGTCAATAAGAAATTACAAAATCTCTTAAAACAAGGGAAAAAATAGAAAATCTCAGCAAAGAAAAAAAACATAAAATAGATCTGAATGAAGCATCAGAAATAAGAACAACAGAAAGAGCAAAACTATGAGTATATACAATAGACTGGCCTCCACATAAGTTTTTATATGTCATGTTTGATGATTGAAACAGAAAATATAATACTATCTGACACTCAGACAATTACATTTAAAAGTGAAGAAAATAAAGAAACTCAAATGAAAGCAAAATTTCCATTTGTCACTCAAAGCAGTAAAATGTTGACCAGTAGACTGGTGTCACATATGTATACTGTAGTACCCAGAGCAAACACACACATACCTGCAAACTGAGGAAATCTGAAAGTAAATTAGATTCGTGTACTATATAATATCTACTATTGAAAGAAACATACAAGGTATATTTGATCTCAGGATCTCTCTGCATTATTTATTACAACCAAATGTGAATCTACATTAATCCCAAAATAAAAGTTTAACTTAGAAAAGTAATATTATGAAAAGGAGAAAGTAGGAGGTAACCATCTTTCCAAATACTGGAGCATATTATGAAATAAAAATATTCAAACATGAAGGTCTAGCACTTATGTAAAAAAGAGAATTAACAAGCTACCATTAAAAGGAAAAAATAAATCAGTGGAATGTACTGCATTAACAGGAAAAAGGAAAAATATAATTATCTCAATAGATGGAAAAGAGACTTTCACTAAATGTAAAAATGCTTTTGACTAATACCCCCTTTCACAAAGCTGTTAGGAAGCTAGAATTCAAGGGGGTTTTCTCAACCTGAAAAATGAACACAAAATATGTGGCAAACAAAATGGTGCATTATAAAAAGCTGTCCTCTGAGCTTAAGAACCAGACAAGTATACCCACTATCATTACATCTATTCAACGTGAATTGATGACCCTAAGTAGTGCAATAAGTAAAGGAGAAAGGAATAAGATAGATAAAAATTTAAGAAGGAAAAAAACTATCATTTTTCATAGATGATGTGATTGTGTTTATAGAAAAATCCTAAAGAATCTTCAGGTAAACTATTAGAATAAATCAATGACTAGAGTTCACTAGAGGCAAGTTTCATATACAAATCAACTATATTTCTATATATGCACAATAATACACAGAAAAATAAATCTAAGTATATTCCCTGGTAGCTCAGTTGGTAAAGAATCTGGCTGCAGGAGACCTGGGTTCTATTCTGGATTGGGAAGATCCCCTGGAGAAGGAAATAGCAACCCACTTCAGTATCCTTGCCTGGAAAAATCTCATGGACAGAGAGGAGCCTGGTGGGCTGCAGTCTATGGAGTCACAAAGAGTTAGGCACAACTGAGTGACTAACACTTACTTACTTACACTTATATACCATATATAAGATCACTGCAAATGTCAATATCTGAGAGCCAAAATCAAACAAAAGTCACTCATGATCTCTACAGCAATAGCTACAAAACTGTGTTGAGAGAAATTAGAGATCTAAATAAATTCAGGGGATACCATGTCCATGAGTTAGATTAGTCAATATTGGTAAGATGTTAATTCTCCCTAAGTTGATCTAGGGTCCATGCAATTTCAATTGAAATGCTAAATTTATAAAAAAGTGAAAAGGGCCCAAAACAACCAAATATATCTTGGAAAAAAAAAAAAAGAGAGAGAAAGAGCTAGAGAACTTACACTACCAGAATTCAAGAGCTATTATAAAACTATAATCATTACAGTGGTGTAATATTGCACATAGAGATAGAATGGAATGGAAAAGAAGGTCCAAAAACAGACCTACAATATACAGTGGCCAGACCCATGAGAAAGGTAGTATGGCAAACCAGTAACAAAACCATTTATTTACTTTTTAATAAATGGTATTGGGTTAATAGGCTGTTTAGTTTGTTCACTTGTTTTTTATATATCTTGCCTCCAAACTCACTCCACAAGCAAATATCAATTCCAGATGTAATGCAGGTGTGAATATGAACTGCGGAACCAGAATACATTTATAATAAAATATAGGATAATATCTTCATATTCTTAGGTAAACATTTCTTCGATAACATACCACATGTAATAACCAAATAGAAAGAAAGCTAAATAGGGTAAACTAAACTACATTAAAATTAGAAATTTCTGTTCATCCAGAGACATCATTAAGAGCATCAAAAAGGCAAGCTACAAAGTAGGAGAGAACTCCAATGCATATACTTACAAATGACACATATTTGGTTTTCTACAAATCACTGAGAAAAGGCTGAAAACCAAGTCAAAAAATGCATGAAAGACAAACAGACACCTCACAGTGGAGATATCCAAATGATCAATAAACATATGAAAAGGTGAACCACGTTCTTAATAACTATGGAAATAAAATCACCACACTGAGAAGCCATTACCCAGTCCCCAGTAATGGCTAACATGTAGCCGAGTGACAGTCCATATTAGTTCACTGAGGATTAGAGAAGCAGTAACTGGACTCTTAGGAACCACTGACAGGAGTATAAACGGGTACCAGCACTTTAGAAAAGTTTAGCAGCATTTATTAATCATTCACACATCCGTTGACCTAGCAATTCCACTCTGAGGTATATAAACAACAAAAAGGCAGACATATGCTCCCCCAAAGGATGTATCTAAGAGTGTTTATAGCAGAATTATTGCATTCTAAGGCACTTCAGTCATGTCTGACTACTTACAACCCCATGGACTATAGCCCACCAGATTGCTCTGTCCATGGAATTATCCAGTCAAGAGTACTGGACTGGGTTGCCATTTCCTTCTCCAGGGGATCTTCCCAAACCAAGAATTGAACCATCATCTCTCTCTTATATCTCCCGCATTAGTGCCACCTGGGAAGCCCACAGCAGTATTACTGGAAATAGACAAAATCTGCAAACAATTCAAGTATACTCAGTAATAAAATAAACAAAGTATGAAACAGTCGATATGTCAGTAGGTATTAATCATATCTTTTATTTTCTATATTTCTGGTGCTTTGATAGCTGGGCCGCTGCTCTCCCTGGAGAGAGTCCCTTCCAGGGTTAGCCAATTTCTCGAACAGTGAATGACTGTTCTGCAGCAAATTCACCAATCCAGAGCCCACATCTCCCAACGACCTCCTCTGTGGACGTCTTACACTCTCAGCTACTATCCCCCTGCCCTAATCATCCTAGGACAAGATATTTGACAACTAGGAGCAAGCCCCACACCCTGGAGCCTGCTGAAATTATTCAAGCTAGCCAATCCTAAGCCTGCTACCTTGCTTTGCCGATCCCTTCCTACACAAACCACAATAAAGGCTCCTGTTCACATTTCCTTCCCCTCCTCCTTCTGCCTCCTGACTCAGCCTGGTGCTTCCCCATGTGGCCCTGAATGGTATGCCTCCTCCTCTTGGGAATTGTAATAAACTATCTTTTCAGTGGCAGGCATCCCCTGACCTGTTGGCATCACCATACATAAATAATAATAAAACCTACATTTCTAAAAACACAATAGAATGAATGAACCAAATCTATGTACATAAATAATAGTAAATCTCACAACGTGATGGTGAGCAAAAGAAGGCAGTTATAAAAGAGGTCAGTGTGTTGGACATCAGTGTTTCCACCGATACGTGTAACGACCAGAAGGGGGCACAAGGGAGCCCTCTGGGGGCACTAGTGATGTTCTGTTTCTTCTTGTAGGTGTTGATTGCATGGGTGTGTTCTAAAAATTCACTGTGATTTACTCATGATTTAGACATTTTTCTATATTAGTGTTACACTTCAGTTTATATAAGAAAAACCACTAGGATTCAGTCAAAACTATATTCAAATAAAATAGAGAACATTCCAAAACTGGAAAGAATATAAATAAATTATCTAACACCTCACATAATGTTTAAAAATTAACAATGAAAATGAATAGGAGGCAGCAGGGAGACAAGACGGGAAAACAAACAAGTTAATTAGAGTAACATAAAATGCAGCAAAATTGATTAAACAAATTAGAACTAGTTCTTTGAGGCAATCAGTAAAAAAATTCCATCTAGTCTAATTAAAAAATAAAAGCAGCACCACAAAAATACAACAGTATGAATGAAAAGAAATATATTTCAACAGGTAGATATTTTTAAATTATTTGCAAATACTATATCAAGCTTTAATGAAACATTTGAAAATGCCAGTGTTTTATAAGATTTTCTATAAAACAGGTTACTAAAAATGACTTAAGGAAATACAGAAAGCAGAAAAGAAATGTTTCAAGATATCAAAGTAATAGCTCCAACATCAACACCCACTCAGATAATTTTAATTTTTTTCCAACTTTCAAGAGCTCTGTCCATACAAGGGCAAAAGAATGAGCAATTTCTTATATATGTCATGAAGAGAGTACATCCTAATACGGGTTAAAGACAAGCAACTGAGAGAGAAATTACTGGTCAAGGTCACATTCGCATCTAAGTGGAAAACTTCAAGCGCAGTAACAAAAAGGCAAAAGAACCACTATAAAAATTGGGAAGCCAAGGCCAACTGCTGGGAAAGCTCTTCTCATTTGTAAAATGGAGATACACAGAAGAGAATACCCTCTTCTTCCCTGTGTAGCTGTCTTTCTGGGCATGGCAGGTGGAATTGCCACAGCCATCCTAAAACTATGAGGGAAGCTCAGACTCCGCCCTGTGGACAGCAAGAAGAAAGATGAAAAAGACCAGAGCCTTTGATCTTGGCATTGAACGTCTGAAGTGGCCAACCCTGGAGCTCCCGTCCTCTTTTCATGCGAGATAATGTCTCCCTTATTGTTTAATCCACTCAAGGTGAGCATTGTTACTTTCAGACAAGTACACTCTAATAATATACAAAGATGAATTACATTTAGGCAGAGGGGAAAAAAGAGAGAGAGAGAGAAGAGTCTAAGAATTTGTTTTTAAAAAACCACTGAGGAAACATGTAAAATTTAGTAAAGCATAGGACAAATATGATGTCCTAGTCTGTGGGGAAAGAAAGGATTACTGAATAAGTGATAGAAGGAACCAGTACTGAAAAATGTAAAAATGTAAAATGTATGATACACCATAACATTATAATTTATCACAAATCAATCCCATGTGGCAGACTCCACTGAAATAAAATTGAACCATAAAAATACTAGAAGAAAGTATGGGTTAATAGTATCTACTTTGCAAACTGGGTATGGCTTTCTTAAAAAAATACAAGCACATACATTTTTAAATGTCCCTATGTGAAAATATTTTCTTAAAAGGAAACAATATATGGGAACAAAATATTTGACATAAATAATTGTCAATTCTCATATGAAAGAAAGTTATATGAGTTAACAAGAAAATTTTCATTTTGATATTAAAAAAGCAAAGGACCAGAGGTATAATATATAAAATATGAAATGTATATGACCAATGACTACATTTTAAATGTACAATCTCCTAAAATGAAAATGTAGTAACATTATTTTTTCATAATGTTACCAAATTAGCAAGCATGTTTTAATATATCATTCAGTTTTTGAGTATAGGATATAACAGAGACTTCCATATATTACTGATGCTTGTGTAAATTATTAAATCTTTCTATAATCAATTTTAAAACATGTATCAAGAACATCAAGAACCTAAAATTATTATCCTTTGCTCAACTTCTACTTACTAAAAAAATTTAAAGAAATATAGCTATAATAAAAGTATATGTATTTTGGATATTTGTCACAACACTGTTCTACAAGAATATGGTGAAAATGCCTACAGATTCATCATATGGTAAGATAAAATTAATGATGGCTCCCTGTAAGTTGAGTAATGTGTTTCCATTAAAAATCATCATTGTAAAGAATAAAGAAGTGAAAAAATACTCCCAAGACAGCATTAAGTGAAGAAGTCAGGATATAAAATTTATGTGCAATAAATAACCATTTGATAAATATACATATTACTATCTCTATCTCTAAGTACAGGGTGATGGAAAAAAGAAAAAAATATATATATAAGGAAAATGCACCAGAAATGCTAACAGTATTTCTTGGTTCAGAGATTATAGCTGACTTTTATATTCCTCTTTTCATTTATCTGTATTTTCTAAACATGCTACCCTAAATGAGCATGTATCGATGCTATCTCCAAAATGAAGTGATGTCACTTAAAATGAACTATTTAATTCTTTCTTTCCCTTTATTCAGAAGCAGCAGCAGCACTTGTTTTGGTTCTCAGCTCCATCAAAGGTGGTTCTGCACAAGGGTTTGGAACGGTTGACATTTTGAGTAATGTGTTTCCATTAAAAATCATCATTGTAAAGAATAAAGAAGTGAAAAAATACTCCCAAGACAGCATTAAGTGAAGAAGTCAGGATATAAAATTTATGTGCAATAAATAACCATTTGATAAATATACATATTACTATCTCTATCTCTAAGTACAGGGTGATGGAAAAAAGAAAAAAATATATATATAAGGAAAATGCACCAGAAATGCTAACAGTATTTCTTGGTTCAGAGATTATAGCTGACTTTTATATTCCTCTTTTCATTTATCTGTATTTTCTAAACATGCTACCCTAAATGAGCATGTATCGATGCTATCTCCAAAATGAAGTGATGTCACTTAAAATGAACTATTTAATTCTTTCTTTCCCTTTATTCAGAAGCAGCAGCAGCACTTGTTTTGGTTCTCAGCTCCATCAAAGGTGGTTCTGCACAAGGGTTTGGAACGGTTGACATTTTACTTGGGAAACACGCTGCAAGAATGCTAATCCATGCAGAGGGTGAAGTTTATTTCTCTTCTGTAACTCACTGTGCACAGTCGGAGTCTCTATCAGAACAGCTTAACAGACACTGAACAAGTCTCAAGCTGGATCCTCCCAGCCCCACCGCCACCCCCCACCCCTTCCCCATTAGGAACCCACCCACTGCATGGCTCCTGGTACTGGCTTCAGGAGCCACTGAGTAAAGGATCCCACCTAAGAGGCAGCGCCTACTTCATTACCAGGACGCTCCTGTCTGCTGGCTGCTGCCTTTTCCGCCTGGCCTCGCTGCTTAGAACTCCTGAACCCTGAGACTGTGGGACACTTACACAGTGCAGCAGACCTGGGTAAGAATGTTAATCACGCACTTCCAAGCCCAGGGAGGGCTGGGGTCCTGTGGTGTGACAATCACTACACGATGAGCAATTATTACTTTGTGGATTATCAGCAGCCACAAGGCCCTCCCGGGGACATGACATCAAGAGAGGCGTTTGATTCCTGTCCAAAGCCAGCTTTTATGAAGAATCAAAATTGACAGAGAAGACAGGAAAATGTCTTAAACTAGTAAAGGAAAATGAAGCCCTCCCATCTCCCCGGATAGTTGCTGGAACAGGGAAGCTAAGCCAAGGGCATTGGTGGAACTTCATGTCAGCAGCCTCTAAGATCAATGGGAAGAGATGATGAGGCCCTAGTGCTGGCTGGGAGGAGGGGAGGTGGTCAGAAGTAGGAGGAGGAAGTGGACAGTGGGCTCAGGGGAGTGGGGGAGTCACATAAGTATATAATCCTAAAGCCAGAAAGGATGGTCCAGGCCCTTTGCCACATACTCCCAACCCCCACCCCAGGAAATTTGCCTTCCAGCCCCAGCACAGCCACCTGCTTGTTGATACCACCTAACTGAGTTTTTTCAGGCTCTGGGCCTCAGTTTCTCAAGCAGAGCTGCACAGAACATCATGGAGAGGCTGGGGACCAGAGAGAGTGTTAACGTGAAGCTGAACTCCAAACCACTGCATGTCCTCTTCCATAACTGTCTAATATATTTGGGTTGCAGTAAGATATTGTTGCAACAGATTTTCTAGGACTAGAGAAAAGCAGGAAAACCACTGAGCTAAAAATTCTTTCTTAGTCTCTTGGTTTTAACTCAATTCTACTCTATGGAAAGGAGTTTAAAAAAAAAATAGCCCTTTTCTCTCTCTCATCACACCAGGGCATCCTTTGTCCTGTAATGTCAATGCATAAAGCAAACCCACAGTCTTTCTAGATGCTTTCCACCCACTTCCCCACCCTCCTGCCCAAGGAGACAGGCTAACCTCCACTGAGCTAGTGAATTAGGTGGATGGAGCCCATGGGAAATGAGGTTCAAAGGGCCTCAGGAAGCTGGCAATTTTCCCAGAGTTTTCACTGTACCAGGGACCCACGTTAGTGGAACAGAATGATTTCCCCACAACAGAATCTTCAGGACAGAGAAGGGCAGATATCCTCAGCAATCACGTCATGGACAAAATGTTTCTGCTAAGCTGTAGCTCATGCTACACTCCAAGCAAGCCATGCCTCTGGAGAAGAAGTTTTCCTTCTTCCATTCACTACATCAAAATGGTCCTGAAAACAAAATCTCATCAGAGCTAAAGCCCCCAGCTCCCTCTCAGTTCTTGGTCTTGATAAGCAGTGGACATCTCTCCCCAGACATGGAAAGGGAGCTGAGCACTGCTCACCATGCGGAGCACTGTCTCTGGCCTCAGGCTTTGGTACCCAGGTGTAGAGAGGAGCTCCCATACAGGGTACTTCCAGGCAGAAAGCCAGGCCTCTCTGCGCCTCTCCACTCTCGTGGGATCCAGGATAGAATACTCAAGAAGGTCTAAAGCTCCAGTCACCCGAAGCTGATGTAGAGTCCTCACTGCCAAGTGCTGCCTCAGGGTCATTACACGGACTGACCCCTCTATTCAGCCAGGAGGTTCCTACTGTCTGCACCTCTCATCCAGAAGATGAAAGTTCAAAACAAGGAAGTGGCTGCAAAGCTCAGGAGAAGCAGAGCCAGGAGTGCCACAAAGGCCCCCAAGTCAGCGAGACAACGCATGTGTGATGCGCCTTTGTCCACAGTAGGCGCTCAGTGGCCCCTCCCAGGCTCCCTCCTGTCCCGTGCTTTAAACAGCTTTCCCTGTCCCCACCTTTGAAAACTCTCCTACAGGTGGTCTTCACCAATCCCATCCTAGCTCCCGTCACGCGCTGAGGACATTTGCACGGACAACTCCAAGGGACCCTCCTTTGGAGATTTCCATCTGAACAAAGAAAGCCGACTGGATATTTGTAAGGCTCCATTAGGAACAAGCATCGACCCCCAGGACAAATGTCAAGCCAAGTCCTGTGGGAGCTAGATGTGACTTTCCAACAAAGCCTGGCCCTGGCGAGGTTGCCTGGTAATCACCCATGCCAGACAGCTCCAAGCAGAACACAAAGATAATTAATGTTTTGTCTGCAGTTACACAGCGAGCGGGTGACATGGACCTTTGATTTTGCCATACTGCACTCCTTCAGCAAGAACGCACTTCCTGGATGAGATAATTTAATTAGTATTTGTCCAGCGCCCTGCAGTGAAAGGCGATCACCCACTCCTTCCATCTTCTGAAGGGGCTAAGTAAGATACAGTCTCTTGATGCCACTTAATCTAAAATGTCTGGGTGAGTCACCCTTCCCGAGAGTTCCCTGCAGGGTATTTACTTTAAGAAAACATCCATTTGCTCCTTAATTTAAACAGTTCCTCTTGATTTAAATCTTAAAGAAACTACTTGGTTAGTGTGTGTGTGTGTTTACTGTTGTTGTTTTTCAATATAAATAGATGGATATAAGATATATGAAGATATATAATATCTTTTAGGGAACCCTGACCCTTCCCCACCATGAGCACATCCTGTGATCAGTCCTCTATCCACTCTTACTGGCCACAGAGAGATAAATTGAGGGGACCTCCTCTGAGATCAGGATTACTGATCTCTGCACTGCCTTTGTATCCCTCTGAACCCTTCCCCTCTCATCTGCTGCCCTAAACTTTATTTTCAAGTTGCCCCAATTCTCCAGCCCTATCCCTCCCAGCCCCACCTTCTACCAGGAACCACAACTCAGCCTTGCCTTTAAATGCTAACCTAGACGTGTGCCACTCGTCCCAATGCTTCCTCCTTGCTTCCTCCTGAAACCTCCCAGACCTTGCTTTAAGGCACCCTGGGCCTAAATAACAAACATTTGCTATGGTAAATCCCATTCCCTGCTTTCCAGATAACTTCTCCTTAACAGAGATAAGCTGCCAGGCAGACAGATAACAACGGGGATATGCAGTTATTAAGGGCAGATTTTAAAATGACAAAAGGATACATTTAAAAATAAAGCCCACTTGAAAATCAGCTTCCCTTCCAACTCAATCACATTCAGACCTCCTGCTCCGCAGCTCCTCATACCGAGAGATTCCAGCTCCCATTGGCTTCAGGGTATTGGAGGAGCGTTGCTATGGCAACACGGAAGGCCCAGACACCTGAAATGGGAAGTGGAAGACACAGTATCTCTCCCTCTCTCAGACACCTGGAGTGGCCAGCATGACCCCAGTCAGCTGCCTAAGTCGAGGCAGGGAGCCGTACTGCTAACATTTCCACCCATTGGTGGGATTTTGGGTTAGAGCTGAGCTAAAAGAAAAGGGATGCATACTAAGCCTCTTTAGTTGTGCCTGACTCTTAGCGGCACCACAGACTGTAGCCCACCAGGCTCCTCTGTCCTTGGGATTCTCCAGGCAAGAATACTGGAATAGGTTACCGTGCCCTCTGCCAGGGGATCTTCCCAACCCAGGGATTGAAACTGCATCTCTTATGTATCCTGCACTAGTCCAGAAAGGGATGGGGGGGGGGGGGGCAGCAAAGAAGCCAGCAGGCAGGGCCTGGTTATCTAGGAGCTCAGAGGGACATCTGGGGATGAGGGCAAGTACCATGGCAAATATGAATGGTCACCAAGGCAGGCAACTCCTTTCATACCAGAGTAACTGAAAGGGTTCCCTGGTCCTGGTTTCCCCTTGCCAGGTAGGAGTCTCAACACAAGCCAGTTTCTATTGTGGCTATCTATGAATATCCAGACCAACACTGACCATCCATCCCCAGGCTCCCAACCACCAACTCTCATGGCTTGGGACAACCCTAACAGACATCGCAGGTCATCTTTGACAGTGCAAGCCACACTCTGGCTTTCCAAGGCTTCACATCGCAGTCACCAACCCCCTCTCTGATGCCACAAACAATCCTCTGAGCTCCCCCATGTCATCGCCACCATTGCCTCACAATCACTTATTGAACTTCCTATTACTTGACCAATTCATGACTACTTTCTGCTGAATGGGCTGAAAGTCCCCCATCTGCACATCACACATGGACACCCAGGCATCCCAGCTTCTCCCTAGCAAGCCAGTCCTCCTCCCCACAGTCTAACGATGAGGGTTCCCATCGTGATTTCTGCTCTCACACTGTCCATGACTTCACAGGTGTGTCCTTCTAGCGAATGCCTTCCCAAATTCTCGGGACTCCAGCATCACGGAAGCCCTTCCCGCCGCCCTGTTGCCTCCAGTCGTGCTCTCTGTCAGAGGTTTATCCCATGCATTGAGAGTCCACCATGCCCTTCATCTCCAGGAGACTGTCATTAGTAGGTATGTCTTCCTCTTAAATGCATAGAAACGTGTGTGTGTGTGTATGTATGATTGCAGGAGCCTCTGTCTGAGTCTATGTCAATCAGCTTGTGCTTTCCTGATTATACTGAGCCCTGTGACCCCTTTACATCATGGGTGCTCCCATCTCTGGCTCCAACAATCCAACAAGTGGTCCTCCTGTGCAGGCCATTTCTGGGAGAGCATCACTGAACAGCCAACAACTGCCCTTCCCTGCACCCCCACCAATGGCCCCACACTGGCTCATAAGGACTTCATTTGAGGTCTCTTGCTGGATAACTGTTCCACCCCCACCCCCAACTCCAGCTTGCCACATTGACCTCTTGGCCCCAACTTCTTGTTAGAATCTTGACTTCACAGGCCTCCCTTTCAACTTGGAAGTTCCAACTCTGGGTAAAGGCCACCTTGCCAGACCTCAGCCCTGAAAATGCACCCCCCATGCGGGGAGGGATGAGACGATGTATCACTGAAAGGAGTCCTCAGGCCTGCCACTCACCTCAGCATGAAGTCAAAACCAGCCAAAGCCCACCATGAACTCTGTGGCTCACCCATCTCTCACCTCTGTCTCCAATGGGGGCCAGCACTGTCTGCTTCTCACCCTCCATGGGGCTCATTTTCTCTTTTTTGGCTTTGCCTCACTCTTGGATTGGGAGACAGTCTCTAGCCATAACCTCTGCCTCCTACCTCAGTAACAGTCACACCTGTTCTCGCATTTGGGATGATTTCAGCCATTCCAGGAAAACGCATCACCCCTTCTGGTCTCACCCAGGACCAGAAAGCGGGTCCTTCAGGCCCAGGCAGTAGGACCCATCGGCCCAGGGGTCCCTGCTGCACTCAGAGACAGCATTGGTATCACTTTGGAGCCTCCTCCCCACCATGCCCCATAAACCAGCATCAACAGCAGCAGCCACAGAGAGAGACTGGAGAGGGGACTTCTGTGCTGGTCACCATCAGCTCGGAACACAGGCCCAACACACGCAGCAGGAGAGGGAGGTGGGCACGCCGAGGCTTACCTTCCGCATGTCTTTACCAAAGGTCTCACTGTAGGTCGTGCCAAGGATTTCAAACTGCACGTAGGGATTCGAGCTGTCTTCCCGAAACTCCATCACGCCTGTGAGGCCCGTGATGTGGCCCTGCAGGAGAGAAGGAAAAACCATGGGAGGATAGTCAAATGTGGATGGAATCCCAAAGGCAAGGAAGAAAGAGGAAGTGGTTGCCAAGAGGGAGACAGTCACGGTTGGGGCAGCAATGGACACGCTGCAGTAAGGGCAGAGAGGCTGGCGGTCCTGGGGCCTCCAAGCAGGACCAACACTTCCTAGGCCATTACTCACAAGCAACGCTCCCCAGCTTTGCCCATCATTCATGCCGTTGATATGATTAGAGCATCTGCTCTGTGCCACACACGTGCTGGCCCTGAGATTACAGAAAGACAGCTTTCGTCCCCACCCTCCTGGAGTTTACAGTCTTCCACTGCAACCAGCTCCAGGGGCTGACCTTAGCCTGAGCCAAGGAAGGCCAAGGTTAGTGAGAGCCATCGCAGGCATGTGGCGGGAAGTGGCGGGACAGTGAGTGTGAACATTAAAACCAGCTCAGATCCTGGCTTTGCCACCGTGGGCAAGTCCTCTCCCATCTCCCAGCTTCAGCCTGCAGTTAACTAAGCCCACACCGCAGAGCCTGCCGGGACCAAAGGAGAGAATGTGTACAAAGCGTGGTGTCTGGTAGAGTTCAGAGGCGGGGGTGCACGGGCCCTCAACCTCTCTCTGGCAGTTCCATGAGGCTCTGGAGGAGCAGGGGGCTCACTCCATGAGTGAGCCTGGGCTGAGCCCTCTTCTTCCTTAACCCTGGGGTGAGAGGTTCTCATCCAGCCTTGATCTCCCACAGACTGTGAGCCAGGAGAGTTCCAGACAGTGAGCTGGCCCCAGGGGGGCCCCTGCTCAGACCTGGGCTCAGCAGATTCAAACCAGTATCAGACTACATTCACTGCTATCAAAACCATGCAGAATTTATTGTGACTAAGACTTCTGGCACAATCGATTTCCCTAAATGTCCTTTTGAAGCCTCTCAAAGCCAATTCACACTAACAAGTCTTGTGTGGATTACCCAGTTCACTTCAATCTAGTCTTTTGATGGATTTAATGTCACACCTAAGCCTATAGGACACATAGATGTCCTACATGCTGAGGTGTGATACAGAATCCACCAAGTCACAGGTATGTCGGTGCACACATAGGTGTGCACACACAGACACACGCACATGCACACGGACACATACATAGTGTGGTCTTGCACAGGCACTGCCGACTGAGAGAAACTCTCCTGGGGACAGTGGCAGCTTGCACAGTGGGTATCTGGCAGACATGAGAGAGCCAGGTTCCTTCACTACTTTTCTTACTTGTGATCTTGGACAAGTTACATAACCTCTCTGAAGTCTGATCACCTTAGATAAAATGGACATGAGAAGACATATTATTAATGGACTCAATGGGCATGAATGTGAGCAAACTCCAGGAGATAGTGAAGGACAGGGAAGCCTGGTATGCTGCAGTCCATGGGATCACAAAGAGTCAGACATGACTTAGTGACTGAACAACAACAAATAACACGTATCCCTGAACCCCAGCTCACCAGCCCTCAAACGCTGGCACAGAAAGAGTGGCCAGGGAGAGGCTGGGAGGGGCCCGGCTCGGTGACCACAGAAACAGCTCAGCTCCCCAGAGGGGGCAGAGAGTGGGGGTGTGAGGAGGGGCCTGTCTTTTGCCTTGGCCAGGAGGTTACCCCTTGCACACACCTTTTTGATTGTGTCTAGCATAGACCTCCCTCCATTCCACGGCTTGGTGGACTTGCGGATGCAGTTGAGGCTGCCATGCTGTGCCACTTCCGGTCCTCCAGCTTCCTGTGGAAGGCGTTGGCCAGCATCAGGACACTGTCATACAGGTAGAGGTTGGAGATCTGCAGAGACAGACATGCAATGCATTTGGCACATTCCCAGGGACGGGGAGAGACCAGTCGAGGGCTGGAGTGACCCAGGATGCCAACACTGAGAAGTGAGGCCTGACAGCTAGGCCATGATCCTCTGGCTTCCAGGTGGCCATTCAAGCACTAGCTGGAGTCTTCAGTAGAATCTTCCTGGTCCTGCTTCAGGAACTAAAGTGGGAGGTGGATCCATATATCCATGGAACCAGGGTGATCAGAACCATGACTGAGTCTTGGACACGGCTCTGTGGAAGACTGGAGGGGCCATCCCACTCAGGTATAACAAAGGATAGAGGGAAGGATGGGCAGAAAGCTTGGTCTAGAAGGATTAGGATAAAGGATGGGGAGCATGGTAGGGAGGGCACCATAGTAGTAGAGGCATGAAGGTGCAAGGAAGCTGGGCCACATGGGGCAGGTTCCACCAGCATTTTTGGCAAAGGACGAGATAGTAAAGATTTTACACTTTGTGGGCCTTATAGTCTCTTTTGAAACTGCTCAACCATGCTATTCTAGTAGGAAAGCAGCCACAAATGATACCATGATTTCTATGCAATGAGTCAGAAAAACCCAAATGAACTTTTTGGCCAAATCAATACATAAACAGAGGATGTGCCAATAAAACTTTACTTAGAAAAATAGAAAGTGAGCCACAGTTTGCTGACCCCTGAGGTGGAGAGACTAAAGACAGTTCAATATGTCTGCATCAAAGGGACAGTAGGGAGGCAGGGATCAAGGATGGAGCCATGCAGAGCCTTGTGAGCCATGCTAAAGAGGAAAAACATAGGTGGATTCAGGGTCTGTGCCTGGAATCAGAGCTGTGCCTTAGAATGATCACTCTGGCTCCTGGACCTCCACGGAGGGTGGTGCGGTGGCCTGAGTAACACTGGCAGCTTCTGGGAGGGTCCAGAGGCACGGGGCCTGCTCTGCAGTGATGTCACTGCCAGCCAGGGGATGCACTTGGAAGGTGCTGCTGTGAGCATCTGAGAACTGCTCCTCAGCTTAGCTGTGCACAGTGCAGCTGGATCTTAGAGGAGAAAGAGCCCATCTCAGAACTCTCGAGATCACGACAATGAGGGAGAATTCATAATAACAGTGAGCAGAGGCCCCACAGCAGTGAAAGGCAGGGGTAGAACCGGTCTGGGAACCCTCCTGACCATGCGTAAGACCCTGATGTGCATGAGCCTGGACTCCAGAGGTCACAGGAGCCCTCGGTGGGGAGGAGGTCAGCCCTGCTTTGTCATCATCCTACGTCAGCCCTCTCTGCTCCTCCAAGGGTTGACATGGAGCATGAAGGGAGCTGACAAAGTAATGTCCATCCTGGGTCCCATTTGTGACCCCTCAGGGTAACTGTTGCACAAACAACCATTAGCAAAAGTGGGTCAAGGGGATGGCTCTCTGCACACCTCACCAGCAAGGTGTCTGCTAAAAATATTCCAGGAAAACAAAATCACTGGATATAAATAGGAGAATATGTCAGCCTCATAGGACTCCTGGGAAGATCAAATGAGATCCTAGGGCTATGGGAAGCCTGCCCGCTGTCCCCCACCACTCCCCAGTATGTCCCTCACACTCTCAACATCTCTGAGCCTTCTTCTCAGTGTGAAATCGCCTTCTTCCCACATCTTAGGCAGGATACTCCCAAAGCAGAAGCCCGGACAGGAACCTGGGTGAGGGAACTGTCCTCTGCAACTGAAATCAGATGTGGCCCAAGGGAGCTGGTCCAGGTCATCATATACACCTGCTCCATCGTGCCTCTTCTCTCTTTCCCCATTTCACGCTAATCTCCCAGAGTCACCTCTGCCATGACTTGTCTGAGAAGAGCTGACCCCTTCCTCTCATGATGTCCCTGTGCTTGACCATTCCTACACTTGCCTGTTCCATCTGCCTCCAACCCTCATCCTTGTAGTGGGCACAGGGATGTATGCCACAAGGCCTGCATACCTGACATCTCTCCATCCTGCAGGTGTAAGAAGTAGGGGACAGACTCCCCTGGTGGTCCAGCGGTTAAGACTCTGCCTGCCAGTACAGGGAACACAGGTCCGATCCTTGGTCCAGGAAGACCCCATATGCCTCGGAGAAACTAAGCCCACACACCGAAATTACTAAAGCCCAAGAGCCCAGAGTACATGCTCCACAGCCAGAGAAGCCACTGCAACGAGAAGCCCCCGTGTCTCACTCAAGGCTACTAGAGAAAGCCAACGCAAAGCCACAAAGATCCAGGACAGCCAAAACAAATAAGTAAAGAAAGTGAAAAAAGGAGGAGATGGCGGATGGCATGAGCGTGCCTGTTATAACCAACTGCTGACTGACGTATAACCTCAGGTTGTAGGGAAGCAGGCAAGTCAGTGCCTGGTGACCTTTTGGGGGCCTTGTACTACACAGCTGCTTACTTGATAGTAGAGAAAGGTCACTCTCACCACCAAGAATTCACCCCCTGTCCTGAAGCAAACACTGGGACAGAACACCATTTCCTCCCTCTTGATGCCTAGGAGCACAGCCTTGATGAGAAATATTAACCCACTCCCTGCTTTTGTCAGCCCCCATCTCTCAGGAGTCCCTACAACTGCAAAATTATTCTGACATGTCTACTGCCCCTCTGAAATACAAACCAATAATGGAAATGTTCTAAGAGGATGTAAGCCACTTAGGGTTGCCTTGGTGTTATTTTTTATTTGCTTTTTTTTTAAAGGATATCTCAAAGCTGAGAGTCCTTGATGATGTGAAGATTTCTCTTCTCAAGACATTTATGGACCTCCCAGCCACCTACTCACAGCCGACGCCATTCACCCAGCTAGCACCCTCTGACCCACGTCCCCGCCTATACACACACACACACACAGGGCCACTCCTCCCCTGCAGTGGCCCAGGCTGGTACCCAGTGGAATTTCCTTCTTTCCCTCCAGCACTTCTAGTCACAATAAATTAAGGTACTTAATTACATAAGTGATTTATCAATACAAATGTATCAATGCAGGAAGGCCTGCCATGAAGAGGAAAATAACAGGATGTGACTCAGAAAGGCCAAAGGAAGAATAGGCTTGAGCAATGCTCTTTTCCAGGTTTATGTATTGATATTTCCACTATCTCTAGAACCCAGCACCAACCAAAGTACACGGTTGGTGCTTAAAGTATGTTTGATGGATGGATGCATGTAGATGAATGGGTATGTGGAGGTGGGTAGGGAAGATGGGTGGATAGATGGATGAATGGATGGATGGATCTCTACTAAGAATGTACACATTGATGTTGGTTCACAAAAAGATAAAATGTAGAAAACAGCAGAAAAAAATAGATTTTTATGCCCCCAACTTTGACTTGAGAGGAGACATGCTTTATTCAAACAAAAATGTATAGTTTGCTCAGAGTGTCTTCTGGCTCCTCACCTGGAGCTGTTTCCATCTTCTCCTCTCTCTCCTGCCCCATCTCCTACAAGGTGCTGTCTCAGTACTTCTCCCTGCTTTGGGCAGAAGCTAACTCTCCAGTACTACTCTGTGGCTGCATGGTCTTCTCAGCAACCTCACCATTCTAAGCTGGGAGACCGTCTAGGTTCACTGGTGGGTATACAAGGGAGGGATGCCACGCTCACAGTCTGGTTGTCAGGAGAATTGACTTTTAGGGAAACAAAGATCAAGAACAGTAGAAAGGCTGCCTCTCCATGGGGCTCCCTCCAGATCCTGACAAACATAAAAGAAACCTTTCCTCAGGGTAGGTGGGTGAAGACCAGTGTGCTAATGTACCGGATTGGTGAAGCCAGGTCCCTGAGTCAAAAGGAAAGATCTAGAGAGACAGAGGCTCCCAGCTTCTTTGACTCTCACTCAGTGCTTGTCTTGAGGAGCAAACAGCCTGAGCTGGTGCTACAGGTTGCAGGGTCAGAGAAGGGGGCCTGGCCTGAAGGAGTCCTTGCCTCTCTCTCTCATGGCTCAGGTGAGTTCTAGCACAGAGTTCTCTAGCAAGAGACAGACAAGCAGCTACTGCACCTCATTCCTCTGAGAGTGGGAGCCCAGGACTCTGGCTAGCCTAAGAGCACTGCAGCCCCAAAGTGACAAAAGCCTATAAAAGCATTTCAGGTGAGAGCTGATTTGACAACTAAAGTGAGGCAAGAGTGTGGGCCAAGGGCATGGCAGAGGAAAGACCCGGATGCACAGCAAAAGACCTGGAACTGGGTCAGAGATGCCAGATGGAGTAACATCAGAGGCAAACAAGAGCCAGAGCTGGAAGAGGAACCTGAGGCTTTCCTAGGAGCCTATGGCCTCCTTTCTAAGTGTACACACAGCTGCAAAGGGCCTGGCTGGTCTGGTGAGCCCCCTGAGAGATGCACGCTGGGGTCCTCTTTTGTGCCATGCAGCAGAACTCTCACTCTACCATTGTGCAGCTTAGCCCAGGGCCTGGGTTGACCTGGGCCAACTCTGCTCACTGCTCAACACCCAGCAGGGACAGCAGCCCATAGATATAGCATGCGCTTGATAAATGCTCAAAGCACGGGTGAATTGAATCTCCTCTTACTCACACTCACAAGGTGATGTTGAACAAATCATCTAAAGTTCTAGCCTTGAGGCTTCCCTTGTGGTCCAGTGGTTAAGATACTATGCTTTTACTGTCAGGGACACAGGTTTGATTCCTGGTCGGGGAACCAAGATCCTGCATGCTGTGCAATGCAGCCAAAAAAAAAAAAAGACAAAAACAATTTTAAAAAGCTCTAGCCTTATCTTGATTACAATAACATACAGTGTGTTCAGTGTCCCTGGAGAGGTGCAGTGGGTGGTTTTGATTTACTCACCTTGTGAAATATCCCTAGGAAATGCAGATAGTGGTAACTCTGGTGCCAAGTAGCCAAGTACCATCCCAAGCTCTCTGAATTTAGTTTTATTTTTGGAGGGAACAGGGACAGAAAGGAATAGAAGGAGAAACAAAGGACCTAGGCAGGCTCCTGACTTCAATGTGGGTCAGCAGAGAGCTTGTCAACCAGGGGTGTCTCTGGCGGCCAGGGCCCAGTGTGGTCTGTCACACAGAAGCATGGAGGCTCTTGTGAAAAGAAACTTTGATCTGCCAACACCACTCGCCTCTGCTCCAATGCTCCTTGGCCTGAAAGCTTTTCAAGGGCAAGCAGGGGTCATACGTGCCTCCTGCAGCTTCAGGGTCAAAAGACTGAGCAGGGATCAGCCCTGGGTATCAGGACCAGCACAGAAAGCTCTCACCTGGGTGCATGTCCCTGGCTTCCTCCTGGCCCAGCAGCAAGGTCACAATGGCCATGGCGCCCTGGGCCTGAGCTGGGCCTTTTAGGTCTGCATGTCCTAAGGTGCTGCAGGGCTGCCCTTTGAGGAAAAGGCCACTTCTCTGCTCTCGGGGTACGTTATAAAAGCTGCCAATATAGGAAGGCCCATAGTGAGGGCCTGCACAATACCTTGACTCAGGTTCCTGAAAGGGAGATGGCTTGGCATGCTTTTAAGCCTGACATTTGCACTGCGGGGCTGGCTCAGCCACGAGAGTCCAGGGCACAGCCAGTCCTGCGCAGAGACCGTCCAGGTGTGCAGGGGAGAGGAAGCAACAGGTGGGAGGCGAGTAGAGGTAGAGCAGGCGCAGCCGCAGCCCCGTGCCTGCGGGCGGCGCCACGCCCTGCACCCTGTCACCAGCCGCCTATTCCCTGCCCGGGCTTAGGAGTTTCACCTCTGGGGGTGCTTCCTAACACCCTCTCTACATGGTCACCTCCCACAGCCTCCACATAGTTCAAATGCCCTTATCTCTCCCCGGGGATAGGGCAATCCCCGGTTACCTTGTCTCCCAGCCCAGGCCCTCCGCTTCCACCCTGCACTGAGCTGTCATTCCCATAGGCACATTCTGCCCTGTCATATCCCCGAGGCTACCCACCCTGGCCTCCGTTCCCTGGCACTGCTCTCCTTGCTAATTGATTTCCCAGTACGTCTTGCCTCAGACACACTAAACTCAGCCCCTGCCTTCCTTGGCTTCTGGGCCTTGACACATGACATTCTCTATAACTGGAAAGTGTTACTAAATGGAGATAACATTCCTGACTTATTTGGAGTTTGTGAGAATCAGAGAGACAACATTTGTGAAATGTCTAACATAGGAACTGGCATATAATAAGTGCTTAAAGTGTGTCTGCGGAATTAATGGATGTTGAATGAATAGTTTTAAATCAGTTCTTAGGAAGAAACAAAGAGATGTCAAAGTGTTTGGAAAGAGGATGCCTCTTAGAATAAAAGTGATTGAGGATAGAAGCCACACTGTGAAAGAGAATAGGACCTCTGTATGGATACATTCCACGTGGAACTGTCCATCTGTAATCTGAATCTGGGTTATATGGTTCCGAGGGATGGGGGCATCCTGGCAACGCTTGTCTTTCCAAAGTCAGTCTCCTATGTGAGAGGCAGGTCCTCAGATGTGAAACAAGGAAGGTGAGGTCACATCTGCAGGAGACATGAGAGAATTCAGCTATGAGCTCCTGACTGGGCTTCAGCTTCTAAGAAACCCAGGTAGACATTCCTGGCTGCTGGATAATTAAAGACCAATCACATGAACCAACTGAGGACCAAGGATGGAAAGACAGATTCTTTTTTCTAAGAGTTAACTCCAAGAATCCCCATTACATCATAACTATATTTTATTTAAGAAAATACCTTGTGTCAGCAGGAGCAAACGCTACCAGTAAAATTGTTAAATTGATCTTCATGAGAAAATAAGGAGAATTTATTTTGGAGTCAAGACCCAGTTGGGGGAAATAAAGGGTAATAGGAAAGGGAGAGTAGCAAGGTGCAGAGAAAGGATGAAGCACAGGATTGGGGGAATGGGGCAGCAGAGGAGCAAACATTCTCATCAGGGAAGACTTAGAACCTGAGAAGCTGGTTGTGCAGCTACAATGCAAAAGTCCCACTCCAAGGCCCACCATATGTGACACCATCTCTGAGACTGAGATGTGTTGTCTTGATGAAACCAGGAAAGGCTCTGATTTCCCATCTGAGTTGGTACTAGATGGAGTAGCAGCAGCCCCATCAGAAGCCCAGGTGATTTGTTTACTTACTTAC
>SJXQ01008693.1:82299-98615 GCA_006408695.1 Aepyceros melampus | reverse complement strand
CCATGAAATGTGCTGAGCTCTTCAGCAGAGCCATACACATTTGGTTCTATCTGACCCTCAGCAGGCTGAGCTCTGTATGCATCCCCATCAGAGTGGAAGGGAGAGGTCCCCGAGGATGACGATGGCTCTGCTAGGGCGCCAGCTGTCTGCCCTCCCAGAGCTCCAAACACATTTCTCCACAGTATATCAGAATGTAGGCAAATCATATTAGGTTGCTCCAGCCTTTCCTCCCTTATACTCAAGGGTCCAGGGAGGTGCTGGGCATTCACATTATTAAGGCACAAGCCACCCTGGAAGGCATGGGAAGGTGGATGGAAGGTGAGGGTCACAGCCATGTGGCCAGCTGCATCTCACCACCAGACCATTATGTGCCCAACACCAAAGCTGGCGATGCGGGAAATGTCCTCATTAAGAAAGGCTGCATTTCCTCCAGCTTTCCAAAGAGCCTGGTTTTCTCTTGCCTCCATCATTAATCAAGCAAAGTGGACTGTGCAGAGAGACCTCACAGAGGCAAACAGCAGGAACTGACCTCTGACCAGATCCTCAGACAGGCTCTGTCCATCCAGCACACTCAGACCACAGAGGGTCCCGCTGGGAGGACAAGCCGGTGCCCAGATGTCACAGCTCAAGAAATCCATCTCCAGGTGCGACCTCTCTGCCAACCTGCTGCCAGCCCACCCGTCCTGAGAGGGGAAGCCACGTCCAGGCCTGAGGAGGGAACAGATGGTGGCAGAGGGCAGAGAGTTGAGGGAGCTCTCCTCATGTTGAATCCAAGATGCGAGGAAGGTGGAGCGTTGAGGGTCATTTGCTCTACCCAAGGCTCTCTGGCCTCCAGCTGTTCATATAGCCACCCGTGGCCACGATGGCAATCAGCTGCACCGAAGGGGACCACCTGTGCATCTGTCTCTGACAAAGGCATCGATCCATGCTGGCCACTACATGTTCCAACTGGGTCTTTGGGAAGGGAAAGTCGCTCAGTCGTGTCCGACTCTTTACGACCCCATGGACTGTAGCCTACCAGGCTTCTCAGTCCACGGGATTTTCCAGGCAAGAGTACTGGAGTGGGTTGCCATTTCCTTCTCCAGGGGATCTTCTGGACCCAGGGACTGAACCTGGGTCTCCCACATTGTAGGTAGACGCTTTACCCACTGAGCCACCAGGGAAGCCCATAACTGGGTCTTTAGGGTGAAGTAAACCAGCAAAAATGACATGACATCCAAAGTAACTCTGGTGTGAAAAGGTTCGGTGCTGCTCCAGAGGAAAGGCTTCTATAGGCAGGTTGACAAGAAAATTGTAAGCTTGGGACAAGTGTGCAGAAAGCCTTAAAGAAATAGGAATGCAAGAGATGGTGGTGTGGGGAGTGGGTAAAAATGCTGTACCAAGTTGAATGAGGGAGCAATGATTCCATCTATTAAGCCATCTTACAATTTTAAAATTAACAAAGAAGAGAAATCCAAACCTAAGGGAGCATTTTATGATAATACCACATTAGCTCCTGCAGCCTAATTCAAGGTTCGGGCTCCACAGTGACCAGACAACACAGCTTCTATCATTTGCCTGTCCCGCTTTGGAAACATATTTGAATAGAAGTGGAGTAACAATGCGACATTTCATTTGTTAGGTTAATTGTAGCCCTGAATTCATCAGGCAATGCAGTCCTAAAGACCAAGGATGGTTCAGATGCTTCTCTGAGCAAGGCTGCCCATAAAATCTGAGCAAAGCCTCAGGGGTTCTTAGGGTCTTGTCATTTTTATCACTGGCCGGGTCAGACAACCCCCCAACAAACCTGCTGAGAAAATAAGAATGAGAAGCACCCAAACAAGATAGTGCTTTGTAGGGAAAATAAACAGCACTGCACGCTGCAAAAGCATGGCTTTGGAGCCAATGTAAGCCACTTACTTAGGTACTTTTCTTCCAAAAGATGTTCTCTTTACTAAATAGGAACCAAATTGATTTGCTATAATAGTGCCTGGTTGGCTTTGCAGCACAAAAAGCCCTGACCACAGACCTAATAGAAGATGGAGCTTCTGAGGTCAGCTCAGTGCAGAAGCAGAGAGATGGATGATCTTGCAAAAATTCCCTGCTTTTGATAGCCATCTTGAAAACGCCTAACCCAGAATTATCATCCCAAGAGAAGTTATCTAGAGGAAGAACTAAAGATGGACTTGAGAGCTCCACTTCCAAAAGAATTTTCATTAATTCCATCAAGACAAAGTTAATAATCCATGACATCAATGTTGTACTTTTTTTTCCCCTTCAGTTGGTTGTGCTAAACATGTTAGAATCTTCTCAATAAATCTCACAGCTAGAGGCTAGTAGAAATTAGTTTGCCTTCTACACTGTCATTAAGAAAGAAAGAAGTGGTAATAGCTACAGAGAAAACTGAAGGGAATGGCTTGTAAATGAGATGAATCTACAAGCTGCCCAAATGGTTGTTGGGTGGGATGAGTAAATAAATCCACATTTGCCTCTCATCACAGCCTGTACAAGGAAGCAGATGCAACAAATGGAGATAGATTCATTTAATAAAGTATTTTATTTATAGATATATAAAGAGGCTTCCAGAGACAGTTTAACTTATGTTAAGACTTGCATTCTTAACAGATCTACCCGATTAGTCCTTATTGAGAGTCTCCAAGGAGCAGGGTCTTGTCTGAAGTGCTATGCAGGCCACAAAGACACTGGCCTCCCCTCTCCCACCCAAGGCAGCACTGATGGAGTTCCTGCATGATTGAGGCAATGGTAAGTGGTGCCCAACACCAGTGATGAGGGGCCAGACAGAAGTGAGCTCTCCCACCCGCTGTGAGACTTTCAAAGAGCACGCTCAGGACAAAAGTAGACTACATCACACTGTTCAAAAAATAATGAGGCCACGTGGAGTCTTCCCATGGAAACCCAAGCACACCTGGCCACATCCTCTAGAAGGATAGTTCTATTAACAGCTCGGCCTTATTCTCGTTGCTTTCTATACATCCTCTCATTTATTTGTATTATGACTCTGAGGAGTAGGTAATACTTGAATCCCCAGTGTACAGAGAAGGAAGCAGAGGCATAGAATGACAAATAAATAATAATAAATCATCAGCAGCTAGATTTACTGGGATTTGAACCCAAGCAACGTGGCTCCTGTGCTGTTGCTGCCACTTCTTCTTCTGCTATAGCTACTGTTGCTTCTGTTGCTGCTGCTCCTATTATACCACCGCTGCTACTGCTACTGCTGCTGCTATTACTGCTGCTACTGCGGCTGCAAGAACTGTGATGCAGCTCTTAAATCTCGCTCTTCATATGGCGTCTGGCTCTCAGCAGAAACAGAGAGAAGTAGGGTGGCCAGGATTCTGTGTTCGATATTGCATTGACCTCACCTGAAGATTAGCTCCCCACCGCAGAGCCATGGCTTTATTCATCTCCTAATAAACGTGTGTCATTTCAGAAAGCCCTCTACTGCGTTCCTCTCTGCTACAATCAGTGTCTTTTCCTCTCTTGTCCTCCAGGACAGATTCTTTACATCCAGTGTGACTGATATGAATGAAAGAGCTCACCTGAGCTTCCTGTCCATGGCAAAATGACTAATCAAGACCTTGATGAGCCATACTTTGTCTCTCTCCCTCCACCCCACCAGGGCAGGACATGTTGGTGAAATAGGAAGCAGCCCTCTTTTCTTGTGGAGTAGAAGTATGGTAAGGCAAGAAAGAAATGGGAAAATGAACAGGGGGTACGAGCCAGGGTGGAACAGGGCTGGTGTGTCTTTGGGCAAGGATGAAGCCTTTTGGGGAGAGAGAACCCATAGAGATCTTCCTGGGAGTGAGACCCCTTCAGGGTCTGGCCCCCACAGAGAGTGGCAGGCACCTCCCCCTCCGGCCCCGGGTAGGGACGAGCACACATCGCATGGGCCACATGGTCACACTACACTTCCATCCACATGGAGAGTGAGGTGCTAATACAGAGTCAATGTGAGAAGCCCTCACCTCTTCTTCCAAACTCTAGAAAAGAGGAAGGTGGAGCAGGACAGCAGCACCCTAGAATAAAGCACCTTCCACACCTGCTGCATTTGCCCAGGGCTTTTGAGTCCATGGGCCCTTCAGGGGTCTTTGATCCACTGTCCTGGTCATCACCTCACCATCTTTGAAAGATCCCAGACCTTGTGATGGCTCCCTGGAGTGGTGGACTTGGGGCTAGTGAGAGTTACTCCAATGAAACCCTGATGTCTTCTATGTTTCCTTATCAACCAATATTTCTAGCACTTGCCATCTGTGGGAGCATGCTTCCTCTCTCCTCTATTAAGATTATAGAATGGATTTGGTACTTTGACAAATCACACATGTACATAGCTCACTCTAGAGATTATAATAACCTCCCTTCCCAAAATATATGCCCCATGATTAGATGATACCAAGATGTCCTGGGATGGGACTGATCCTCTAGAGGCAACACAGCCTGTCACTGCCCTATAGTCCCTATGCCAGGCAGAAAGAAGGGGTAAACTAGTTTCAAATACTGAGTGGCAGCCATATCCCATGCATAAATTACGAGTACTTTTCACAAACCCAGGTGGGAAAAATTTTCTTCTGTTATGTGGTTCCCACCAAGCATCGCAAGAAAATTTTCTTAGGGGCCATGTTCCTAGTGGAGTTTCAGATGCCAGTCCACCGACAGAGAATCTTCACCATTACCCAAATATCCAGGAAGAAAACCACCTCTCACAACGGGTGCACAGCTTCACATCCACCTCCCAGGCCCAAGAGAAGCTAACCTTGATTGCACCTATGTCAAAAGAGTAGTGGAGGGACTAATCATACACGCTCTGTATTTCTCATCTTGGAAGGAAGGGATCAGGTGGGCAAGTAATATTTCCATCTTTTGCGCCCTCCTGCTCAGCTAGGATTCCAGCAGTGCTCTGGTGGACTTAAGATTTAGCATTCAGAATATGAGCTGAGACGTTTCCCAGTTATTTCCATATTTTTGACTTTCTACAGGGAAGAACTTAAAACGGGTTCAAAATGATGAATCTCCACGGAAAGGCTCTGTCCTCAGTCCTGACAGATGAAATCATTCCCCATCAACACAATCATCACATCAACTTAAGATACAGGACTCTCCTTACTCCCTAAGTGTGCAACTTTTAAATATAAGAGGCACCCAGTGAGCTAATATGCTGCATCTGCTGACATCAGTCATAATTGCCTGCTAATGTGCTTGGAGGTATTGCCCAGTTGACTGGTTTCAGTTTCAGCAAATGACAGAGTTCTAATAATTATAGTTGGTGGGGAAGTGTGCTCAACCAGAGCTGAGGCACACTGTTACATGAGGCAGGCCAAGGGTATGGGTGAGACTCCTGGAAGAAGTTTAGGAGGCCAGCACTGACCTGCAGCATCTGGAGGTAGCCTTCCTGGGGGTCGCAGAGCAAGGAGGAGATGCGGTGGTTGTTCCTCATGCACTTCTGGTTGTCCTTGCAGAAGGGAAGATCTGCCGGACCACAGTCATCCTGCCAAGGGCGCTGTGGACCAGATCCAGGATCTCTGGGTCACTGATTTCCTAGGAAGATAACCAGAAATGCTTACCATTGACTTATGACCTCATAATCTCTGCAGAAGACTTACCAGTAGATGTCTAGGTTGACAGCCCAAATAGTCGATGCCAAAGGGGTTATGAGTTTGGGCTCAAAGTCAAAGAGTTTGTTAGCTGCTTACTTACAAATAATATTTGTTTACCCTAAAATGCAAATGGGATTATTCAACACTTTCCCTTAAGGACAGAAAAAGATAATCTGCAGCTAAACCACCAAAGCATTGGCTTCCATGGGGTCAAACCCTAAAAGAACCAATACTATCAAGTGTCATGAGAGGCATTAGCTGGAATAAAAGGCTCAGTTTCCTGTTGTGAGTTGTCTACCTGATGTAGACAAGAAAAACAGGCTTCCTCTGACAGAGCTGAACAAAATGAAATGTTTCCCATAACTCCTTAATAATTGGATTTTTTTAAAGATTTGCATACATACAAAATTTTAAAATACATCCATTCATTCATCCACTCATTCATTGCACAAAATCTACCCAACAGCTCCTCAATATTTTGTTTGGTGTTACGATGGGTATAGCTGTGAATGAGTCAGGTTTAATTCCATCTGGTGAAACTCAAGGTCGTCATAGGGTGAAATATATGGAGTGATGTCATACGGAAATCTAGGGGCAAAGGAACCCATCGAACTTCCACATGGGCCTGTTTGCTACGTTCTTTACATGCGTTATCTCATTTTGTACTTGCAACAGCCTTAGGAATTCTAAGAGGTAGATCCTATTATTACCCTATTTAAATGAGCACTCTCATGCATAAAAAGAGCAAAGGGAGCAGGCCAAGGGGAGCTCTTTCCAGGATGAGGCTGCTGTGAGGAATTATCACTGAAGTTGATTCTGAAGGATGAACTTATTAGGCAAAGTGTTTGCTGGTAAAGGCAAGCAGGCAGGACAGTGAAGATCAAGCTGGTGGTAGTACTGCTGAAGATGGAGGCAATGGCACAGGCAGCAAGGTGTCCCTCCAACCTAGGGAGGGGCAAGGCCACTGGCAGGAGAGAGGAATGATCAAAGGCAGTGTGGGATCTGTGTCCTAGACCAGATGTGGTTATGGGGTTCAGTAAATACTGCTAAAACATCCACACTATAGATGATGAGAAGCACTTGAAAGATTTTATGCACCAATAAGCCACAATCAGATTTACATTTTTAAAAAATCTCTGACTACTGTACAGACAGAGGATTAGAGAGTAACAAAACAGCTCCATGTCTGAGATCAACACAGGGACTATAAAAAATGGACATTCACCAGGGGTTTTAATGGTGGAAGAGAGGTTAAGAAAGCTCTGGTTCACTGGTTCTAAGAAGTGACTCTATCTGTGTTGATTGCAAGTCAAGATTTTAACCATGAATAACTGTGTTTTAAAATTAGCCTTCAGTCTTCCTCCTTGCAGATGACACAGCCTAGTTTTGAGACAATGAGATGGTATAAATGGAGCTAATGAGGTTAGAAATAGTGATCGGGAATTTTCAGAATCACATAAATAAGAACATAACATGTTTAAGGATTTAAAGGTAAACAAAGCACTTTCAGGAACTGTCCTCAGTTCAATTCAGTCTCTCAGTCGTGTCTGACTCTTTGCGACCCCATGAATCGCAGCACACCAGGCCTCCCTGTCCATCACCAACTCCCAGAGTTCACTCAGAATCATGTCCATTGAGTCAGTGATGCCATCTAGCCTTCTCATCCTCTGTCGTCCCCTTCTCTTCCTGCCCCCAATCCCTCCCAGCATCAGAGTCTTTTCCAATGAGTCAACTCTTCGCATAAGGTGGCCAAAGTACTGGAGCTTCAGCTTTAGCATCATTCCTTCCAAAGAAATCCCAGGGTTGATCTCCTTCAGAATGGACTGGTTGGATCTCCTTGCAGTCCAAGGGACTCTCAAGAGTCTTCTCCAACACCACAGTTCAAAAGCATCAATTCTTCGGTGCTCAGCCTTATTCACAGTCCAACTCTCACATCCATACATGACCACAGGAAAAACCACAGCCTTGACTAGATGGACGTTAGTTGGCAAAGTAATATCTCTGCTTTTGACTGTGCTATCTAGGTTGGTCATAACTTTTCTTCCAAGGAGTAAGTGTCTTTTAATTTCATGGCTGCAGTCACCATCTGCAGTGATTTTGGAGCTCCCCCAAAAAAAGTCTGCCACTGTTTCCACTGTCTCCCCATCTATTTCCCATGAAGTGATGGGACAGGATGCCATGATCTTAGTTTTCTGAATGTTGAGCTTTAAGCCAACTTTTTCACTCTCCTCTTTCACTTTCATCAAGAGGCTTTTTAGTTCCTCTTCACTTTCTGCTATAAGGGTGATGTCATCTGCATATCTGAGGTTATTGATATTTCTCCCAGCAATCTTGATTCCAGCTTGTGTTTTTTCCAGTCTAGCATTTCTCATGATGTACTCTGCATAGAAGTTAATAAGCAGGGTGACAATATACAACCTTGATGTACTCCTTTTCCTATTTGGAACCAGTCTGTTGTTTCATGTCCAGTTCTAACTGTTGCTTCCTGACCTGACACAGATTTCTCAAGAGGCAGGTCAGGTGGTCTAGTATTCTCATCTCTTTCAGAATTTTCCACAGGTTATTGTGATCTACACAGTCAAAGGCATTGGCATAGTCAAGAAAGCAGAAATAGATGTTTTTCTGGAACTCTCTTGCTTTTTCCATGATCCAGCGGATGTTGGCAATTTGATCTCTGGTTCCTCTGCCTTTTCTAAAACCAGCTTGAACATCAGGAAGTTCATGGTTCACGTATTGCTGAAGTCAGGCTTGGAGAATTTTGAGCATTACTTTACTAGCATGTGAGATGAGTGCAATTGTGCGGTAGTTTGAGCATTCTTTGGCATTGCCTTTCTTTGGGACTGGAATGAAAACTGACCTTTTCCAGTCCTGTGGCCACTGCTGAGTTTTCCAAATTTGCTGGCATATTGAGTGCAGCACGTTCACAGCATCATCTTTCAGGATTTGAAACAGCTCAACTGGAATTCCATCACCTCTACTAGCTTTGTTCGTAGTGATGCTTTCTAAGGCCCACTTGACTTCACACTCCAGGATGTCTGGCTCTAGGAACTGTCCTAGGTACTCAAAATGAGTGTTTAGACTGGTCAGTTATAACCATGTACTAGATCCGGGAGAAAAGAAGAAATTAAGAGCTGCATCCTTTTAGAATGAGCAATAGTTCCAAATGTGCAAAACTGCAGGCATTTCCAAAGAATTAAAGTGCTTGTGCATACTGAATCTGGGTTTCAACCACTTAAACTTTGTATTTCAGACAAAAGTCTGTTTAAAGAATGATGATCATGTTGGATTGGGACCAACTGACAATCAATGGTGAGGAAATTGCAAAATGTTCATATCTTTGGACCACCAAGTGAGAAGAGCCCAGGATCCAGTTGGGCTTCAGAAAACAAAGCATGAATGTAGCTGAACCTGGACATTTGTACTCCGCTCTTAGCTGCCCTGCTAATGGACACATTGCCCCAAGCAGGATAGCAGGATGAGAGAACTCATGTTCTAACCTGCTAGAAAGCAAAACTTAAGAAAGACCAATGTGCAGCATGGTCAGCTTTACTTGAAGAAGGAATATAGAGGTCTTCATGGGTGGGAGGTAACCTAGAAAAATCATGAGGTCATGAGGAAATAATTCAAATTATGTGTAAGGGGGTTCATCAAAGTCAGCACACTTAAGAAAAGAAATGGATATGTGACATACCTTTTGTTTTTTCTCACTTACTCTTGATAGCAGCAGAGAAGGTGATGGCACCCCACTCCAGTACTCTTGCCTGGAAAATCCCATGGACAGAGGAGCCTGGCAGGCTGCAGTCCATGGAGTCGCAATGAGTTGGACACGACTGAGCAACTTCACTTTCACTTTTCACTTTCATGCATTGGAGAAGGAAATGGCAACCCGCTCCAGTGTTCTTGCCTGGAGAATCCCAGGAAGTAGGCTGCCCTCTATGGGGTCGCACAGAGTCGGACATGACTGAAGCAACTTAGCAGAAGCAGCAGCAGCTTGATAGCAGAGGTCACCATAAAAGCTCTTTTATTAAACCTCTCCTGCACCCTTAAGTTCCAGATAGGAGAGGCAATGGCATTGAACCCTCCCTACTACCCCGCAACAATAACCTTGGAAATTGTAGGAGGCCTGACTGATAGGAGAACACAGTACCTTTCTGGTAGATATAGCCTCATTTCCCTACAATATGTGGCAGCATATGGGGGTATTGATGTCAGGGCAGCGAGGACCTAGTCAGGGTCCCCCAAGTCAAGCCCTCCCACAAGTAGCCCTGATCTCCAGACCATTCCTTTCTAATTCTACCTTCCCAGGACAGAGATGAGAACTTGGCATAGCTTCCTCCAACCCATTAGCTGCTATATGCCTCCCTTGCCATAAGGATCTCTGCAGAATCTCCCATGGTCCTGTTCTTAACCACTCACTCTGAGTCAAAGCACTACCAGCCACCTCCCCACACCTCTGCTGCCGCTGCTAAGTCACATCAGTCGCGTCTGACTCTGTGCGACCCCATAGACGGCAGCCCACCATGCTCTGCTGTCCCTGGATTCTCCAGGCAAGAACACTGGAGTAGGTTGCCATTTCCTTCCCCAGTGCATGAAAGTGAAAAGTGAAAGTGAAGTGGCTCACTCGTGTTGGACTCTTTTCGACCCCATGGACTATAGCCGACCAGGCTCCTTCATCCATGGAATTTCCCAGGCAAGAGCACTGCAGTGGGGTGCCATCGCCTTCTCCGCCACACCTCTCGGCCTATCCCTAGTATCTAGTACAGAGATAGCTGCAATCAGATGCTAAGAATCCACAGAAGCAACTTCCCTGGGTTCCTTGGAGGCAGTGAAAAGGGTCACTTCTCCCAGGGATTTATCCTTTGCTTTGGAGATACTGAAGTCTGCACCATCAGTCAGCTCCCTCAGCTCCATGCCAGGCCTTCTTCTGTCCTGATGGCCCCACCAGGTCCTTTAATACTACTGGGCTACACACAGGTATCGGCTCACACCTGCTCACTGATGCCAGGGACTGCTTCCAGGCTGGACACCAGGTCAGCCTCTGGACTACTGGGAAGAGGATCAAACTCTGGGTCTTCCTAAGGGTGCAGAGGGCAATCAAGTGGCCAATTTACATAAACAACTTGGAGAACAAACTTTCCCTTTGTCTCAGCTGAACATTCCTCCCAGGGAGTGCTACTAGCAGAGGAAGCAAGACAATGTGTGTACACTGTGTGACCTCCGCTGACCTCAGCAAGTCAGCAAGGCAGCAGCGAAACAGCGACACATCATATCCATACGCTCAACTAAGAGCTGATGTGTGGAAGGGCACAGGCTCAAAATAAATCTTCCTTGTTACAAGCATTGCCAGGATGCCCCCATCCCATGGAAGCATATAACCGAGATTCCGATTACAGATGGACAGTTCTACATGGAATGTATCCATCAGTTCAGTTCAGTCGCTCAGTCGTGTCCGACTCTTTGCGACCCCATGAATGGCAGGAAGTCAGAGATGCCATCCAACCATCTCATCCTCTGTCATCCCCTTCTCCTCCTGCCTTCAATCTTTCCCAGCATCAGGGTCTTTTCCAGTGAGTCAGCTCTTCGCATCAGGTGGCCAAAGTATTGGAGCTTCAGCTTCAACAGACTATCTTCTTTAGGATGGGCTGGTTGGACCTCCTTGCAGTCCAAGGGACGTCTCAAGAGTCTTCTCCAACACCATAGTTCAAAAACATCAATTCTTCTGTGCTCAGCTTTCTTTATAGTCCAACTCTCACATCCATACATGACCACTGGAAAAACCATAGCCTTGACTAGACAGACCTTAATGCACAAACTCTACATAAAGTATGAATAATAAATGATTTCAGTGTACCTTTCATCAAGAAATAAAATATAACCTGCATCTTGATTGGATGCCTCTTTCCCAAATGCTTACACTTCCTCATCAGGAGTTCCCTCTGTCATGCCATAACTTATGTATGTAACCTAGATAATATATATCTTCGGCTTGCACATTTTGTTTAGCTTTGTGTAAGCTAAACAGTCTGCATGCTGAAATAAAATATAACCTGCATCTTGATTGGATGCCTCTTTCCCAAATGCTTACACTTCCTCATCAGGAGTTCCCTCTGTCATGCCATAACTTATGTATGTAACCTAGATAATATATATCTTCGGCTTGCACATTTTGTTTAGCTTTGTGTAAGCTAAACAGTCTGCATGCCTCTTACCATTGTGTTTTAACACAGTGGTTCTCAAACTGAGTCGTGTATCAGGATCACCTGGGGAACTGACAAAATTACAGAGGTCCAGTCTTCTCCCATTTCAACAAGCTAAGCTTCTGTGTTCTACATTAGCTCTCCAGATAATTCCAGTATTCACCAAGATCTAAAAACCCCTGGGTGTAACATTAAGTTTTTGTGATCTATTCATGGTGATGGATGCAGCTCTGGTTTATTCATTTTCACAGCTGTATGCTTTGCATTGTATGATTCTGCCACAATGTATTCATGGTATTGTGATTACCATTTGAATGTTTTGCTTCTTTCCTATTAGGAACAAACCTTCTATGAACAATTTTTCTTGCCTNGTTAAATTGATTTCTTACACCCCTCCTTTTCTTGTGTGGGAAATGGGAAATGGCAGCCACTCCAGCATTCTTGTGTGGAGAATCCAATGGACAGAGAAGCCTGGCAGGCTATAGTCCATAGGGACTGTAGTCCAAGGGGTTGCAAGAGTCTGACACGACTTAGCAACTAAACCACCACAAACCACCATGGCACCTATAGAGGCAGGTATTAGTGTCCAATATGCCAGGTTTTATCAGTAAGGTGGTCAACAAATAATTATGTTATTATGTCAGGCAAGTTATGCCTCTGAGCCTCAGTTTACTCATCAGTAAAATGGAATTAAATAAGCACCCTCCTCTAATATTTCAATATTGTCATAATTTCATAGTTAACATTTAGTTTAATATGTGGATATTGGGTGCTAGAAGGAGGGTCTCCCTAGAGTTGCTGGTCCCTCCTGGGTTGAGTTCTGTTTAATTCCCAAAGAGCCATAGTTAATATTTAGTTTATTAATTAATGGGTAGCTGGAGGTACACTATGGAGAGACTCGGGCCTATACATCTGCTGCTGCTGCTGCTAAGTCGCTTCAGTCGTGTCCGACTCTGTGCGACCCCATAGACGGCAGCCCACCAAGCTCCCCCGTCCCTGGGATTCTCCAGGCAAGAACACTGGAGTGGGTTGCCATTTCCTTCTCCAATGCATGAAAGTGAAAAGTGAAAGTCAAGTCGCTCAGTCGTATTCGACTCTTAGCGACCCCATGGACTGCATTATTTAGTTTATTAATTAATGGGTAGCTGGAGGTACACTATGGAGAGACTCGGGCCTATACATCTGCTGCTGCTGCTGCTAAGTCGCTTCAGTCGTGTCCGACTCTGTGCGACCCCATAGACGGCAGCCCACCAAGCTCCCCGTCCCTGGGATTCTCCAGGCAAGAACACTGGAGTGGGTTGCCATTTCCTTCTCCAATGCATGAAAGTGAAAAGTGAAAGTCAAGTCGCTCAGTCGTATTCGACTCTTAGCGACCCCATGGACTGCAGCCTACCAGGCTCCTCCATCCATAGGATTTTCCAGGCAAGAGTACTGGAGTGGGGTGCCATTGCCTTGCCTATACATCTAGATGGGATTAATTAACTGTTGAAATCATCTTCCATTCTGTTGACTGCATTAGGAAAACACCACAGTTGAGGGTGAGAACTGAGAGGTTGGAGTCAGCTGGCTATCCACAATCTGGTAGGGTCCTTGGGAAAGATTTCAGGGGTGAAAGCTCACGTAGAATTTCAGGTTACTTTCAGTTAATTTCAGGTAACCTCATGTAGGAAAGAAAGCTTGGGAAGGAGAGAGTTGAGTTGGAGACCCCTCTGTGTTGCTTTTCCCTCCAACTCTCACCCCTCCCCCACTCCTGTCAATCCCCGATTCTGACTATCTAGCACAAAGGTAGAAAATCCCTTGGGGGGGGTCTCAGGCCAGGAAGCCTCTTATTGCCCAGCTCTGATGCCTAGCGAAGAATAGGAAAAAGCTGCCCTCCCCCCTTTCTCGCTCCCTGCCACACCGGTCTTGCTTTTGCAAGTGGAAAGCAATGTCAGGCCCCACGCAATCCCTTTTGCAAACCGGGAGAGAGAGAGAGAGGTGTGTGTATGTGTGTGTGTGTATGTGGTGTGTGGTGTGTGTGTGTGTGTGTGTGTGTGTGTGGTGTGTGTGTGTGTGTGTGGTGTGTGCGGTGTGTAGCGAAGAGGATTGGGGGTGGGATTCCATGACGTTAGCGGCTCCGCCTCCCGGTGTATATAAGGGGCGCTTGGCGCGCAACGACCCCAAGCAGCAGCTTTGAAGCCTGAGCAACCGAACTCGGTAGCCCCAACCCAACTCGGCTAAACTCAGCCTCGCAGAATCCTAACCGAGATTTTCCGCGCCCTGGGCTTGCAACAGCTCCCGGGAAGCTTTGAAGGCCGACACGTGTGTCGGAGGGGACGAGCGAGGGTCTGGGCATACCTAGGATTCTCTGGCAACCATGGCATGCAGTTGCATCAACGCGGCCGTGACCTGTTGCAGGCGAGACCCCAGTCCTGGGAGCCAAGGCTCCCATTTGCATCTCAGCCCCAGACCTTTTCTAGATGAGAGCATAAGAAACTGGGAGCTGAGTCGGGGGGCATAAGGCGGAACACCTCCTCTCGGGTGCTAGCAATTTCGGGCTGCTCAGGGGCCCCTCTCGCGGGGGGGTGGGTATCTCCTAATCCTCAGATGTCGAAGCCCCGCCTCACTGTTGATGCTTGCTGGTCAGCCTTGCGGGGCGGGAGGAAGTGGGGGAGCATTTGCTTACTCCCCTGGGCGACGGCAGTGCCAGTGTGGGCTTGGAGATGAGAGATGGAACTGAGTCGGTGCTCACTTTTGATCTGTGGCCGAGATTGGTCTCCCGTCTCTCTGGGCGATCTAGGAACCATGCTTATTTGAAGCCCTGGGGGTAAGCTCCGGAAAGGAATGTGGATATTGGGTGCTAGAAGGAGGTTCTCCCCAGAGTTGCTGGCCCCTCCTGGGTTGAGTTCTGTTTAATTCCCAAAGAGCCACAGGCCAGGGGACGGAGGCAAATGAGCTTCCCTGGTTCCTGGGTTGGGGTCTAGGATAAGCTCAATAGTTTCCCCGCCAAAGAAAGAAGAGACTGATATTGATTGAGCACCTACATGGTGCCAGACCACTGAAGGATGGGGAATTTCACGTGCCTTTTCTGAAATTGCCCTTCCACAAACCTGTGAGGTATTGTTATTCCTACTTGCAAATGAAGAAACTGAGGTTAGAGGAAGAGTGACTTGCCTCTGTCCCCTCAACATCCTCCTCCCCTCCCCCCACAATTCTTTTACTTGGTGGCATGGGTATTGTAATTCATTCTTAGAGCTTAGGGATAATGAGCCCTATTGAAGGTCTTTTGTCTTGTTTTTCACCAGATCCTTCCGAGCATCCTCTTAATTCCAGCTAGAATGCTGTGGCAGGCGCTTTGCAGATTTGGTCAAAAGCTGGTACGCAGACGTACCCTGGAGCCAGGCATGGCTGAGACTCGCCTTGCCAGATGCCTGAGCACTCTGGATTTAGTGGCCCTAGGTGTGGGCAGCACTTTGGGTGCAGGCGTGTACGTCTTGGCTGGTGAGGTGGCCAAAGATAAAGCAGGACCATCCATTGTGATCTGCTTTTTGGTGGCCGCCCTATCTTCTATGTTGGCTGGTCTGTGCTATGCTGAGTTTGGTGCTCGGGTTCCCCGTTCTGGTTCTGCATATCTCTACAGCTATGTCACTGTGGGTGAACTCTGGGCCTTCACCACTGGCTGGAACCTCATCCTCTCCTATGTCATCGGTGAGATGGTGGGGCAGGGGGGGCACTTACGCAACCAGTGAAGGGGCTTGGAGTCAGGAAATCTGGGTGGAATGGTGAAGCGAGATATTCATTATTCACAGGAATTAAATATTCATAAATGTGTGTATTTGTTGGGGGGCTGGGTGGGTTGAAGGTGTGGAGAAATTGTTCGTTCTATTTACCTCTGTCCTGGCTTCCTTAATTGGCTGGTTTTGGTTCTTAAAAAGTAAGAATAGGTGAAAATAGCAGGATTCTTATGACACTGATCTGGGAGAGGGAGGAAAGGAGATGAGAGAGGAAACTTGACCCTGTATTTCTCCCTCTGCTCCATTAGGTACAGCCAGTGTGGCCCGGGCCTGGAGCTCAGCTTTTGACAACCTGATTGGGAACCACATCTCTCAGACCTTGCAGGGGAGCATCTCACTGCACATTCCCCGTGTCCTCGCAGAATATCCAGATTTTTTTGCTCTGGGCCTTGTGTTGTTGCTCACTGGTGAGGCAAGGGACAGGGACAGTGACTGGGGTGGGGCTAGTGGGGACTAGGCTTGGGAACTTGTGGAGGTGGTAGCTGTGAGAAAGAAGAGAAGCTGGGGAGGAAAGGTCTGCATCTAGAGGCAGGGAAACAGAGCTGGGACTGAGGCCTTTCTTAAAGTCCTGAATGCCTCTTTCCCACAGGATTGCTGGCTCTGGGGGCTAGTGAGTCAGCCCTAGTTACCAAGGTGTTCACGGTGGTGAATCTTTTAGTTCTTGGTTTTGTCATCATCTCTGGCTTCATTAAGGGAGATCTGCACAATTGGAAGCTCACAGAAGAGGACTACAAACTGGCTGTGGCCGGACTCAA
>SJXQ01008693.1:68901-81488 GCA_006408695.1 Aepyceros melampus | reverse complement strand
GTTTCTACGCATTCGTTGGTTTTGACTGTATTGCTACCACTGGTAATAGTCACTCCATTCCATCGGGGCTTGTGCAGCTTGTTGTGCTCAGGTGGGGTTGCAGGTTGGGGGGAGGGTAGAGAACCAAGCATGCTTCTCTGATTCAAACCTTGTGCCCCTTCCTGCAGGGGAAGAGGCCCAGAATCCTCAGCGTTCCATACCCACAGGCATTGTGATTTCACTCTTCGTCTGTTTTTTGGCCTATTTTGGGATCTCTTCTGCGCTCACGCTCATGATGCCTTACTACCAGCTTCAACCCAAGAGTCCCTTGCCTGAGGCCTTTCCTATACTGGGTGGGCCCCAGCCCGCTATGTTGTAGCCATTGGATCCCTCTGTGCTCTTTCTACCAGGTCAGTGTCAAATGTTTGTTCTCCTCATACCAGAGATTACCCCTAAAAAGGCCCTTGCATGCCTGCCTGCATGCGAATTTGCTTCAGTCGTGTCCGACTCTCAGTGACCCTATGGACTGTAGCCTGCCAGGCTCCTTTGTCCATGAGATGTCCCAGGCAAGAATGCTGGAGTGGGTTGCCATGCCCTCCTGTAGGGTATGTTCCCAACCCAGGGATCGAACTTGCATCTCCTACATTGGCAGGTGGGTTCTTTACCACTAGCACCACCTGGGAAGCCCTAAAAGGCCCTTTAAAAGCCCTTAAAAAGTCTGTGAGCAGAAAGTGGAGGCTCCTTAAGCTCATATTTTGGAGGAAAGAGGTACCCAGTCAACACCACTCTGGGCATTCTTCTCTCCAGCCTCTTGGGCTCTATGTTCCCCATGCCTCGAGTGATCTATGCGATGGCAGAGGATGGCCTCCTGTTTCGTGGCCTTGCCCGGATCCACACCAGCACACACACTCCCATCGTGGCCACTGTGGTCTCTGGCATTATTGCAGGTGAAAACTCTTTGCCATTCCCCTTGTTATTTCACCAACTCCCTTCACTTTGCTCTTGCCTTCTCTCATGTTTTCTGCCCATCAATTTCAGCATTCATGGCATTCCTCTTTGAACTCACTGATCTGGTGGACCTCATGTCAATTGGGACCCTGCTTGCTTATTCCCTGGTGGCTATTTGTGTTCTCATCCTCAGGTGAGGCTCCTTTCCTCTGCATACTGTCGTGTGGGTTTTAATTCTTAGATGAGGAGTGATGGGGATCTGCTTCTCCCCCTCTCTGCCTTCATCATCCTGACTCTCCTCGAGGAGTATGGCTATCCCTCCCTGCCAAAAAATGCGACTACCCTTAGTGGTGATGAGGAAGGTTAACCTGCCTAGGAGAAGATGGTTAAGGGTTGTTCTTAATACTCCCATCTCCCTTTGCCTCAGGTATCAGCCTGACCGGAAGATGAGGAATGAGGAAGATGAAGTGGAGTTCCCTGAAGCAGAGAAACTGACCCTACAGGGACTATTTTGTCCACTCAACTCCATCCCCACTCCAGTCTCTGGCCAAGTTGTCTATGTTTGTTCCTCCCTGCTTGGTGAGCATTGGAGTTTTTCTCTTGAGTCAGCATGATGTGAACTGGAGAGAGGGTGGCTCTCCTTGGAATGGGGTGCCTGATGTTTTAACACATTGCTCTCAAGAACTGGTTTTGATGCTTTTCACCTTGACTCTTGAAGCTCTGCTGCTGAGTGTCCTTTGCCTAGTACTGGCCCAGTGGTCCATTCCACTGCTTTCTGGAGACCCAGTGTGGATTGCAGTGGTTGTGCTGCTCCTGATGCTCATTACTGGGATCACTGGAGTCATCTGGAGACAGCCACAGAGCTCCGCTGAACTTCACTTTAAGGTAAATGACCTCTTTCTTTTCCTGCAACTAACCCATGTTGGAATAATAGGTTCTAGATACCTCACAGTCTCACATATTCTTTCACTGGACAAGAAGGGAAAGATATAGGAGATACCTAGGCCGAAACATCTTATCTGATGCTTATTTCTTTCCTATTCCATTTCCCCAGACTCTGCATATTCTTGAGTCCCATTTGAGGTACACTACATGAGCAGGCACTGAAACACATAGCATGAGTAGGAGTCAGACTCTCCCTTTCCTGGCTATAAAAGGTTAGGAATCTCTTCTATCTTACCTTGTGGTCTGTACAAAGAAGATTTTGCTTTGTTCCCAGGTACCTGCTTTGCCTTTTCTTCCACTAATGAGCATCTTTGTGAATATTTACCTTATGATGCAGATGACAGCTGGCACCTGGGCCCGATTTGGGGTCTGGATGCTGATTGGTAGGTATTCTTGGGAAGAGTAGGCCTCTTGGCTCCTATCCCACCTCCTTTCTGTCTTGGTCTCAAGTAGGAGTCATATAAAGCCTTTGCAGACCACTGTTTCTCTACCTCAAGCTACCTTTTCCTATTAGGATTTGCTATCTACTTCGGCTATGGGATGCGGCACAGCCTGGAAGAGGTTAAGAGTGACCAACTCTCACTCAAGTCTAGGGCCAGAACTGTAGATTTGGACCTCAGCAGTGCCTGTGTGCATTCGATTTGACATCATCACACCTGAATGCTGTCTGGTCTCCCTGCACAATAATGGAGTGTACTCCTGACCACACTGAGCTAGGCTTCCCATGGGATGTTGGTGGGGAAACACAGATAGAGCTCTGTATTTATTGTGGAGTCAAGGATGTGTCTTTGCGGTTTCTCATCTTTTTTTTTTTTCATTCGTTTACTTTTTAATTGTATCTGTAGTTGCTTAACCAGCTTTTAAAAAATTATTATTAAAAGAAACTAGAAAAAGAATCTATGTTTTGTTCTTTGTTTGTTAGAAGTGATATGTAGCCTGACTTTCAGTGTGGAGAACTTCAGATAAGTGTCTTTTGTTTGCTCTGTCAGCACAAAAGTATCCTCTGTGCCTGTGTGTGCTTCTTATTGGCTTGGGGTTTGAGTAGGATGGTGTAAGTAGCATCAAGTCTAATCACACTTCAGGGAACAAACTTGAGATATACTTTCCCCTTGCTACACTAAAGGTTAGTTTGTAAATAAGTAGGCAACAACACTCATCTCTGGGATTTGGGGGTGGACTCTGATCTCAACACTGGCATTGGTCAAGGCCAACACTGAGACCATTGTCTTCTGTTCCACTCCTTCTAGTTGGACCAGTCCCAGACTCCTGTGACTGCCTGGACAACAAAAATTTTGGCTGGGGTGTTTGGTACTTCTGGAAAGAAGAGGGGACAGCAGGAGAGAGTGGGTAAAGGACTGTGTATATGTTATAGATACTTGTTGTAAGGGAACAGGTTAGAGCTGCTCAGACCAAGAACTATTCATTCATCCATTTACTCAACAAGCATATGAGGAGCTCCTATGAAATGCTAGGCCCTGTGCTGGGTGCTGAGGATACCAACGTGAATAAGACATAGTCTTGCTCTCAAGGAACTCATCATTTAGCAGTGGAGATAAGCAGGTCAGCAGAAAATGGTGTGATTTGTCTCAGGGTAGAGGTAAGTGCTGAGTGCTACAGAAGCTGGAAAAGGATGTGTTTGACCTGAGTGTGCCGCATAGGGATTAACCCGGGGCCTCTGCAGGGAAAGCTCAGAGTCCTAACCACTGGACTGCCAGGGAATTCCCTTGAGTAAGTGTTTATGAAGTAGACTGAGGGGAGGGCTTGTCTGCCAGTGAACAGTGTGCACAAGGCTGTGGGAGTGTGAAAAGGCGTGCTGTATTGGGAGTATGACATATAGTTTAATGTGGCTGAAGGGCAGCGTGTATGGGGTTGTGGTAAAAGAGAACATGCGGATGGCCTTGTGTACCCTACCTAGGAATTCATGTTATCTTAAAATGGTGTGTGTGTGTGTGTGTGTGTGTGTGTGTGTAGGGGAGGGGGTGTTGTCACTGAATGATTCCAAGCAAAAGAGGTGGTTGGATTTATTAGTTTGGCAGCAGCAAGGAGAATAGCTTGGAAGAGGGCGGGGGAAGTTAGAGCAGTGTGATAATGGCTGCCATTTTTTGAGTGTTTATTATAGGCCAGATAGTGTGAATAAATCTCTTAGTTCTTGCGATAACCCAGTGAAGTAGATGTTCTGATAATTATTTTTTACAGATAAGGGAACAGGTTTATAAGGAATATGCTGTAGGTCACATAACTTGGAATGATTAGGGCCAGGATACAAACTCAGTTCTGACTCTGCAGTGTATACTCTTTAACCACTGTGTGACATTGCTAGCAGTAACTAGAAGAGCATCATAGTCATTTGGGCAAAATATTTCAAGAATTTTGGTCATGTGGATGTACGAGGTAAACAGGTAAGAAAAAAAGTGGCTGATTTAGATTTCTGGGTGAATGATTAAATTATTAGCCAACATGGAGAGCATAAGAAGAAGAGCATATTTGGGGAAAGATAAATTCAGTTCCTGGAGAAAGAAATGACAACCTACTCCAGTATCTTGCCTGGAGAATTCCATGGACAGAGGAGCCTGGTGGGGTACAGTCCATGGGGTCACAAAGAGTTGGACACGACTAAGTGACTTTCACTTTTCAAATTCAGTTCCATATATGCTGAGTTTATAAACATGTACAGGAGTTTAGCTTCATATAGGTGAAGGTACATAATCACCGATTAGAACTTGGAGCTAGGCTAGAATCTTAAGCTAGAGTTACAGATTTAGAAGTCATCAACTGACTGAGCGACTGAACTGAACTGAACTCAGAGAACAGATGAGTATGTAATGGAAGCTGTGTGGGGCTAAAGATTGCCTTGGGGTGAAATAAACAAAAAAATTGAAGCACAAATTATATAATTTCCTTTATATACAAAGAACTCATTAAGTCAATAAGAGATGAATAACCTGATAGAAAGGATATAGTTTTCAGAAAAAGAATATAAAATGCAAACAAATATAAAAAAGATACTCAACCTCACTTATCAAAGAAATGCAAATGAAAACAATCATGAGAATTCAGTTCTTACAGAATGACAAAACAAATTTCACTGACAAGGCACTGGGAAAAGTGAGGGTAAAAAGGCAATCTTATGCATGATAGGGATATACATTCTTGTGACTTATGGAGAGTAATTTGATGATACCAGAATTAAAATCACTTCCTTTTAATATGATAATTTAATTGATAGGAATTAAAATTTTACATATATAAGGATATTTACAGTGACATTTTTCATAATAGTGTCAAAGTTGGAAACCACCTAATGTGCTCCAGCCAGGGACTAGTTAAGTTACATTAATTCAGTGGAATACTTAATACAGCCATTAGAAAGATGAGATAGCATGGTAGAAGATCTTGCTTTTCTGAATATAACGCGTATAAATCTAAATAAAATGAAACAGCGTGGTATTTACTTAAAAAAAGATGAGATAGAATTATATGTGCCAAGAGATGATACGGATGGACAGAGATCCAAGACACATTTTAAGCAGAGACAGAACAAAATGGAACAAAGAACCCCAAGTGCAAAATATTTATGTGAAAGAACAAAAGAGAATGCATCTATACATATTTTTTTTGTGTGTGGAAAAATTAGCCAGAAGCCTCTGATTTCTCTTATGTACTTTTTCAGTTTTTTACTAGCTACAAACATTACTTTTAAAATTCCTTTTATAATCATAGTAAAAAATTGGAGGAACTAACATTGAAGGGATGGAGGACGAGGAGGATGCAGTGCAGGAGGAGGTGGAGAAGGAATGACTGAGGAGACAGGAGAGTGATGTGGAGGAAGAAACTTCTCAGGAGCAGTCAATGCCAAATACTGCCTTAGAGAGTCAAGTTAAATAAGATGACGACAGAAAGGTTTTATTGGTTTTGTCAGTTAGTAGGTAACTGATCATTTTTTTTTTTTTGGTAACTGATCATTTTAAGAGTAGGGTCTGTCAGATGTGGGGGAGGGGGGATTGCAGTGGATTGTGAATGGAAGGTGAGGCGGATGTGTGCTATAGGCGAGCATTTCAAGGCATAGCTGGAGGAAGTTGAGGGAGAGATTTCCTTTTTTTTTTATTTTAAGATGGGCAATTCTTATATTTATATGCTTAAAAGAGATTGTCAATGGAGAGAGCACAATACATCCCGGCACTACTGTTTAAACAAATCACTTGTGAAGGAAGGAGTAGTAGTTCTTTGATTCAGTTCTCTAGTCTTTTTTCTTTCAGTGCAGTGTTTCCAGATCTCAGATAAGTATAACCTTCATGAATTTTTCTCTATTTGTGTAAGTACTATATACTATTTATAAAAAACACCATTTTTAAGATTAAATATACTTCTTTAAAAAAAACTATTTGGAGACTTCCCTGGTAATCCAGTGGTTAAGAATCCATCTGCCAATGCAGGGGACATGGGTTCAATCCCTGATCCAAGACAATCCCACATGCTATGGGGCAACTAAGCCTGTGCACCACAACTACTCAGCCTGTGCGCCACAACAAGAGAAGCTACCACAATTAGAAGCCCACCCACTGGAACTAGAGAGTAGCCCCCACTGCTGAAACTAGAGAAAGCCTGTGTGCAGCAACCAAGACCCAGGATGGCCAAAAAATAAATTAATTAAACAAAAAAGAAAACATTTTACTACTATTATCAGTGGAAAATAGAATTTTTTAATATGCATTAAAATATCCAACTATTAAAAAATGCTTGGCTGTGCATCACCTAAAATAATGGCCTACACCATATTTTGGAAACAGTTAACAAAGTGAATAATCTCTGTAGGATGCTGTGCTTGAAGCTGGAGTAGAAATTTTCTTTAAGCATGGTCTAATCAATCTCTTCAAAAGAGTCAGAGATAAAATTGCCCCAAATAATTATAGACACAAAGTGGGAAATAGTAAGTATCATAAGAGGTATGCGTGAAGTACCAGTCACATGAGGGAGTTCTGTGACATCTTCCTGGAGGTTGAAGCTTTTAAACAAGTTTAAAGGATGGATAAAATATGTATCTCCCAGATATGATGGGAGAGCATTTCAGGAGGAGGGAACGTTGTGCCAAAGGCAAGAAGATGGGAAAGTTTATAATTCTGTTTCCCCAGAGCCTAGGATTTTGAAGTACTGAAGTAGATAAAGAAAGAAGGAGAGGTAGATTCCAGTCAATCTTGAACTCAGTTAATTCCAGGGCCTGAAACTAAAGGACAGGAAGTGTGTGGATTAGTGTTATATTAAGCGAAGGTGAGAGTGGGTCTGTGATTTGTTTCAGTGAATTACATACATCTCAGATACTTACATCAAATTTTCTGTATACATCTTCTCAAGTTATAGCTCATTTGCCCAAGTAACCCCACTGCCACAATTCTGACCTCATGAATCCTCCAATTCACTACTCCCCAACTCTCCAGATATACTTTCTCGCTTTATCAGTTTCCTCCAATCTTTGCTTGTTCTCTTTTCCACTTACATTTCTGAATTTATTATCATTATCATTCTTGTGAATATCTTTATCTCACTAGGCAATACTCCAGAGTACTCTCTACTCCACCCAGAGGAATCCAAACATCTTTTTCATACTTTCCCTCTGTAGTTCAAGATTGTTGGTGGCAATCACACAGGTGGGTGGGTTAACGATCAAGTTTGACCAGGCCCTCAAATATGCTGGAAATCCTTTTTTGCTCTCTGATTGCCCTGCTCTCTGAAACAACTATTTCTTACCTTATTCACGTTCTTCAGATCTCTCCCTCCTACTCTCTGCTGTTGACTTTGTCTCATACTTTATTGCAAAAACACATGCCCATCAGATAAAAACTTCCTCATCTTCCTGTGGATTTTTAAAAATGGAAATAGCTTTTCTTTTTTTCCCCTGATAAAAATGTGTTCATTGTAGGACACTGAAAAACTGAAAGATATAAAGAATCCCAAATCCCAACACTCAAAGATAAACATTAATGTTTTGGTAAATATTCTTCCACACATTTTTGTTAAAATATGCATACATAAGTGTTTATCTTTCTGTGAACTGTTTTCTTTTTTCAATTTACGTGTTAGTGGGATTGGTTGGTCTCTATAGCCATGTATGTTGTTTCCCATTCATACTCAGACAGAAACCATCCCAATAGTTTTTTTTTTTTAAATATTTATTTATTTTTATTTAAGGCTTCCCTTGTGGCTCAGCTGGTAAAGAACCCACCTGGCAATGTAGGAGATGCCCAAGACCTGGGTTCGATCCCTGGGTTGGGAAGATTCCCTGGAGGAGGGCACGGCAGCCCATTCTAGTATTCTTGCCTGGAGAATCCCATGGACAGAGGGGCCTGGTGGGCTACGTCCATGGAGTCACAAAAAGTTGGACATGATTTAGCAGCTACACACACATATATTTGATTTACAATTGTGTTAGTTTCAGGTGTCCAGCATAGTGATTCAGCTTTGTTACAGATTCTTTTCCATTTATAGGTTATTGTAAGACATTGGGTATAATTCCCTGTGCTAGACAGTAAACCTTTGTTGAATATCTGTTGTATGTATAGTAGTTTATTTTTTTTTTTTTTTTGGACACACCACACAGCTCGTGGGATCTTAGTTCTCCGACTAGTGATAGAACTGGGGCCACTGCAATGAAAGTGCTGAGTCCTAACTACTGGACCACCAGGGAACTCCCTGTATAATAGTTTTTGTAGTTATTCAAATCTATAAAATTACACCTTTTTGAGCAGTTAGTAACTTCTTTCTTTTAAAAATTCAGTGGTAGGATACAGGCATTTCCCGTCTTATACATTTAGGTTGTTTTCTCAGCAGTGTCTTTAAAAGCTGTATAAGTATTCCACTATATGGTATTAACGTATACTAGAGTCAGACATGACTGAGTGACTTCACTTTCACTTTTCACTTTCATGCATTGGAGAAGGAAATGGCAACCCACTCCAGTGTTCTTGCCTGGAAAATCCCAGGGATGGGGGAGCCTGGTGGGCTGCCGTCTATGGGGTTGCACAGAGTCGGACACGACTGAAGCGACTCAGCAGCAGCAGCAGCAGGCTGTATAAATAGTCTAGATTCAACTAGGTGAACATTTAAGAGATTTACAATGTGTCAGTGAACATTTCTGTTAATCTATCTTTGCAGAATTTTCCAATTTCTTCTTTAGGAAAATTCCTAGAAGAGGAATTGTTGTGAAACAGGGTATATACATTATAAGATTTAAAGATATATTCATTTACTTATTTGGCTGTGCTGGGTCTTAGTTGTAGCATATGGGATCTTAGTTCTCCAACCAGGAATTGAACCTGAGACCCCCCAGAACTGGGAACATGGGAGTCTCAGCCACTAGACCACCAGGGAAGCCTCCACTTTTAAGATTTTGATACCCATTTATACTCCTATGAAGAGTGCACAAGAGTGGGTCTTTTGTACATCTTATCAATTTGAAGTTTTGTTAATATTTTTAACCTCTGCCAATCTGATAAATGAAAAAAAATTCACTTGCTTTATTTGCATTTCTTTGATTACTGGTAAGGCTGAATATCTCTTCATGTGTTTATTGGCTATTTATATTTCTTCCTGTGCAAATTGTCTGATCACGTCCTTTGCTGATTTATGTGCTAGAACATTTGTTTTTTTTAACTTTAGAGCACTTATGTTAGATATGTTAACTGTTTATCTATTATGTATGTTGGAAGTACCTTTTCCTAATCTGTGGTTTGTCTTTCAACCTTGCTTATAGTACCATTAGGAAGATTTTAATTTTTATGTGGTAAAACTTATTATTTTTCCATTTTGATTCTGGTTTCAGATCATGTTTAAATCTTGTGTTTATAAAATATTCACTCAAACTTTCTTTAGAAGTTTTATGATTCAATTTAGTCTTTGATTAATTCAGAATTCATTTTGATATATGAAGTTAAGTCAGGGATTTGATTTTATTATATTTTTAGAATGGCTATCACATTTCAGTACTTTTTCCTGACTAGCTCTTTTCTCCACTGATTTGAATCCTTTCTATGTATACTTGGACCTGTTTCTGGACTCTATTTTGTATCATTTCTCTATATGTACTATTACCATACAATTTTTTTATGGTAGTTTTAATATCTAGTAGAATAAGCCCATTCCTTGCTTCATTATTAATTTGTTTTTAGAATTTTCCAGCCTATACTTACATATTTATTCTAGAGGTCTTTTTCTTCTTTTGACAAGGTGTAAATGCTTATTAACTAATTTGTATTCTCAGTTGCTTATTCTCTTTTAATCCACTCTATTAATGAGAGTCTTAATAAGCTCTCATTAGAGTCCAAGCTGTTCACCTGCCTTATGTACTTATCTCACCATTTCTGCACTAATTTGTTAAAGGGTTGGAGTGGAAAATTTATAGTTTATGCTAGGGGAAAGGGAAGATAATTTACAGCCAGTTGAGTGCTGCTTAATGGTATTTCACTGCTCACTCTTGCATGTCCTTCTCAACATGCACCAGCTTCTTTTATCTCCTTTCCTCTTCTCTCTCTTTTACTTTTTTTTTCTCTTAATCTTACTTACTTATAACATCTAAAGAGGCTATCGAGCCAAAAAAAAAAAAAAAAAAACCAACAACAAACATTGGAGATACCCATACAACATATTTCTGCATATTTTCCTTTTTTCACTGGCCCTTTCATGCAGTGGTATCAGCTCAGTAAGTAGACCTGACTTTGGAGTCATATTTGCAGTCAGTATTGATCAATTGAGTCACTTGATTCCTGGATGCCTTATATAATCTTGGATAATATAATAGCCATTCTACTACAGATATTATTAGAAACTAAGAGCTCTCAAAGGACCACTGTAGGCTTGAGAACAGAGGTCTAATTATCGTCCTGTTTGTTCATTAGTTCATCCATGAACAAAGAAGTTATGCTACAGCCAGGAGCTTGGCTGGGATGATGGAAGTTGGGAGCTCTTAACTGCCAATCAGGAAATAGGGAATTACAATGGGAACTTAGATTTGATAAGTACCTACCAAATGCCAGCCACTGTTTTAGATGTTAATATGTACACTATTTCATTGAACCAGAAGCCTAGAATGATTTTTATTAGGCTTCCCTGGTGGCTCGCCTAGCTCCTAGATGGTAAAGCGTCCAATGAGGGAGACCTGGGTTCAATCCCTGGGTTGGGAAGATTCCCTGGGGAAGGAAATGGCAACCCACTCCAGTACTCTTGCCTAGAAATTCCAATGGATGGAAGAGCCTGGTGCCATTGCAGGAGATGCAGGTTCGATCCCTCGGTCAGGAAAATCCCCTGGAGGAGGAAATCTTGTTAGCTAGCTCTGCATCTGGCTTGACTGAGGTGCACAGGGCTTAAAAGAGGGGTATATGAGGCAAGAGGTGGGAGGCTTGTTAATGTTTTGATATGGGCTATCTCCAAATATGGAGACATCACGTCTTAACACTGCTGTCTCTGAGTGGAGATTTCAGCAGAGGCCAATTTCTTCCTTGCAAACATCACCCATAGATTTAGCTGGAATCAAACATATTCATATATATATATTACACACCATCAATGAAATCATTTGTTTGGAGATGGGTAGGTCCCTTGCCCTTGCTGTGAACCTGCAGGGGAGTCATTGGGTATTTTTCTTAAGACTTGACAAGGGCAGGGCAGCAGAAACATATCTTGGAACTCAGGGTTTTTCAGTCTCCTAACTTCTGATATTTCTGACCTTTGCTACTCTTGAATATCAGTGGGCAACATTGTTTATTTTACTTCCTTTCTTTCCTTCCTCTCTCCTTTTATTTTCTTTCGAAGACCTGCTCTCCTCTTTTCTGTAATCCTCACCATCTGCACTCTTCCTGTAGTAACTGCAGTATGTTTTAATATGGCGCTATACTCCCTCACTCTCAGTGATTCTCACCCAGCCCCCTGAACTGCGTGCCCAGAACTTCACGTACAGACTGTGCCTGGAAGTTCAGGTTCTACATCCGTTCTGCGACGGCTCTGCGATTTACGTCCTTTGATTTACGTCACTTTGGGGGAGGAGCTTTCCTACCTTCCGTCGTTCTCTTCTTCGAAGACAACTCGCGCTTTGGACTCAGTTGGCGGAGGAGCGCGGTGGCGTCGGCTGTGCCAGCTGATGTGAGCGGATTTTTTTTGGTTGGAAGTGCTAGAGGAGGGTCAGGTACAGGTTAGTTGGGTGGTTTCTAATTAGTGAGGAGATGCTGCCATTAGGTTACCACTTAAAAAATATTTATTTTAATCAGAGGATAATTACTTTACAATATTATGATGGCCTCTGCCAGACATTAACATGAATCGGCCATAGGCAAATACTTTTTAAAGTGGTTCTGAGGCAGTGATTTTGAACTATGGAACTGACTCTTGGGTGAGGGAAGGTGGGCAAAAGGCAGGGTTTGAGGACATGGATGAAGTATGGACAGTGGTGTGGGGCCACCGAAAGTGGGAGATATTTATTGTAGTTTGGATGTGACGGACTTAAAATTTGGTTGAAGCTGCATGGTTAGTGACCGTTGGGGGCAGGGTGCTGCGTGGTTAGTGACCGTTGCGGGCAGGGAGCTGCATGGTTAGTGACCGTTGGGGGCAGGGAACTGCATGGTTAGTGACCGTTGGGGGCAGGGAGCTGCGTGGTTAGATGGGGGCAGGGAGCTGAGGCGCTAGCTGGGTCTGCAGAGAGCGGGAAAAAAGACAGTCAGTGATTGGATGCTTTG
>SJXQ01008693.1:35492-68535 GCA_006408695.1 Aepyceros melampus | reverse complement strand
CTGAGCTTGACCCTGGCCTTCGTTAACTGCTTTTTCTAGGCTTAAAAATTTCCTCAGCATTTTTTCTTTTGGAACAGAACTGAGAGGAAAAATTTGAGAAGAAATTTATTGCGAAGCTGGAGAATAAAGGATAGAATATTAAAATATTTTCTTATTTCATAGGCCTCAGCCAGAGATTCGAAAATGGACAGCTATGATTTTCGTTTCATGGACTTTAAAGGTATCTAGCTTTACACTAGAAAATGTAAAAATAGTAAAGAAAATGTTTAACTATTTGCTGCCTTATCTAAGATCATCTGAATGTATTTTGTTTCCTAATTTTGTCTCTTCGGAGTATCCGTAGCGCCAAGTTTTCTCATTTACATATTGGAAAACACTGTTAATGTTTAAGACACGAATCCTTTTATAAACTAGCATATGGAAATAGAATTCACAATTTATGCTTGTTTTCTCGGGATTGTTGTGCGTGCGTAGTAACACTGATTTAATCTGAAATAGAAATCTGTGTTAAAAGGACATTAAAAAAATTACCGCTAGATCCTGAAGTACCTGTCCATAATCATAAGTGAAAAATAAATTATATCCTGTGTAACATTAGGTTTAAGTGCATTTTATTGTATCTTAATTCTTTTGAAAATTGATATTCAATGGATGATATTTATGGGAATTCTTAGTTAAAAAAGCAGTTCAATTGACTAGAAAGCCAGATTCTGCAACCATGCCAGGTATGGGAGAGTTTACCGTATTTCTTTTTTGGGGGGACATGATTAGACCTATGGTACATTGGCATTCACGTTCATATAATAATAAAATATGTCATAACCAGATTGGCTACAAATCTGTGATTTAATAAAGTTTAGGTCAGTATTTTGTTAATGCTTATCATTTTACACAACAACAAAGCCCTCTACCACTTAACCTTAAGTTTTAATTTAGGATATGCTATTTTAGGGCTTCGCTTGTGGCTCAGCTGGTAAAGAATCCGCTGCAACTTGGGAGACCTTGGTTAGATCCTTGGGTTGGGAAGATCTCCTGGAGACAGGAGCGGCTACCCACTCCAGTGTTCTGGCCTGGAGAATTCCATGGACTGTATAGTCCATGGGGTCACAAAAAGTTGGACACGACTGAGTGACTTTCACTTTCATCTTAAGAATTAAAAACGTTGCATAGGGATTATTACTTTTAAATATATTGTATTTGAGACCCGGTATTTACATAAATATTTGAAGCACACAGAAAAGTTTAAGAATATAATGAAGACCTGTAAAACTATATTAAATTTTGTTGAATCTTCACATTTTGCCGCATACTTCTAAAAGATTGTGCTTAGTCGCCCAGTTTTGTCTGACTCTTTGCAACCCCATGGACTGTAGCCTGCCAGGCTCCTCTGTCCGTGGGAATTCTCTGGGCAAGAATATTGGAGTGGGTTGCGATACCGTCCTCTAGGGGATTTTCCCAACCTAGGGATTGAACCCAGGTCTCCTGCCTTGCAGGTGGATTCTTTACCATCTGAGCCCCCAGGGATGCTCTCTAAAAGATTAAGGTGCCTTTTTTTCATCTTTGAAATATTACATAAATTGCATCATTTTGTATGATTTTTTCCTGCAAGTTGTATTTTTTTTTGGCTCTGTATTGTGTTTTGTATATTTACCCATACAGATATTTTAGCTCTAGTTCATTTATTTACGCTGCTTATTAGTAATATTACACTGACTATAAGTGTACCACAATTTATTTATCTAATCTCAACAGCATTACAACACTGTGTTTTGAAGAGTTTGTTAGGAGCTTTCAAACATTTATGACTACCACCAACACCTATGGGAAAGGAAATAGATTTTCTATCACATCTTGGTATATACACACTGTATTAAAAGTTTAATGAAATCATTTTACCCTTATTACATACAGTGCATGTGTATGTAATATTTTCTATTCTATGCTTTTTGAATGATATTTTCTATTCTGTGTTTTTTGAATGATATTTTCTATTCTATGCTTTTTGAATGATATTTTCTATTCTGTGCTTTTTCTTTAAAAAATGTAAATGTTGGTTATGACTCATTAAATTAATTTATTTCTTGAACACTAGTGGATGAAGCTCTAGGGCACTGCTGTACAATTGAAACATAGTGCAAATGTAAAGAATTTTGTATTTTTTGTACCACATTAAAAAAGCTTAAACAGATGAAATTAATTTTAACAGGACAAATTATTTAGCTCAGTATATCCAAAATGCTATCATTTCAACATGTAATCAATATAAAAATTATTAATGAAATAGTTTACATTCTTTTTTTTTTCTATTCAAAATCATTGAAGTCTAGTATGTATTTTATACTTAAAGCATGTCTCATTTTGGACTCGCCACATTTCAAGCGTTCAATAGTCTCATATGGCTAGTGGCTACCCTATAGTGGCAGTGCTACTCTGGATTGTAATTTAAGAATTTGAACTGCTGGGTGAAATGCTATAAGCATCTTTAACTTAACAAATATTGCCCAATCATTGTCAAAAGTAGTGTTAACAATTTATACTGCCTCTTCCTTTCTCTTTCCCTATTATTCTTTCTAATATTTGCTTTTGTCAGACTTAAGAAATTGTGCATGATTGAAGGGTGTTGTTGTTCTTAAGTAACATTTTATTTTAGGACAGTTTTAGATTTACAGAGTAGTTAGAGAGTATAGAGAGTTCTTGGAAACTCCTCAGCCAGTTCCATTTGCTCTAATGTTTTACATTGCTCTAATGTATTACATGGATGTTTTAATTTGCATATCTGTTAAGTAGCAAAGTTGGGTATATTTTCATAGATTTATTTTCCATTTGAGTTTTATCTTCTGTGTACATAACCTTTTCAGTCAAGTTTTGTAAAAATGGATCACAAAAGGCCGTATGATGGCTTAGCTTATTTTCTTCTCAGGGAGAATTGACATAACATCTGTCTTTTTATATCAACAATTCCAATCAGTTTCAAGGTCAAAAAGGAACAGAAATTGGTCTAAATTATACTCATTGTGCCTAAATAATTGTAACTCCTTTTCTGCATGTCAGCTCTTCAACTGTTTTAAAATATTTCTGTCCCTGGAAAGTCTCTTCTTCAGATTCAGCATTTTTAGTTCTTTTAGTCATTCCTCATGTTACGTGGATTCTAGTCCTCTTACATTTTGTGTGCTGTCCTCTGAACATGCTCTATTCTTTTCATGTTATTCCTTAAAGTATGGTACACAGAACAGAACACAGTTCTCTTGGTTCGGTATGATAAGCTCAAAATGTTGTCTTTAGATACTGTTACAGCTAAGATTGAATTTTTTTCCCTTTTTTTGGGAGCTGGCAATCACACCATACTAATGACTCATTTTGAGCTTTTGGTCCCCAGAAGACCCTCAGTCTTTTTTTAATACATGCTTATATTAAGCTACATCTTGACTGTCATATATTGATAGAGTTAGTTTCAGAGACTTAAATGCAGGACTTTTTGTTTCTTACATTAATGTCATTCTGTAATTGGGGATTTAATTTTTGTTCCTGATTATATCTTGTCTCTTATTTCCTGTCTGTTTCTCTCTCAACTTCTTCATGCAAATCATTGATAAAATTGTTAAATAGAGTAGAGCCAAGGGCAGAATGTTACGTTATTAAAAACTTAAAACTGACATTAATTCATTAGGCAGCAAGCTCTGAGTATGCTTTTTTAAAAAGTATTTATTTTTTTGAATTAATTTTTATTAGAGTATAGTTGATTTACAATGTTGTGCTAGTTTCTGCTTATAGCAAAGTGAATCAGTTATATACGCATATGTATCCACTCTTGATTCTATTCCCATATAGGTCACTGCAGAGTATTGAGTAGCATTTCCTGTGCTATATAGTAGATTCTTTAGTTATCTGTTTTATATAAAGTAGTGTGTATCTGTCAATCCCAGTCTCCCAATTTATCCCTCCCCCCTCTTTCTCCCTTGGTAACTAAAAGTCTGTTTTCTACATCTGTGACTCTATTGCTGTTTTGTAAATAGGTTCATTTGTACCATTTTTTTTAGATTCCACATATGAGCAATATCATATGATATTTATCTTTTTCTGTCTGACTTCACTCAGTGTGACAATCTCTAGGTCCATCCATTTTGCTGCAGATGAAATTATTTTGTTCTTTTTTTTTTTGGATGAGTAATATTCCTGTGTGTGTGTGTGTGTGTGTGTGTTTATAACCACATTCCTCCTTTGATGGACATTTAGGTTGCTTCCATGACCTGGGTATTGTAAATAGTGCTGTAGTGAACATTGGGGCACATGTATCTTTTCAAATTATGGTTTTCTCCAGATATATGTCCATGACTGGGATGTGGGTCATATGGTAGCTCTATATTTGCCTTTTTAAGGAATCTCCATACTGTTTTCCATAGTGACTGTACCAATTTACATTCCCACCATACCTTGTCCAACATTTAATGTTTGTAGATATTTTGATGATGGCCATTCTGACTTGTGTGAAGTGATACCTCATTGTAGTTTTGATTTGCATTTCTCTAATAATCAGTGATGTTGAACATCTTTTCATGTGTCTCTTGGCCTCTGTATTTGGAAAAATGTCTAATTAGGTCTTCTGTCCAGTTTTTGACTAGGTTGTTTGTTTGATACTGAGCTACATGAGCTGTTTATATATTTTAGAGAGTAATCCTTATTGGTCGCTTTGTTTGCAAATATTTTCTCCCATTCAATGTGTTATCTTTTTATTTTGTTTATGGATTCTTTTTTTCTGGCTGGTCCACAGCATGTGGGATCTTTAATTCTTTGACTAGGGATCGAACCCACACTCCCTGCATTGAAAGCACAGAGTCTTAACCACTGAACTGCCAGGGAAGTCCTTGCTGTGCAAAAGCTTTTCAGTTTAATTAGGTCCCATTTGTTTATTTTTGTCCTTATTTTCAGTACTCTAGGAAATAGATCAAAAAAAATCATTCTGTGGTTTATGTTAGAGAGTGTTCTACCTTTCTTTTCCTCTAATAGGTTTATAGTATCTGGTCTTGCATTTAGGTCTTTAATCTATTTTGAGTTTATTTTTATGTATGGTATTAGAGTGTTCTGATTTCATTTTTTTTATATAGCTGTCCAGTTTTCCCAGCACTACTTATTGATGAGGTTCTTTTTTTCCATTGTATCTTTTTGCCTCCCTTGTCATAGATTAGGTGATCATAGGTGTGTGGGTTTATCTCTGGACTTTCTGTCCTTTTCTGTTGATCTGTATTTGTTTTTATGCTAGTACCACATTGTTTTGATTACTATAAACTTTGTAGGATAAGTCTGAAGTCAGGAAACCTGATTCCTCCTGCTCCGTTTTTCTTTCTCAGGATTGCTTTGAGTATTTGGGTCTTTAGTGTTTCCATACAAAATGTAAATTTTTTTGGTTCTAGTTCTGTGAAAAACTGGCATTGGTAATTTGATAGGGATTATATTGAATCTGTAGATTACTTTGGGTAATATAGTCATTTTCACAATACTGATTCTTCCAATCCAAGAACATGGTAAATCTTTTGATCTGTTTGTGTTATCTTTGATTTCATCAGTATCTTATAGTTTTCTGAGTAGAGGTCTTTGCCTCTGTAGATAGGTTACTTCCAAGGTATTTTTTCTTTTGATGTGATAATAAATGGAATTGTTTCCTTAATTTCTCTTTCTGATCTTTTATTGTTAGTGTATAGGAATGTAAGAGATTGCTGTATATTCATTTTGTATCTTGCAACTTTACCAAGTTCATTGATGAGCTCAAGTGCTCTTGAGTATGCTTATTCAACCTGCCTGATTTTCTGTTGTTTCCAAAGCCTGGCCACTGTCTTATTCTGTACTTGGCTTTAACTAGATTTAGAATTTTGGTTCATCTCTTTGAAGGCCTCTTGAGGCTCTCTGTATATGAACTTCTGTTACCAATTCCTCCTATTCACCTTTCTCCTCAGCTTTATTGAGATATAATTGACATATAATATATTGTGTAAGTTTAAGATGTACAGCATGGTGATTTTTATATATGTATGTATTGCAAAGTGATTACCACAATAATGTTGTTTAAGGCATCTATCACCTCACATAGTTAGAATTTTGGGGGAGAAGGATGAGGGAAATGGGTGAGGGTGGTTAAATCGGATGAACCTCCTGTTCACCTTTGAACTGCCTTCTTGGTGTTGAACAAAGTTTAGCCACACTATGCTATCCTGCTCCTGACCTACAACCTGCAAGGATTTCATTTCTGTAGTAGTTGCTCTTTTTTTCTCTCTCCCCTTTCTCCTTCATTTTTCTTTCCCTATTCTTTCTTTCTTAGGAATGAACTTTGAGTTGTCATTTACATGCAGTAAAATTCACATTTTAAGTGTATAGGTTGATGAGGTTTTTTTTTTTTGCATATGTAACCTGTGTAGCCACCATTAGAATCAAGACACAGAATATTTTCATCTCAGAGAATTCTCTCTGTCATACTCCTTTGCTGTCAATTGACTCTCCACCCTCTATCCCAGACAGCCACTGTTCTGATTTCTTTTACTGCAGATTATAAATGAAATCATACTGTATGTATTCTTTCTTTCTATGGTGTCTTTTACTAAGCATAATCATTTTGAGAGTCATTGATACTATTTCATATATAAGTAGTTAATTCCTTTTTATTGCTTAGTAGCATTCTACTTAATGACTGGACCACAGTTTGTTTATCTCTTCATCAGATGATGGATATTTTTGACTATTATGAATAAGATTACTGTGATTATTCGTGTATATGTTTTAAGTGATTTAAGTTTTCATTTCTCTTGAGGAAATTATCTAGAAGTGGATTTGTTGAGATTAAAAAGCGTGTTTTAATCAGGTTTCAACAGTTTTTCTAGAGTATTTCCTTTTTGGAAGACAGGTTTTAAAAGGCCCAAATTCTTAAGTTAAAACAATAACAGCTGGGCTGGGGGCAGTTCCTAAAATGATCTTGCTTGATTGAGGAAAAAAAAAGTTCCTCATTTTGACAAGCACCAGGACCATATACAATAGAAGTTGACTTAACATGGGAATAGCAAAAAGTTTGTGTTGTTCAATAGTTGTACCAAGATAATTTAGCCCAACTGTCCTTCTCAATATGAGAGTTATTTCTTCTTAAAGAATGGCAACTTTATCAAGCTTTCCCTTTCCTGTTGTTAATTTGGAGACAATTTTCCTTTTTCTAAATTTCTAACATCCTTGTTTGCTATAATATAAACATCTTTGAAGTCTATTAACATATCCAAGTTTTTACTTCTTTTTTTCTGTTAAATCTGTGATGACTGTTAAAGTAGTATTGATAGACATTAAAAATTCGTATCATTAAATCTCCAGAAGACAATGACAGTATATACTTTAGACCAGCCCTGTCCAGTAGAAATATAGTGTGAGCTACAAAGTAATTGGTAGCTGAATATTCAAATTTTGAAAGACTCGTGCTGAGGCTGAAGCTCCCAATACTTTGGCCACCTGATGTGAAGAATTGACTCATTGGAAAAGACCCTGATGCTGGGAAAGATTGAGGGCAGGAGGAGAAGGGGACAACAGGGAATGAGATGGTTGGATCACATCACTGACTTGATGGACATGAGTTTGAGTAAATTCTGGGAGTTGGTGATGGACAGGGAGGCCTGGCATGCTGCAGTCCATGAGGTTGCAAAGAGTCGGACACGACTGAGCGACTGAACTGAACCGAACAAATGTAATTTAAAAATTTCTAGTTGCCAAATTTAAAAAGCAGAAACAGGTAGTTATTTTAAATAATACAATAATAATTTTGGTGCCATGTTTTTAGCCCCACATATCTAAAATAGTATTTCAGTATATAATCGGTATGCAAAATTACTGAAGTATTTTAGACTGCAAATCTAGACTGAACATTTTAGTAGGAGAACTCACTCAAGATAACTGACTTTCACTGAATCTCAGAGGACTTTATTCATTTGAAAGCCTCCCTGAACTATTTGTTCTCATTCCTTTAAATGCCACAGTAGGATCCTCAGATTAGGAATGACAGAGTTATTAGGATATGTCCCAAGAGTGCCGTGTGTCATGAGCACAGCTTCTACATGGCCTGTGCAGAAACCTTGTTGATAGTCTTGTTGGAGTCACCTGGCATGTGCATATTAGGTAGAAATAAGATAGTTTATGAAATAAAGAGATGGTATAACTAACAGCATTGAATTTTGTTAATATGCCATACAATGTGTTTCAAGCTCTGGTCCCTATATACCTTTCTAATTGTGTTTTCCATAACCTTTTTTTACTTTTTTTTTTTCCAGCCATACATAATCGCTTATGATTATTTGAACCTATTGAACTTTCTGCACCTGTATGTTTCTCCCTACATTTGGCATGTTCCAGACCCACCTTAGATAGCACCTCAGTGAAGTCTATCCTGACATCCCTATATCCCAACTCNCAACCATTTTGCCTTTTTGCATTTCTTTTTCTTGGGGATGGTCTTAATCACTGCCTCTATACAATGTCACAAACCTCCATCCATAGTTCTTCAGGCACTCTATCAGATCTAATCCCTTGAACCTATTTGTCACTTCCACTGTATAATTGTAAGGGATTTGATTTAGGTCATACCTGAATAGTCTAGTCCTTTTCCCTACTTCAATTTAAGTCTGAATTTGGCAATAAAGAGTTCATGATCTGAGCCATAGTCAGCCCCCAGTCTTGTTGACTGTATAGAGCTTCTCCATCTTTGCTGCAAAGAATAGAATCAATCTGATTTTTGTATTAACCATGTGGTGATATCTATGTGTAGAGTCGTCTCTTGTGTTACTGGAAGAGGGTGTCTACTATGACCAGCGCATTCTCTTGGCAAAACTCTATGAGCCTTTGCCCTGCTTCATTCTGTACTCCAAGGCCAAATTTGCCTGTTACCCCTGGTATTTCCTGACTTCCTACTTTTGTACTCCAGTCCCCAAGGACATCTTTTTTGGGTGTTGGTTCTAGAAGATCTTGTAGGTCTTCATAGAAATGTTCAACTTCAGCTTCTTCAGCATTACTGGTTGGTGCATAGACTTGGATTACTGTGATACTGAATGGTTTGCCTTGGAAACGAACAGAGATCATTCTGTCATTTTTGAGATTGCATCCAAGTACTGCATTTCAGACCCTTTTTTGTTGTTGTTGTTTACTACAAGTACTGCATTTCAGACCCCCCCTTTTTTTTTTTTAAACCATGATGGCTACTCCGTTTATTCTAAGAGATTCTTGCCCACAGAGACTGACATTGCTTCAAAGAATACTTGTGCCTCTTTCTATCATGAACCTAGGATCGCACCCAATCTAAACCACATGATTTAACATTAAATTTTATTTTGTGCTTTACTAGACATCATAGGTGATGTGACTTGGATCATAAGCCTGCATGAGGCTTCTGCAGTTATCACTTCTCAAGAAAATGTCCCTCTTCCAGGCAACTCGAAAGCAAGGTAGAAAATTTCCCTTCTTATTTCCTTCTGCACAGTGGGTTCATTATCAAAGAATACTTGTGCCTCTTTCTATCATGAACCTAGGATCGCACCCAATCTAAACCACATGATTTAACATTAAATTTTATTTTGTGCTTTACTAGACATCATAGGTGATGTGACTTGGATCATAAGCCTGCATGAGGCTTCTGCAGTTATCACTTCTCAAGAAAATGTCCCTCTTCCAGGCAACTCGAAAGCAAGGTAGAAAATTTCCCTTCTTATTTCCTTCTGCACAGTGGGTTCATTTCTCATCAATGCTTAAACTGATGATATAGATTTCCAGCTTTTGTGGAAATCTCTCATTTGCTTGGTCCTTACACTGGATCTCATGGGTTCTATATCTCATTAGCCAGAGGAACAAATGCTCAAGGTCTCCATGTTTGACCAATAGGTTTAAGGCAAAACCTAACCTGAAACTCTATTATTTCCCAGAGTTTCCTTTGTTATATTTTGTTCCTGAGGACATTATTCTTGGCTGTTCAGTGATCTATTTTTAATATTTTTCAGATATATTACATTCAGAATTTTTAGTTCTTTTCCTTTTGGGAGTGTCATTGAAGCTAATTATGCTTCTATATGCAGCATATTAAAAAGCAGAGACATTACTTTGCTTACAAAGGTCTGCCTAGTCAAAGCTATGGTTTTTCCAGTAATCATGTATGGATGTGAGAGTTGGACTATAAAGAAAGCTGAGCACTGAAGAATTGATGCTTTTGAACTGTGGTGTTGGAGAAGATTCTTGAGAGTCCCTTGGACTGCAAGGAGGTCCAACCAGTCCATCCTGTAGGAAATCAGTCCTGAAATATTCGTTGGAAGGACTGATGCTGAAGTTGAAATTCCAATACTTTGGCCACCTGATGTGAAGAACTGACTCATTGGAAAAATACCCTGATGCCGGGAAAGATTGAAGGCAGGAGAAGGGGACGACAGAGGATGAGATGGTTGGAGGCATCACCTACTCAATGGACATGTTTGAGTTTGAGCAAGCTCCAGGAGTTGTTGATGGACAGGGAGGCCTGGCATGCTGCAGTTCATGGGGTTGCAAAGAGTCAGACACAACTGAGCGACTGAAGTGAACTGAATTGATGCTTCTATAAAAACATATTACTCAGTCTTGTACACAGAATTGTAATTCTTTAAGGCATGACCCTGACTTTTTCCTGGAACACCTAACTCCCAAATTCCTCTCTATATGTCTTGGCTGTGTGATTGACTAAACTTCAATTCTTATGCTGCAATTTACATTTGCCTCATTTGCCTGCCTTTTCCTAAGTTCACTGTCATTAATATTATAAGGAGGCCTATTTCTGAGGGACCCAAGAGAAGCATGTGCAACCTTTTCCATCTGGTTAAATCTCAACTGTATTCTTAAATCATCTCATTATTACAGGTGGAAGAAGGTAAGGATTCTGCAGATCACATCTTAATTTTTTTGTGTTGCTCCAGAAATATCCTCCCTGAATTTCTCTGCTGGTTTCTTCTCCTGCAGTCTAGAAGTTTCCACTATAAATCCTCTTTCACTCAAGAGATTTTCTTTGTGAGAGAAGATGGAAGCTTGGACTAGGGTGGTTGTAAATGGATCATCTTTAGAAATGGTGAATAAAGGAAATGGAGCATCTATTGACAGCAGAAGTAAGAGAGACAGCAAACTACTGCTGGAAGTAGCTCCTTTTTCAATGGGAGAATTATATGCAGTTTGATAAGGAAAATATTGTAACAAGTAAAACAACTAGAGGAAAAAACAGGGATGAAGTTCCCAGGAACGTTCCATCCTTCTTGCCAGTCATCAGAGGAAAAGAAACTCTTTTGTGCCTTTCAGCACACGTGAAGAAAGATTTCTATGAAAACAACAGCATGTGAGACTTGCAGCACGCACTAAATAATAAAAATACTCACTGTCTCTAATTGTACACTGAGAATACATGCGAAAGCTCAGATGATCGGTGCTGTGCTTAGCAATTGTGTCTGATCTTTGCGACCCTGTGAAGTGTTGCCCACCAGGCTCCTCTGTCCATGGGGATTCTCCAAGCAAGAATACTGGAGCAGATTGCCACACCCTCCTCCAGGGGATCTTCTTAACTCAGAGATTGAATCCAGGTCTCCCACATTTCAGGTGGATTCTTTACCATCTGAGCCACCAGGGAAGCCCTGATAATTTCTTTTGGCTCAATTAAGTTATTAGGAAACCTCTACAAATCTCCACTTACAAAGAGGTAAAACTAAAGAAAAGTTGTTGTTTAGTCCCCAAGTCATGTCCAACTCTTCTGAGACCCTATGGACTGTAGCCTGCCAGGCTCCTCTGTCCGTGGGATTTTCCAGGCAAGAATATATTGGAGTGGGTTGCCATTTCCTTCTCCATGGAATCTTCCAACCCAGGGATCGAACCCTTGTCTCCTGCATTGGCAGGTGGATTCTTTACCACTGAGGCACCAGAAAAGCCCAATTAGAAGAAATGTGAAGAAAATCCAATCTTCACATCCTCCAAGATGGTATGTACTTAATTCACAGATCAAAAGCAAAATGGTTCTTGTTAGCACAGAAAGGAACAGAATGGAATCTGATTGCCTCCATTCAGAGGTAACATATTTGTTCAGTCAGGCTCTCAGGCTGGCTTCAGAGAAGCTCACCCTTCCTCCAAAATGCTAAGTATACAAATATATGTGCATTTTCTTGTGGAGAAAAGCCCACAGATTTCTAAAGAAGCACTTGACTCCAAAAAGATAATAAACAATTGATATGCAAGTTATAAGGGTTTTTTAAAGTCCTTCTCGGATTCCCCTGCTTGTCCAGTGGCTAAGACTCTATGCTCTCAATGCAGAGGGCCCAGGTTTGATACCTGATCAGGAATCTAGATGACATGATTCTGCATGCCACAACTAAGGCCCAGCATATTCAAATAAACATATACAAGCAAATATTTAATTCAGTGAAAAAAATATTAAAGTCCTTCTTGCTGCCAAATATGAGGAGAATATAAATAATAATGACAATTCAACAGAATAATTTGGAGGTACAGGAGTCTCAGTATCTGTCAGACTCAGTCAGCTATTTCTTTTTCACTTTCATTCAGGCCTCTGGTGCAGAATCAACAGTGACAACACCAAAAACAGAATCAAAGAAGCAGTGAAATTTATATGCTGAGATTCTATCAGGTATAGAAAAGACGGAGTCAACCTACAGTACTATGTTGTCACCTTAAAGATGTAGACGACAGAGTTAAGGAAACAGAAAGAGAGAGGAAGACCATAAGAGCAAATCCCAGAATGATATACCAAACAGCAGACATATATGCAATAGGACAACGAAAACATCATTATGAAGGACACACGCTGACTTCAGGAGAATGAGTGTCACTGAGGAACACGCAGATCTGCTGTCTCCCTGACCAGCTCACCCCATGTCCAGGCTGGCACAGCCCTCCTGTGAACAGGTGTCCTTCCCTCCACCATGGTGTTCTGAGTAGGGGTAACCCCTGTGTCCAGAACCAGAGGTATATCCTGCTGGGTCTGAGCCCACTTGGGTGGCCCACTTTAGGCCATTTTAGGGGAAGGGTACATGACTTCATGTGTGATTGCTGAGACGTGAGGAGGAAGTTCTCCTTGAGAGATTCTGAGATTTGTTCAATCCTAAGAAGACCAAGAAGAGACTACACCTTTCTGCCTTGGGAAGTTTGAATTACAAGGATTTCTGCCCTCCATGTGAGGGCAGCCCCGGCACACTGAGGACAACAGACAGAACAGGGGTCCCAAGTATACTACTCAGCCCCTGAATCACCCTGCCCTGCAACCTCATGGCCTATCTCTGAGTCTTCTCTAAGGTGAAGACCCTGATGCTGGGAAAGACTGAAGGCAAAAGAAGAAGGGAGCAGCAAAGGATGAGATGGCTAGATTGCATCACTGACTCAGTGGACATGAATTTGAGCAAACTCCAGGAGATAGTGGAGGACAGAGGAGCCTGGCATGCTGCAGTCCATGGGTTTGCAAAAGAGTGGGACACGACTTAGCAGCTGAACAGGTGAGATAATAAAATCTCAGTCACTTTAAAGAAAGTAGATTCAGATTTTTCTGTAATTTATAGTCATCAATCTGACTGAGTCAGAATTTAATGGGATCTGTATGTGGGTACAGAACAGAGTCCAAATATATCTGAATGGTCAATTTCCTAAAAATTGTGATCTTAAATACAGCAAAATTTGAATGGTGGACATGTAGGTATTTGTTAGATCATATTCTGTATCTTTTAAACTTCTTAAAACTCTTTTATTTAAAACAGAGAATCACTAAAGAAGTCTCACTCTGAGTCTAAGTAGCAAAGAGGATACATTTTTATAATGAGGAGAAATCTTCAAAATAGCAATTAAAATGATAAGAGTATCCTTTTTCTAAATATTCATTTTGGCAAACAAGATACAAACCTCAAACACAAATAAGTTTTTGTCTGATCTCTAAGACTTCAGTAAAATTTCTGAACTTTCTGATATCAGGGAAGACTATTATTAAATATTTATTGAGAGCTCTAAACTTATATAGAACTGTGCAATCACATTATCAGTCATTTCTTTTTATTCCTTAGAAAGACCTAGATCAATCAAATATCTGTGTGATACCAATACCAACATTATTCTATCTCTGAAAAAATAATAAAGTTTATTTTCTTCATAAAAAAGATGGTGTCAGTAATTTAAAGTTGATGATTGTAGAGGAACTTCACAGACAAGGCTGGCTTGAGCGAAGCTGAGAAAATAGAAGGAGGATCCAATAAAGCTGTGATGAAAGAATTACTCCCAGTGAAGTCAACAGGCTTTTCAAAATGTCTGCTGTATTCAGGTCCCTACAGAGTGCGGAAGGCGAGGCAAGCTAAGGCTCCAAAAAGACAAAGACATCCTGTTGAGGAAGAAAGGGTGGGAGAAAGCTGCCAAAGCATTTACTGGTTCATTTCCAGGATAGAGGGTGGTGGAAGGAGAGCAGCTTTTGAAAGACTGTTTTGACTAGAACATACCTTGCCTCATTATTCGTCCCCTTCCCAGGTGGCTCAAGGTAAAGAATCTGCCTGCTAATGCAGGAGACACAGGAAACGTGGATTCAACCCTGGGTCGGGAAGATCTCCTGGAGGAAGAAATGGCAACCCACACCAGTATTCTTACCTGGAGAATCCTATAGACAGCGGAGCCTGGTGGGTTACAGTCCACAGGGTTGCAAAGAGCTGGACGCAACTGAGAGACTGAGCTCACATGGAAGCACATGGGGTGTGTGTGAGCCTCTCTACTTCACATAAGCCATATAAAAGGCCCATCTAGTCAAAGCTATGGTTTTCCCAGTGGTCATGTATGGATGTAAGAGTGGGACCATAAAGAAAGCTGAGCACCAAAAACTGATACCTTTGAACTGTGGTGTTGGAGAAGACTCTTGAGAGTCCCTTGGACTGCAAGGAGATCAAACCAATCAAACCTAAAGGAAATCAGTCTTGAATATCCATTGGAAGGACTTATACTAAAGCTGAAGCTCCAATACTTTGGCCACCTGATGTGAAGAGTTGACTCATTGGAAAAGACCCTGATGCTGGGAAAGATTGAAGGCAGGAGGAGAAGGGGATGACAGAGGATGAGATGGTTGGATGGCATCACTGGCTTAATGGACATGAGTTTGAGCAAGCTCTAGGAGATGGTGATGGACAGGGAAGCCTGGCATGCTGCAGTCCATGGGGGTCACAAAGACATCACAAACATCTCAGACACAACTGAGTGACTGAACTGAACTGAACTGATAGAAAAGTTGCCATAGAATATCCCCTTTGCTTCTCAAAGTGTGGACCATAGACCAAAAGAACCTGCATCTCCGCCAGCTTATGAGAATTGCAGACTCTTAGGATCCACCCTTAGAACTTGCATTTTAACACGATTCCCAGGTGATTCATAGGAACAGTATGTTTGAGAAGCACTGGTCTAAGATATTACACAGTGAAGTGGAGAGGCTATAGGATCTGGAATCAGATGGGTCTGGGTTCCATCCAAAACATCTCCTCTTCCTGGCTTTGTAACTTTGACAAGGCACTGAATTTTTTGAATGTCATCTGTAAAGGGGATAACAGTACTTCCCAGGGTATTATTTTTTTAATTCAGTGACTAATTCAATGGGATCCAACAAAGTTTTGCAGTGAGTACCCCTTCTAACTCAAAAACTAAAACTTCTTCTAGAATCTTAGAATGCCAGCACAAGACCCACTTCAGCCTGCTCTCCAGGCAAGCCAGGCCAGGGCAGCCCTTTTCCTGCCCTGCCTGTCACCCCATTGCTTCTGCAGCCTCCTTCACACCCCTAAGGGAGCCCATAGCTGACCACTGCAGTTTCTAAGAGACTCCAGCATACACTTGACTCCCTGCCAAGAAACATCAGACCAGAACTCAACCATTCCATCATTTTATTTAAAATGACCCATTGATTGAAAGTTGGTATATAGTTTATCAGGTTGCCAAGGGTACAGAAGGCACAGCCCTCCCCACCTCACCTCCTTTATCACAGCCCATTCCCATGAGAGGTCCAGTCAGACCAGCCAGCAATAAGAAGCTGAACCTGATTCTTAAAGACCAAGAGCTGTCTGTGGTCAGAGCAGCAGATGTCCCTTCAAGCTCTCTGTGCAGTTCTGTGAAACCCTCTCCAGCCTGCTGGTTTACCAGGAGAATCTTCTGTCCTGTGTGAGAAGGTTAAATTCCCCCAGAGCTTTGCATTTTAGCAGCTCTTTTATTCTATTTCATTTAATAGAGTTTTTATTTCATTACATTTTATTCTATTCTATTTGGCCCTGAGCACAAGGTGGATATCTGCTCTTCAGTGAGCCAGGCGACACACAGGTGCCCAGCATTTCCTGGGGACAGTTCCTGCAGCGTCTCTGACTGGCTGGTTATTTATGGACGATGGACGGGCTTGGGGGACACAGTGAGCTTCATCCACCCTTTCTCTCCCTTCTTCATTTCTGCCTCTGATTTTCACTCTTTCCTATTTCCACTGTCTCCTGTTTCTCCCTCTTTGTTTCTCTGCCTCTTTGTCCTTCACCCATCCTTTCCCTCCATCTTCTTCAGGCTTCCCCTTCCTCCAACCTTGCGAGTTGTGAATTCTTACAACCCCACATCACCCATCTCTACTCATATAGTTTCTCTTCATTCCCATGGACTTAGGACATCTAAGGTAAGTCAGAAAAATTCCTAGAACTGGTTCAGGATCTGCTAATCTTACCCTCTCTTTTTCAGATGTGATATTCCCAAAATACCCTCTAAGTTGGACCTGAAATGTGTATTTCTGTAGGTCTGGACCTCGGCATTTAAAACACTAAAATAACTGTAAGGACAGGCTAAAAATAGCTGGCTCTGTCATTCAGAGGGCAGAACAAATCACAGTCTGCCCAGTTCAACAACTCAGGGCAGAGTCTGAGTAGAAATTCTCCACCTAACAGGACTCTACAGTCACCGGCAGAGAAGTGGCCCCTCATACAGTCCTGTGCTCCCAGCAGAGTAGCAAGAATACACCCAGAAAGAGGTCTCCAGAGCTACAAAAGGAAACTCCATTTTCCAGATCCTTTGGTCTTTAACTGTATACCCACAACTCTGACTCAGATATGGGGTGCTATGAATTCCCAGTGTTCCCTGCACTGAAGATAACTGCAGGCATTAGTCTATCACTGCAACTATGCTGGAGTTAGAACCACAACTTGATTCCAATTGGACCTGGACTGTGCCCAGGTCAGGGCACATCTCTCCCATACTCTGCTGCCTTCCTAATGCTGAGCACTAGGCCTGGCAAATACGTATGAAAGAAGAAGGAAAGGAAGGAGGAAGGAATGAAGGAGGGAGGGAAGATGTGAGGGATGGAGGAAGAGAAAGAAAGGGAGGGATGGAAGGAAGGAGTTCTTCAGAATTAAACACACACACACAGATGAAAACCTCATAAAGCTTAACTTTTAAAGCTCTGACCTAAGTAACTATCTCTATAACACAAAACCAATGCTGTTTTATTCTGTTAAAGGCCGGTTGAGGCTTCAGTATGCAGCCTCCTCTCCAGGCAGATATTCACAATGGAAAAAAATATATATATAATAGCAGCTGATCCTTCACGCATTCATTTGCTTGCTTGCTACAAACCACTTTAATTATTTTGTTTGCAATACCTAGTCATTCATCTTGGGAGGATATTTAAATCTGCTTTTATTTGTGCACAAGTACCCCTACCAATAGGAAAATGAGACCCTGTGTTTCACATTAACACTTCACAGTTGGTTTTTTTTTTTAATCCCCAAGGAGCTGACAGAAAATTAAAATTTTTAATTGCATTTATAATTTAAAATCCAGAAATATTACCCAAAACAAATTCCAAAGATGATATGAAAACAAAATTGCATGGCCCAGAGCCCTGAAATGGATGATTCTGAAGTTTATGGGCCTGTGTTTAATCTATCAAAGCCCTTACATGTAAACTGGATCCATTTGTGAAGGCTCAAGTATAAAGATCTGGGAATATAAATTCAGAAGACGAGATACACAGTATGTATAGATGTTGACCATGATGGATTAATACAGGTTGAACTTACTTCTCATCTTAAATAACTAAAAAACAAACAAAACATATGAAACAGTGGTTCTCAGATACAGGGAAACAGGCATAGCTAAACAGTGATATTCAAGAAAAAAGAAATAAATAATCCCGCATTTCTTGTTCCAACAGGCTTTCCAGGCTGCTGCAGAGGAATGGGAAACCTAGGCAGAGCCTGATGATCTCCATGAGTGAGAGAGAGTTTGGGATTTGAGAAGTCCAAGGAAGCAGAATTCCAGAGAAGAGACAGCTACACAGAAAAAGGCCTCTGCAAATATGAAGAAGGTGCCCTTTGAGTCTTTAGCTGAGTATTGATTAGCATATGTGCATGAGGAATCTGGGCTCCCAGGTGGCTCAGGGGGTAAATAATCACCTGCAATACAGGAGACACAGCTCCACCCCTGGGTTGGAAAGGTCCCCTGGAGGAGGGGATGGCAACCCGCTTCAGTATTCTCCCTAGAGAACCCCACGGACAGAGAAGCCAGGCGGACCATAGTCCACAGGTTCACAGAGAGTTGGACGCAACTGAAGTAACTGAACGTGCTCGACAAACACGTGCATGCGGAGACAACCAGGAAAGGACCACCTGAACGCCGGGTTGGCAGTCCTCAAGGTGGGCCAGACGGCAGCAGACGAAGGGTGGCTTTGACCTGCTTACCAGGGTTTCAAAGCAAGCCTGGAAAAATCAACACGTTCCAAAGCAACGTGGGCGGAAAAGAAGAATTTAAAGGAATAAAAAGGATTCAAGCAACCAACCATGTAAAATTTACAATGTCTGGCATTAATCAAAAATTACTAAGCATGCAAAGAAATAGAAAAATACAGCCCATAATGAGGAGAAAAATCAATCAATAGAAACAGGTCCAGAAATATTGCACGACCCACAGGGATGGTACGGGGAGGGAGGAGGGTGGGGAGTTCAGGATGGGGAATATGTGTACACCTGTGGCGGATTCATGTTGATGTATGGCAAAACCAATACAATATTGCAAAGTAGTTAACCTCCAATTAAAACAAATAAATTTATATTTAAAAATAAAATAAAAAATATATATATAAAGAAATATTGCAGATGGTAGAATTAGTAGAACAGGACATTAAAACAGATATTGTAAATATTATAAATCCACACAATATGTTCAAGCAGACAGAGGGAAATTTGTGCATGACAGGAAGAAAAATAAAAGACACAAACTGAATTTCTACAAATAAAAATGGAGTGTCTGAGATGAAAAGTACTCTAGATGAAATCAACAGGAAATTAGACACTGTAGAAGAAAAATAAATGAACTTGAAAGTGTGGAAACAAAAAGTCTCCAAATGAATCACAGAGTGAAGAAAATAAGACTGGGAAAAAAAACAATGGATCACTAATAATGAGCAGTGGAACAACTTCAAGTAATCTGATATACATGTCATAGTCCATGAAGAAGAGAGAAATGGCGGGAGAGAAAAAAGAAATAATTCAAAATATGCTTTGAATTAAAATATGTTTAAAGAAGATATGATATCAATTCTATAAAACCCTTTCCAGAAAATTAAAGATAAGTAAATATATTCCATTCAGGAGCCAGTACTATCCTGATAACAAAATCAGACAAAGGATTTACAAGATAAGAAAAATAGAGACTAACATCCCTTGTGAACACACACACACAACTTCTTTAAAATATCTTAGTTAATGCTTCAGCTAAGTTTAAATGCAAAAATTAAAGGAAAAAACCCCAAAGCAACATGATCAAAATGAGGTTTATTTCAGTCCTATGAGACTGGTTTCACATTTGAAAATGAATCAACTTCGTTCACTGTATTCACAGAATTTTAAAACAAGAAAAAGAAAAGAAAAAGCACGTGATTATCCCAATAGATGCACAAAAAAATTTGACAAAATCCAACTTCCAATTACATTAAAAACCCTCAGGAATAAAAGAAAACTTCTTTAACTTGATCAAGGGTATCTATGATCAACATGCATCTAACACTATAATTAATGGTGAAAAACTGAATATTTTCCCCTAAGGGCAGGAAAAAGACAAAGATATCCACCCTTATTACGTCTATTCAACACTGTACTGGAGGTTCTAGCCAGTATAATCGGGCAAAAAAAAAGACATAAAGGAAATCCATATTGGAAAAGAAGCACGCTGCTGCTGCTGCTGCTAAGCTGCTTCAGTCGTGTCCGCCTCTGTGCGACCCCAGAGACGGCAGCCCACCAGGCTCCCCTGTCCCTGGGATTCTCCAGGCAAGAACACTGGAGTGGGTTGCCATTTCCTTCTCCAATGCGTGAAACTAAAAAGTGAAAGTGAAGTCTCTCAGTCATGCCCGACTCTTAGCGACCCCATGGACTGCAGCCCACCAGGCTCCTCTGTCCCTGGGATTCTCCAGGCAAGAACACTGGAGTGGGTTGCCATTTCCTTCTCCAAAAAAAGCATACACTGTCTTTATTCACAAATGGCATAACAAAAGAACAGCGCTATAACTAATTGAGTTTAGAGCAAAGTTGTGGGATACAAGGTTAATATTCAGGAATCACTTGTATTTGCAACAAATAACTGCAAATTTAGAGTGAAAAAGCAACATCATCTACAATTTACCAAATGTTAGATTAGATACACAAAGACGAGTTTAACAAGATTTTGCACACTTAATACTCAAAACATTACTAAAAATAATTAAGAAGGATATAATAAATTAAAATACCTTGTTCATGGACCAGAAGATTTAATATGGTGAAGAATTTAACTGTCCCTCAGATTATCTCTAGATTCAATATAATAGAAGTTAAAATTCTGCAAGTCTTTTTCTAGAAAACGAAAATTCTCAAATGTATGTGGACAATCTCCAGGTCCATCTGTATTGCTGCAAATAGCATTATTTCATTCTTTTTTACGGCTGAGTAATTATGTCATACTAAGTGAAGTAAGTCAGACAGAGAACGACAAATATATAATATTGCTTATAGGTGGAATCTAAAAAGGGTACAAATGAAGTTATAAACAAAACAGAAATAGAGTCACAGATGTAGAAAACAAGCATGATGACCAGGAGGTGAGGAGGGGGAAGGATAAACTGGGAGACTGGGATCGGCAAAGCACAAATGATACTATATATAAAGCAGATAACTAATAAGGACTTGCTATAGGAGCACAGGGAACTCTACTCAGTACTTAGGAATGGCCCATATGGGAAGAGAGTCTTTAAAAGAGAAAATAAATGTACGTATATAACTGATTCACTTTGCTGTACACCTGAGACTAACGTAACACTGTACACCAAGTAATTATTTTGAAGTAAAAAATAAAATAAATAAAATAAAATGGACAAGGAAATGCAGGCCAGGATGAGGGTGAGACATATGCACACACTTGAGAGGGCGTTCCCTCTCCAATTTTTTGTCTCAGTTGCCTCACTCTAATCCTAGCCCTATGAAAATGTGAAGGACCTAGAAGGTGGAAGCACATTTTTCAAAAAGAAAATGGTGGAGAGCTTATTCCATTTGATTTCAGGATTAAGTATAAAGCTGCCATATAAAGGTGATGTGGCACCCGTGTGAAAATAAACATAAAGGCCAGTGGAACAGAGGAGAGTCCAGGAACAGATCCAGATACTGAAACCAATTGATTTTCAGCAAAGGATTCAAAGGAGAAAGTAGACTATTTTCAACAATTGGTGCTAAAACAATTAAATATCCATGTGGAAATTAAACAAAAAAGATCTTTCACATCAACCCTTACCTCACACCATATCTTAACATTAACCATCAATGTACACCACAGTATAAATGAATGACAAAATCACTATGCCATGTGAAACAAGCTTGGAAAAAAGAATACATACTCTATTTGACCTTGTGGATCACAACAAACTGTGGAAAATTCTTAAAGAGATGGAAATACCAGACCACCTTACCTGCCTCTTGAGAAATCTGTATGCAGGTCAAGAAGTAATAGTTAGAATTGGACATGGTACAACAGACTAGTTCAAAATTGGAAAAGGATCAAAGTACACATCAAAGCTGTGTATTGTTACCCTGCTTATTTAACTTTTATGCAGAGTACATCATGAGAAATGCCGGGCCTGATGAAGCACAAGCTGGAATCAAGATTGTTGGGAGAAATATCAATCACCTCAGATACGCAAATGATACCACCCTTATTGCAGAAAGAGAATAGGAACTATAGAGCCTCTTGATGAAGGTGAAAGAAGAGAGTGAAAAAGCTGGCTGAAAACTCAGCATTCAAAAAACGAAGATCATGGCATCTGGTCCCATCACTTCATGGCAAATAGATGGGGAAATGATAGAAACAGAGACAAAATGTATTTTATTGGGCTCCAAAATCGCTGCAGACAGTGACTGTAGCCATGAAGTTTAAAGAGACTTGCTCCTTGCAAGAAAAGCTATGATAAACCTAGACAGTGCACTAAAATGCAGAGACATTACTTTGCCGACAAAGGTCCGTCAAGTCAAAGCTATGGTTCTTCCAGGAGTCCTGTATGCATGTGAGAGTTGGGCCATAAAACAGGCTGAGCACTGAAGAGCTGATGCTTTCAAACTGTGGGTTGGAGAAGACTCTTGAGAGTCCCTTGGACCATAAGAAGATCATAGCAGTCAATCCTAAAGGAAATCAGTCTTGATATTCATTGGAAGGACTGATGCTGAAGCTGAAGCTCCAATACTTTGGCCACCTGATGGGAAGAACTTACTCACTGGAAAAGACCCTGATGCTGGGAAAGATTGAAGGCAGGAGGAGAAGGGGACGACAGAGGACGAGATGGTTGGATGGCATCACTGACTCAATGGACATGAGTTTGAGCAAACTCTGAGAGATGGTGAAGGATGGGGAACTCTGGAGTGCTGCAGTCCATGGGGTCGCAAAGAGTCGAACACGACTGAGCAACTGAACAACAATGTAAATCCACTGATAGAAAGTTCTAGAAAATGTAAATTGATCTGTAGTGCCATAGAATAGATTAGAGGTTGCCTGGGATCACGTGGAGGAAGAAACTGATTACATGGGGGCATAAGAAAACTCTCGTTGGTAATGTGCATTATCATGATTATAGTGATAGTTTCACAAGTATATAAGTCAGAACTCCAAATTGTAACTCATCAAATTATGTCCTATTTTTAATGTTGGTTATACATCCAAAAGCTTGTTTAAAAAAAAGAGTATAAGCAAGTGAGCTAGAATGCCTGGGTTCAAAGCCAGAGCATTCTACATAAACTACCATTCACCCCACTCACACCCTAAACTCTCATCTCCCTTTCCCTGATTTAAATGCTTGCCAGGAGCCTGCACTTTGACCTGCCCTTTGCCTTCTTTGCATATCAGTCTGGTCAGCAAATCTGTCAACCCTACCTTCAAAATTATAGAATCTGAGCACATCTCACCTCCTATGTGCATATCAGCCCAGACCAAGCCACCATCATCTCTAACTAAAAACCCTAATTAAAAAAAATAATTCTTTATTTACTTATTTGGCTGCACTGGGTCTTAGTTATGGCACGCGGGATCTTAAGTCACAGCATGTTGGATCTAATTCCCTGAGCAGGGATCGAACCTGGGCCCCCTGCATTGGGAGTGTGGAGTCTTAGCCACTGGACCACCAGGGAAGTTCCTGAAGGCCTTAATTTAAAAATATTTTTTCACCCCAACCCCACAATGTATTTTCAACACAAGCCGGGAGTGGTCCTTCCAAAATATAATTCAGATCATATGACCTCTCTGCTCAGAACGTCCCAGTGGCTCCTCGGCTCACTCAGTGAAAACGAAAGCCCTGGTAGCAAGAGATGCAGCTGGATCACCTCGTAACCTCCCTCAGGTACCACCACCTTCTTCTCCAAGTCACTGTCCCTTTATTAGAGGTCTGTCCATAATTGCACACCCCATGGTCACCACACTTGCCAGTCCTAGCTGCTACGACTGCTCCTCACCTAGGGTACACACCCCTCCCAGGCTGTGTCATGTGAGCTGAGATACAAAAATCTAATGAATACAGCCCTTCTTCCTGAAGGCAATATTTGAGGGAGGAAATGGCATTTTATATTAAACTTAACCATTATACTAAATTGGAATTTCCCTCGGAGGCACCGAGCTTTAATGATATGAAATTCCATAGTGAAGTGCCTGGTGCATAGGCAGATGGGCCAAGGGAAATGACTGAGAATCAATTTCTTGATTCCAAAAATTCTCACCCACAAGGAAGATATAAAAAGTCCAGAAGAACCAAAATGGAAGGAAAGAGGATTTAGAGAAGAACATTTCCCTGAGGGGAAAAGAGAATCCAATCCGGATATGCTTCTAACTACCTGGAAGAGGAAGGAGAGTGCTTATCATTCCCTGAAAGTCTTCCTGGAGGGGCTTCATGTGGGGGCCGCTGAAGATTCCCACAGAACAGAGCCAAGGCCTTGAATAAGCAAGATTCTCCAAGTTTAACCATAAAAGCAACTTAATGTCTTCCATTGGCCTTTTGACCTTGCTCATTTACTCAATTGGATGAAAATTAGGGAAAGTTTCCTGACTTTTCTATTCCCTAACCAAGGTTAATAGAAAATTCTATTTCAGTTTCAAAACCAAGTTTTGATGCAGAAATTAAAATAATCCAATCCAATATAGTAACTGGAATATTTCCTTGCCTTGGTGCAGGAAATTTGACCCTGAAAAGACATAAATCAATAGTATCTCCCATTAAGGTAGATCTGGGCTGATTCAAAAGCAATACTATGTGGAAATAACACAGGTTTTGAAATGAGATCAACTTGAGCTGAAAACTCCAGCTTGTCTTTTAACCTCACACATTTTTTAGGCCTCAATTTTATTATCAGTCTTCCTGTATTAATAATGTATCTCTCAGGGACTTTCCTGGTGCTCCAGCGGCTAAGAGCCCATGTTCACAAGGCAGCAGACTACAGGTTCAATCCTTGGTCAGGGAACTAGATCTCACATGCCTCAACCAAGAGTCCACACGCTGCAACAAAAACCTGGTGCAGCCAAATCAATGAATGCGTATTCTTAAAAATAATGCTTCCCTTATTGTCAGAAAGATCTGGTCATATGACAAAAGATGAACACATTCACACAAAGGACAGAAGCAAACAAGTCACAAAATTAGAAACAGGCATGATCAACCAGTAAACGTTCAAGTGTTTGACTTGACTAATAAGCAAAGAAATGCTAATTAAAACAAGGCAGGTGAACTTTTTTCATTTAAAAAATTGCTAAAAATGGAAAACTAATATATATTGGTCTATGTTGATTATATTCATGTTCACAAGACATAAGAGGGGGATGAGACAGGCACTCTGATATAAAGCACTCAGGTCTTTGGGAACTCCCACACTCTGAAACAAATACTTTACCATCATAAGAAATTAAAGACATCAGCAGATTTGGGTACAATGATATTCATCGCAGTATTATTTGCAGTAGCATTAACGAACCCACGTTTCCAAAAATGGTGAAGATTTACCTATATTACAATTCCTCTAAGTGACAGACTACTGCAGGGCTATTACCTGTTATCCCAAATGCTGTTTACTGAGTTGATAAAATGCTAATGATACATTATTAATTGGCAATACTAGGACATAACACTGAACAGGACAGGAAAACCTCAATCTGGCAAAGCAAGCTACACGTATGAAGCTGCTTGACAGGATAATTGTGTTGGTATATTGATTTTGTGTATTTTGTTTTAGTATGTAGAAGAATCAGAAAGGATGAGAGCAATTTTTCTCCATTTTCCTTCGATCCCTGTCCTTCCTCCTCCACCACACACCTGCCCAAACAGAGGTCAAGAATACCTCATGCTCTATCTAGGAAGTCTGTGCTCGTCTTTCTCCCAAAATATTTTCTTTGAATATAGGTGAACTGAGATGACAGCTGATTGAGAAGCCCTTTGTGGCTTGGAGAATGGGGGCCAGTGGGGGCGGGGGGCGGTGTTTAAGTGGCCTGAGGCAGGAGGTTTCCAGTAGATAAAGATGTAAGGAAATAGAAGCTCATGGCCTACTCATCCCTAACCCACGCTAATCCCAGGGGCAGAATATGTGAGAGGAAAGGTTGGTGGCCACTTAGGAAGGGCTGGGCCCCCAGCATGGGGTCTCTCCGGCTCAGGAAAAATATCAGCATCCCTAAGCAAGTGAATTGGAACTTCCTGAGTGTCCATAGAGATCTTTCTATGATTGACCTTGACAGTGTAAAATCCAGAACTCACCTGCCAGTGTGGATAAACATAAAAGACACAAGCTGGATCCCTAGGGCAGGACTATCCCCTGCAGGAGGACACAGCAACTCACTGCAGCATCTGTGTCTGGAGAATCCCATGGACACAGGAGCCTGGCAGGCTAGAGTCCACAGGGCTGCAGAGTCAGACTGAAGTGATTTCACACACACACATGCAGGGAGGAAGCTCCTGTTAAAATGGCTGCAAATTTCTTGCAATCTCTTTAAATGGGATTTCATGGGAAGATATCACTTGTTTTGCCTATAAAGCATTCAAAGCAGGGCCTGGCACACAGTAGGTACTCAGTGATGTGAGTCTCCTTGCTTCTGAGGACAAACCGCCTTGCTCACCATTTTATGCAACCCCTCACAGCAAACAAGCAGAGATCTGAGGGCGTGGGGAGGTTGTTCAGAACGCAGGGGCCTCACAAGGGGGGCTCTTCAGCAATGCTTGACCAGGAGACCCATTCTACAGCTGACCAGGAGTAACATCAGGCATGAGGTGGCAGCATCTGGGCCTCAGTATCTCGTTGCCATGGTAACTGACAAGCCATTCTCTAGGGCTGTAGGAAACTGCCTCACAGTTCTGATCTCTGACAATTAAAGGGGTTCTTCCCCTTGCTGCACGATACTCACTTTATATTCTAAAACCAGCTCTAAGAGACAGGTTATTCCAGTGTGCATATCATCTGGTTTGAGACAGCCGAGGAAAAGAAAAAAACAAAGCTGAGTTTATGAGCTCTATGAGCCCTCACACATCATTTAAGACACTGCCCAAGAAGTTCTGGTGGTTTAAGTGTTCTCCTGTCTCCATTTCTGCTTTCATATTCCAGTTTTGAAAGAACTCTCCCTGGGAGCTACACCAGGAGCTGCACACAAAGGCAGTAGCCGTGTGTGTGTACACACATTTGCTTTTCACTTCTCTGTGTGGTGCCTGATGATTATCCAGCCTGGCAAAGCAGGTGTAATAACAGGGTAGAAAGCACAGATAATAGGGTCTTTCTGGCACAAGCAACAAGTTCATCGGAATCCATCAGAATCCATTTGTGGGAAGACCGATGGATGGGAATGCAGAAAGGTAAAGACACTAACTTTTAGTTTTCAGACACATTTGCTGCACGTGGTAATTAAAGCTATTTTTATAACTCCCTAAGTGTCAGCACTCCCTTTTCTAATGCTTTTCCCAAGCATTCTTCTGTCAAAACTCCGCAAAACAACAGTTGTTGGGAACAATTGACTCACGTCTGAAACATGGACTCTGATTCCACAGCAATGGTAGGGGTCTGGCTGAGCCATTTTGTCTGTAGGGAGGTTGAAGGTGAGTGCCGATTGCAGAGAATCTGGAGTGGCTCCTACAGTACTGCCTACCTGTAGTTCAGCGAGCTAGGTACACAATCCTACCCACAATCATACAAGCTCTCTGAGGGTGAGGAGCATGTCTCTCTGATTCTCATAAGCACCCCAAGTGCCTCATAGGTGTTGGATACACAGATGCTAAATTAATGATAGGTGGTCAAGAGTTAAGATTCAGGCAGGGAAATAGGAGATAGAGCAAGAAATTAAGGACCGCTAAAGAAGCACAGCCTGAGTTCTCTGGGGCATTGAAAGAAGGAAAGGTTTTGGAAGAAATCAAGAGGTCTTGCAACCTGGGGAAATAGTAATTTGATATGAGGCATAAAGGATACATAGGAGTTTGAAAAATAAAGTAAGGAGAACTAGAGTTCCAAGAAGGAAAACCACAGTTATAAATACTGCAATTCAAGTTCATCCAGGAAATGAATCAAGTTATGTCCCCAACCCCCTACACTCCTCGTAAAGACATGTATTCCCTGTTACCAAGTCCTTAAATATCAGTACTTCCTTGATTAAGTTCCAAAAACAAACTTGCCCTCAGAACATCACTTGGTTGTTTATAAGAAAAGCTATCATTTAAGAGTATCTGCTGTACGACAGACCCTGTGATTGGTTGTTTCTCCTAAGTTATGTCATTTAATCTTCATAAGTTTCCCATAGGATAGCTCGCCTCGGCCGCCGCCCCTGACCTCGGACAAGAGATAGCCCCTAAATGCAAAAAAGCAAAATGTCTGTCTGAAGAAGCCTTACAAATAGCTGCGAAAAGAAGAGAAGTGAAAAGCAAAGGAGAAAAGGAAAGATATAAGCATCTGAATGCAGAGTTCCAAAGAGTAGCAAGGAGAGAAAAGAAAGCCTTCCTCAGAGATCAATGCAAAAAAAATAGAAGAAAACAACAGAATGGAAAAGCTAGAGATCTCTTTAAGAAAATTAGAGATACCAAGGGAACATTTCATGCAAAGATGGGCTCGATAAAGGACAGAAATTGTATGGACCTAACAGAAGCAGAAGATATTAAGAGGTGGCAAGAATACACAGAAGAACTATACAAAAAAGATCAACACGACCCACATAATCACAATGGTGTGATCACTCACCTAGAGCCAGACATCCTGGAATGTGAAGTCAAGTAGGCCTTAGAAAGCATCACTACGAACAAAGCTAGTGGAGGTGATGGAATTCCAGGACTGGAAAAGTCGGTTTTCATTCCAATCCCAAAGAAAGGCAATGCAAAAGAATGCTCAAACTACCACACAATTGCACTTATCTCACACACTAGTAAAGGAATGCTCAAAATTCTCCAAGCCAGGCTTCAGCAATATGTGAACCGTGAACTTCCACATGTTCAAACTGGTTTTAGAAAAGGCAGAGGAACCAGAGATCAAATTGCCAACATTAGTTGGATCATCAAAAAAGCAAGAGAGTTCCAGAAAAACATCTATTTCTGCTTTATTGACTATGCCAAAGCCTTTGACTGTGTAGACCACAATAAACTGTGGAAAATTCTGAAAGAGATGGGAATACCAGACCACCTGACCTGCCTCCTGAGAAACCTGTATGCAGGTCAGGAAGCACCAGTTAGAACTGGACATGGAACAACAGACTGGTTCCAAATAGGAAAAGGAGTACGTGAAGGCTGTATATTGTCACCCAGCTTATTTAACTTCTATGCAGTCAGTTCAGTTCAGTTCAGTCACTCAGTCGTGTCCAACTAACCCTAACCCTAACCCTAACCCATGAATCGCAGCACGCCAGGCCTCCCTGTCCATCGCCATCTCCCAGAGTTCACTCAGACTCATCACGTCCATCGAGTCCGTGATGCCATCCAGCCATCTCATCCTCGGTCGTTCCCTTCTCCTCATGCCCCCAATCCCTCCCAGCATCAGAGTCTTTTCCAATGAGTCAACTCTTCGCATGAGGTATCCAAAGTACTGGAGCTTCAGCTTTAGCATCATTCCTTCCAAAGAAATCCCAGGGTTGATCTCCTTCAGAATGGACTGGTTGGATCTCCTTGCAGTCCAAGGGACTCTCAAGAGTCTTCTCCAACACCACAGTTCAAAAGCATCAATTCTTTGCTGCTCAGCCTTCTTCACAGTCCAACTCTCACATCCATACATGACCACAGGAAAAACCATAGCCTTGACTAGAGTACATCATGAGAAATGCTGGGTTGGAAAAAGCACAAGCTGGAATCAAGATTGCCGGGAGAAATTTCAAAACCTCAGATATGCAGATGACACCACCCTTATGGCAGAAAGTGAAGAGGAACTAAAAAGCCTCTTGATGAAAGTGAAAGACGAGAGTAAAAAAGTTGGCTTAAAGCTCAACATTCAGAAAACTAAGATCATGGCATCTGGACCCATCACTTCATGGGAAATAGATGGGGAAACAGTGTCAGACTTTATCTTTGGGGGCTCCAAAATCATTGCAGATGATTTTAAAATGAAATTAAAAGATGCTTACTCCTTGGAAGGAAAGTTATGGCCAACCCAGATAACATATTAAAAAGCAGAGACATTACTTTGCCAACAAAGGTCCATCTAGTCAAGGCTATGGTTTTTCCAATGGTCATGTATGGATGTGGGAGTTGGACCGTGAAGAAAGCTGAGCAGCAAAGAATTGATGCTTTTGAACTGTGGTGTTGGAGAAGACTCTTGAGAGTCCCTTGGACTGCAAGGAGGTCTAACCTGTCCATCCTAAAGGAGATCAGTCCTGGGTGTTCACTGGAAGGACTTATGCTGAAGCTGAAACTCCAATACTTTAGCCACCTCATGCGAAGAGTTGACTCATTGGAAATGACCCTGACGCTGGGAGGGATTGGGGGCAGGAGGAGAAAAGGGACGACCGAGGATGAGATGGCTGGATGGCATCACTGACTCGATGTAGATAAGTTTGTGTAAACTTCAAGAGTTGGTGATGGACAGGGAGGCCTGGCCTGCCGCGGTTCATGGGGTCGCAAAAAGTTGGACATGACTGAGTGACTGAACTGAAGTGAACTGAAGTTTCCCATGAGATGTTTATTATAAACTCTATTGAGTGGATAAGGAGAATAAAGTTCCAGGAAGGAAATAAAACAATTTCCCCTGAGACTTCCCTGAAAGTCCAATGGTTTGACTTCACTTTTCATGCAGGAGGTTCAATCCTTGATCAAGGAACTAAGATCCCACATGCCTTGGGGCCAAAAAACCAAAACATAAGACACAAGCAGTATTGTAACAAATTCAATAAAGACTTTAAAATAGTCCACATAAAAAACCTTAAGAAAAACTTTCCAAAGTCAAAGAAGTGGTCAGCAATAGAGTCAAATCTTATACATAGCATTTTCCCCCAAACTGATCTAAAACAGTGGTACCTTACCACTTTCTCAGTACTGAGTCCCAAAGCCACCATCTGTGTGGTTCCAAGTACTCTTCTCAGGGGGGCTTTGAAAAGGACTGAAGAATATTACATAACAAATATTTCCTAATCTATCTGTAACCATAAGTGTTAACTCTCATGGATTCCTTTGGGGCTAAGAAAGGAAAATAAACATATTCTGACTGACAAAGGGAAGTACATTTCTAATAAATATGGTTTGTTATTTTCAGACACTCCTCATATGACATGCATTAGTTTATCTGTGTGGGTTTTTTCAGGATTTTTTCACCTTCTTCATAGGATATTTTAAAAACAAGGTGCTGATATGTAAAATAGCACAAAGGGAAGAAAGCTAATCATAAACAATAAAAAATTATAATAAGATTTTCCCCCAACAAGATTATATTACCACCTCCAAATTATTTTTTAAAAATAAAATATTGCTGGAAATCAGTCATATATTTGGCATTTAGTTAATGCTGAGTGAGGAGGGAAAAGGTGAGAGAGACTCAGTGTGACATGAGGTATGTGTTTCTTCAATTCTGAGTCACTCATACCTAAGTTCAAATCCTGACTATGCCACTTCCTAGGTGACATCAAAAAGTCAGTCCCTTTCTTGGAGCCTCTGGTTCCTTATCTATAAAATGGAATGATAAAAGTTGAGTATCTGAAAATTTATCCTCCAACCCTTTCCCAACATTCACCCCCAAGGTCATCACATCCTCAAAGCAGTAGCACCTAAGGTCAATGACCTCTCCCTTCTTGTTGAAATAGTTTTTTCATTAGGCTTCCAGGACTCCACACTCTCCTAACCTTATCTATACTCATATTAAATTATCTACGCACTTGAATTAAAGCGTGAGTGAAGTGAAGTCGCTCAGTCGTGTGCAACTCTTTGCGACTCATGAACAGTAACCTCCACCAGGCTCCTCGGTCTATGGGATTTTCTAGGCAAGAGTACTGGAGTGGGTTGCCATTTCCTTCTCCAGGGAATCTTCCTGATCCAGAGATCAAACCCAGGTCTCCTGCATTGTAGACAGACACTTTACCATCTGAGTCACCAGGGAATTAAAGCGTAGTGTCCTAATAAATAAAATAGCAAGATCCAAGTAGAAACTGCCTTCAAGAAACATACTTCAAAGAAACAAGAATGAAAAAAATATATTAGGTTAAACTCCCTCTTCCAACAACACAAGAGAAGACTCTACACATGGACATCACCATATGGTCAACACCGAAATCAGATTGATTATATTCTTTGCAGCCAAAAATGAAGAAGCTCTATACAGTCAGCAAAAACAAGACCAGGAGCTAACTGTGGCTCAGATCATGAACTTGTTACCAAATTCAGACTCAAATTGAAGGAAGTACGGGAAACCACTAGATCATTCAGGTATGACCTAAATCAAATCCCTTATGACTGTACAGTGGAAGTGAGAAATAGATTTAAGAGACTAGATCTGATAAACACAGTGCCTGATGAACTATGGTTGGAGGTTCATGACATTGTACAGGAGACAGGGAGCAAGACCAGTTCAGTTCAGTTCATTTCAGTCGCTCAGTTATGTCCGACTCTTTGTGACCCCATGAATCGCAGTACGCCAGGCCTCCCTGTCCATCACCAACTCCTGGAGTTCACTCAGACTCGCGTCCATCGAGTCAGTGATGCCTTCCAGCCATCTCATCCTCTGTCATCCCCTTCTCCTCCTGCCCCCAATCCCTCCCAGCAACAAAGTCTTTTTCAATGAGTCAGCTCTTTGCATGAGGTGGCCAAAGTACTGGAGCTTCAGCTTCAGCATCATTCCTTCCAAAGAAATCCCAGGGTTGATCTCCTTCAGAATGGACTGGTTGGATCTCCTTGCAGTCCAAGGAACTCTCAAGAGGCTTCTCCAACACCACAGTTCAAAAGCATCAATTCTTGGGTGCTCAGCTTTCTTCACAGTCCAACTCTCACATCCATACATGACTACTGGAAAAACCATAGCCTTGACTAGACGGACCTTAGTCAGCAAAGTAATGTCTCTGCTTTTGAATATACTAT
>SJXQ01008693.1:2779-35423 GCA_006408695.1 Aepyceros melampus | reverse complement strand
CTTTTAATTTCATGGCTGCAGTCACCATCTGCAGTGGTTTTGGAACCCTCCAAAATAAAGTCTGACACTGTTTCCACTGTTTCCCCATCTATCTCCCATGAAGTGATGGGACCAGATGCCATGATCTTTGTTTTCTGAATGTTGAGCTTTAAGCCAACTTTTTCACTTTCCTCTTTCACTTTCATCAAGAGGCTTTTTGGCTCCTCTTCACTTTCTACCAAAGGGTGGTGTCATCTGCATATCTGAGATTATTGATATTTCTCTCGGCAATCTTGATTCCAGCTTGTGTTTCTTCCAGTCCAGTGTTTCTCATGATGTACTCTGCATAGAGTTAAATAAGCAGGGTGACAATATACAGCCTTGATGTACTCCTTTTGGAACGAGTCTGTTGTTCCATGTCCAGTTCTAACTGTTGCTTCCTGACCTGCATACAGGTTTCTCAGGAGGCAGGTCAGATGGTCTGGTATCTCCATCTCTTTCAGAATTTTCCACAGTTTATTGTGATCCACACAGTCAAAGGCTTTGGTATAGTCAATAAAACAGAAATAGATATTTTTCTGGAACTCTCTTGCTTTTTCCATGATCCAGCGGATGTTGGCAATTTCATCTCTGGTTCCTCTGCCTTTTCTAAAACCAGCTTGAACATCAGGGAGTTCACGGTTCACATTTTGCTGAAGTCTGCTTGGAGAATTTTGAGCATTCCTTTACTAGCATGTGAGATGAGTGCAATTGTGCGGTAGTTTGAGCATTCTTCGGCATTGCCTTTCTTTGGAACTGGAATGAAAACTGACCTTTTCCAGTCCTGTGAGATATTTTTCTGGAACTCTCTTGCTTTTTCCATGATCCAGCGGATGTTGGCAATTTCATCTCTGGTTCCTCTGCCTTTTCTAAAACCAGCTTGAACATCAGGGAGTTCACGGTTCACATTTTGCTGAAGTCTGCTTGGAGAATTTTGAGCATTCCTTTACTAGCATGTGAGATGAGTGCAATTGTGCGGTAGTTTGAGCATTCTTCGGCATTGCCTTTCTTTGGAACTGGAATGAAAACTGACCTTTTCCAGTCCTGTGGCCACTGCTGAGTTTTCCAAATTTGCTGGCATATTGAGTGCCACACTTTCACAGCATCATCTTTCAGGATTTGAAATAGCTCCACTGGAATTACATCACCCCCACTAGTTTTGTTCGTAGTGATGCTTTCTAAGGCCCACTTGACTTCACATTCCAAGATATCTGGCTCTAGATTAGTGATCACATCATCATGATTATCTGGGTCATGAAGATCTTTTTTGTACAGTTCTTCCATGTATTCTTGCCACCTCTTAATATCTTCTGCTTCTGTTAGGTCCATAACATTTCTGTCCTTTATCGAGCTCATCTTTGCCGAAATGTTCCCTTAGTATCTCTAATTTTCTTGAAGAGATTTCTAGTCTTTCCCATTCTGTTCTGTTCCTCTGTTTCTTTGTATTGATCACTGAAGAAGGCTTTCTTATCTCTTCTTGCTATTCTTTGGAATTCTGCATTCAGATGCTCATATCTTTCCTTTTCTCCTTTGCTTTTCACTTCTCTTCTTTTCACAGCTATTTCTAAAAGACCATCCCCATGGAAAAGAAATGCAAAAAAGCAAAATGGCTGTCTGAGGAGGCCTTACAAATAGCTGTGAAAAGAAGAGAAGTGAAAAGCAAAAGACAAAAGGAACGATATTCCCGTTTGAATGCAGAGTTCCAAAGAATAGCAAGGAGACATAAGAAAACCTTCCTCAGTGATCAATGCAAAGAAATAGAGGAAAACAACAGAATGGGAAAGCTAGAGATCTCTTCAAGAAAATTAGACATAGCAAGGGAACATTTCATGCAAAGATGGGCTTGATAAAGGACAGAAATGGTATGGACCTAACAGAAGCAGAAGATATTAAGAAGAGGTGGCAAGAATACACAGAAGAACTGTACAAAAAACATCTTCATGACCCAGATAATCACGATGGTGTGATCATTCACCTAGAGCTAGACATCTTGGAATGTGAAGTCAAGTGGGCCTTAGAAAGCATCACTATGAACAAAGCTAATGGAGGTGATGGAATTCCAGTGGAGCTATTTCAAATCCTGAAAGATGATGCTGTGAAAGTGTAGCACTCAATATGCCAGCAAATTTGGAAAACTCAGCAGTGGCCACAGGACTCGAAAATGTCTCCCTGTCCATCACCAACTCCCAGAGTTTACTCAAACTCATCTCCATTGAGTTGGTGATGCCATCCAGCCATCTCATCCTCTGTCGTCCCCTTCTCCTCCTGCCCCTATCCCTCCCAGCATCAGGGTCTTTTCCAACAAATCAACACTTTGCATGAGGTGGCCAAAATATTGGAGTTTCAGCTTCAACATCAGTCCTTCCAATGAACACCCAGGACTGATCTCCTTTAGGATGGACAGGTTGGACCTCCTTGCAGTCCAAAGGACTCTCAAGAGTCTTCTCCAACACCACAGTTCAAAAGCATCAATGCTTCAGTGCTCAGCTTTCTTCACAGTCCAATTCTCACATCCATACATGACCATTGGAAAAATCATAGCCTTGACTAGATGGACCTTTGTGGACAAAGTAATGTCTCTGCTTTTTAATATGCTGTCTAGGTTGGTCATAACTTTCCTTCCAAGGAGTAAGCATCTTTTAATTTCATGGCTGCAGTCACTATCTGCAGTGATTTTGGAGCCCAAAAAAATAAAGTCTGACACTGTTTCCACTGTTTCCCCATCTATTTCCCATCAAGTGATGGGACCGGATGCCACGATCTTCCTTTTTCTGAATGTGGAGCTTTAAGCCAACTTTTTCACTCTCCTCTTTCACTTTCATCAAGAGGCTTTTTGGCTCCTCTTCACTTTCTGCCATAAGGGTGGTGTCATCTGCATATCTGAGGTGATTGATATTTCTCCTGGCAATCTTGATTCCAGCTTGTGTTTCTTTCAGCCCAGCGTTTCTCATGATGTACTCTGCATAGAAGTTAAATAAGCAGAGTGACAATATACAGTCTTGATGTACTCCTTTTCCTATTTGGAACCAGTCTGTTGCTCCATGTCCAGTTCTAAATTTCATGCAAAGATGGGCTTGATAAAGGACAGAAATGGTATGGACCTAACAGAAGCAGAAGATATTAAGAAGAGGTGGCAAGAATACACAGAAGAACTGTACAAAAAACATCTTCATGACCCAGATAATCACGATGGTGTGATCATTCACCTAGAGCTAGACATCTTGGAATGTGAAGTCAAGTGGGCCTTAGAAAGCATCACTATGAACAAAGCTAATGGAGGTGATGGAATTCCAGTGGAGCTATTTCAAATCCTGAAAGATGATGCTGTGAAAGTGTAGCACTCAATATGCCAGCAAATTTGGAAAACTCAGCAGTGGCCACAGGACTCGAAAATGTCTCCCTGTCCATCACCAACTCCCAGAGTTTACTCAAACTCATCTCCATTGAGTTGGTGATGCCATCCAGCCATCTCATCCTCTGTCGTCCCCTTCTCCTCCTGCCCCTATCCCTCCCAGCATCAGGGTCTTTTCCAACAAATCAACACTTTGCATGAGGTGGCCAAAATATTGGAGTTTCAGCTTCAACATCAGTCCTTCCAATGAACACCCAGGACTGATCTCCTTTAGGATGGACAGGTTGGACCTCCTTGCAGTCCAAAGGACTCTCAAGAGTCTTCTCCAACACCACAGTTCAAAAGCATCAATGCTTCAGTGCTCAGCTTTCTTCACAGTCCAATTCTCACATCCATACATGACCATTGGAAAAATCATAGCCTTGACTAGATGGACCTTTGTGGACAAAGTAATGTCTCTGCTTTTTAATATGCTGTCTAGGTTGGTCATAACTTTCCTTCCAAGGAGTAAGCATCTTTTAATTTCATGGCTGCAGTCACTATCTGCAGTGATTTTGGAGCCCAAAAAAATAAAGTCTGACACTGTTTCCACTGTTTCCCCATCTATTTCCCATCAAGTGATGGGACCGGATGCCACGATCTTCCTTTTTCTGAATGTGGAGCTTTAAGCCAACTTTTTCACTCTCCTCTTTCACTTTCATCAAGAGGCTTTTTGGCTCCTCTTCACTTTCTGCCATAAGGGTGGTGTCATCTGCATATCTGAGGTGATTGATATTTCTCCTGGCAATCTTGATTCCAGCTTGTGTTTCTTTCAGCCCAGCGTTTCTCATGATGTACTCTGCATAGAAGTTAAATAAGCAGAGTGACAATATACAGTCTTGATGTACTCCTTTTCCTATTTGGAACCAGTCTGTTGCTCCATGTCCAGTTCTAACTGTTGCTTCAGATGGGGGTATATTTCAGGGCAGGACGATAAGAAAAGTCATGCCATAATGATAACAGATCAATTAATCAACAGGACATAAAAATGCTGAATATTTATCCCTCTTGTAACAAAGCTTCAAAATATATTAAGCAATAACTGATAAAAGTGCAAGGAGAAATAGGCAAACTCAGAATTAAAGCTGACTATTTTGATCCCCCCCTCTTAATAATTGATAGAACAAGTAGAGAAAATATAATCCAGGATACAGAAGACATAAACAACACTATCGACAGAACTGGCCTAATTGACATTTATAGAACATTCCTCACAACAAGAACAGATTATACCTCCTTTTCAAGTGTACGTAAAACATTTACCAGAAAAGACACTCTATCGGACTATCAAATAAGTCTCAACAAATTTAAAAGGATTCAGGTAATATCCAAGTAATTCAACAATGGTCCCTGACTACATGGAACTCATTAAAAATCAATAAGATAAAGATCTCTGGAAAATATATAAATATTCAGAAATTAAATAAAACACTTCTAAACAACTCATGGGTCAAAGAAGAAATCAAAAGGTAATATAGAAAGTATTTTGCTTATAGTTTCCTTTGTTGTGCAGAAGCTTTTAATTTTAATTAGATCCCATTTGTTTATTTTTGCTTTTATTTCCAGTATTCGGGGAGGTGGATCATAGAGGATCCTGCTGTGATTTATGTCAAAGAGTGTTTTGCCTATGTTCTCCTCTAAGAGTTTTATAGTTTTTTGTCTTACATTTAGATCTTTAATCCATTTTGAGTTTATTTTTGTGTATGGTGTTAGAAAGTGATCTAGTTTCATTCTTGTATAAATGGTTGACCAGTTTTCCCAGCACCACTTGTTAAAGAGATTGTCTTTAATCCACTGTATATTCTTGCCTCCTTTGTCGAAGATAAGGTGTCCATAGGTGTGTGGATTATCTCTGGGCTTTCTATTTTGTTCCATTGATCCTCTGAATGGGAGAAAATAATAGCAAATGAAGCAACTGACAAACAACTAATCTCAAAAATATACAAGCAGCTTATTCAGCTCAATTCCAGAAAAATAAATGACCCAATCAAAAAATGGGCCAAAGAACTAAATAGACATTTCTCCAAAGAAGACATACGAATGGCTAACAAACACATGAAAAGATGCTCAACATCACTCATTATCAGAGAAATGCACATCAAAACCACAATGAGGTACCATTTCACACCAGTCAGAATGGCTGTGATCCAAAAGTCAACAAGCAATAAATGCTGGAGAGGGTGTGGAGAAAAGGGAACCCTCTTACACTGTTGGTGGGAATGCAAATTAGTACAGCCACTATGGAGAACAGTGTGGAGATTCCTTAAAAAATTGCAAATAGAACTGCCTTATGATCCAGCGATCCCACTGCTGGGCATACACACCAAGGAAACCAGAATCGAAAGAGACACGTGTACCCCAATGTTCATTGCGGCACTGTTTATAATAGCCAGGACATGGAAGCAACCTAGATGTCCATCAGCAGATGAATGGATAAGAAAGCTGTGGTACATATACACAATGGAGTATTACTCAGCTATTAAAAAGAATACATTTGAATCAGTTCTAATGAGGTGGATGACGCTGGAGCCGATTATACAGAGTGAAGTAAGCCAGAAAGAAAAACACCAATACAGTATACTTACACATATATATGGAATTTAGAAAGATGGTAATGATAAACCTGTACGCGAGACAGCAAAAGAGACACAGATGTATAGAACAGCCTTTTGGACTCTGTGAGAGAGGGAGAGGGTGGGATGATTTGGGAGAGTGGCAGTGTAACATGTATGATATCATAAGTGAAACGAATTCTCGGTCTATGTTCGATGCAGGATGCAGGATGCTTGGGACTGATGCACAGGGATAATCCAGAGAGATGGTGTGGGGCAGGAGGGGGGCAGGGGGGTTGGGATTGGGAGTTCATGTACACTTGTGGCTGATTCATGTCAATGTATAGCAAAACAAATACAGTATTGTAAAGCAAAACAAACTAAAAAATAAAAATTAATTTAAAAAATAAATAAATAATTAAAAAAGAATACTGGAGTGGATTGCTGTTCCTTTCTCTAGGGGATCTTCCCAACCCAGGGCTCGAATCCTGGTGTCCTTCATCGTAGGCAGACTCTTTACCATCTGAGTCACCAGGGAAGCCCACAAAGGACTGTAAGGAGCCATAATCTTGCAGGAGAGGGGAGACTTTGGAGGGACAATTATAGTGTGAGGTAGAGTAGAAAACATCATCCTGTAATGAGAGAGGAAGCTGGACAGAATTGACTGAAGGAAAGATACTCCTCTTAGAGTAGGACCCAGAATGAGATGATAAAATCATCAGTTATGAATTCTAGGTCAGTGAGACCTCTGGGCTGCAAGTTTTCCACCTAACTTTTCAAAGACAGAAAAGTCCTATAAAAACTTGTTCTTTCCAAAGTCACAAGCATATCTATTAAGAAGTCTACTTTTCTTTTGACAGCTGAGTGTTAAAGTAAGAGATGAGGCAAAAATTCTTTTTGCTCTGAAATATGAAACAAAGTCATGCTGACTCTTGGAGGGGGATGTTTCTGTTTGTTAGGTGATTCCACAAAGAAATGACTGTCTTTATTCCAAAATTATATAATGAAAATTCTTAGCCCTAGTTAGCCTCTCCTTGATTATTAATAGCATATAGCAATGTCAGAGAAATCGCGCCCTCCAACTCCCATGAACTTATGTTTGGTTAAACTAATCCAGAAAGGAGGCACTTTCCTGGAATAGAATTATCAGCCTGTTTCTCCTGTCTCTTAAACTGACACCTGTTGCACAACCTGTCATAAGACTCATGAATGCTCAAGTAAATACCATAGGTTTTGATTGTATATTTTGCTACTAACAGGATTACAAAAAAACAGAAATCCATTGAAGACTGAATGAAGGAATAGAAGTGTTAAAACTGGGGTTTGAATTATTTAAATATCTGCTGCTAATATATTTTCTTTTTTTTAGCTCTTTAAAAAAATTTATTGGAGTATAGTTTATTTACAATGTTGTATTAGTTTCTACTCTACAACAAAGTGAATCAATTATACATACACATGTATTCACTTTTTTTTTTTTAGATTACGTTCCCTTACAGATCATTACAGTGATTGAGTAACTGAGTATACACATTACAGTGAACTGAGTAGAGTTCCCTGTGCTATACAGTAGGTCTGTATTATTTATTTTATATTTCCTGACAAGTTAAGGAAAGCTAAAAATAAATTTAGCAAAAATTAAAATATTAAAGACATTAAAGAAAATAAAAATAAACAAGATAAAAGAGAATTTCTAAAATTCAGAAGAACTTAAAACTTGCTGAAATACATGAGAAAGAAAATGCAAAACAAAACAAAAACAACCCAAGACAATTTCAAGTGAGTAGTTGAAGATACCCATTAGGCCATTTAATGAAAGTAAAGGCTTAGAAGAAGGCAATACAGTCAGATAAAGTAATGCAAAATGAATATTATTCAAAAGACTAGGTTATATAGGAAAAGCAAAAAGGGTAAAAAAAGTGAATGATTCAACAATAATATTGCAGATTTAGTACCATGATACAGTGGCATATGTCCTCATAACAGAAAGCCAGTGAACACAGCACAAAATACTTTTCCTTTATATATGTGCAAAAAGACTTTATATTCTAATTTTTTAATTAAGATTTCCCATTTTTGGAAAGTGAAAATTATCCAATGTGTGTGTGTTTGTGTGTGGTGCTCAGTCATGTCTGACTCTTGGCGACCCCATGGACTGTACCCTTCCAGGCTCCTCTGTCCATGGAATTTTCTAGGCAAAAATACTGGAGTAGGTTGCCATTTCCTTCTCCAGGAAAATGATTCAATATAAAAATATAACTTTGTTTAGTTAACATATTTATCACATTTATAATAGTAAAGTAACATTTAACTAAAAGTTTAAGTTGAGTACCATAGAGTCACAATGGTCAACTCCTCCTCCAGTGGATCTTATCCCCACTGCTCACTCAAGGATTTCTCTCCCACACTGTCCGTCTGTATCCTGAATCACTAAATTGTTCCTATCAGTATTTAAACATACTTTATTATTTCTCATACTGTAAAAGAGCCTCCAACCAGTAAAGTACTTGTATCCAGAAATGGAAAAAGTATCTACAAATCAATGAGGAAAAGAGAGCTAAACAAAGAGAAAAACTGCAAAAAATGTATGAAGTGATACTTCTCAAAGGCAGTGTCCAATTTGCCTCCCAACACATGCCTTCGGTGGTTGGCCTTCAGTGAAAGGCAATTTAAAAGCTGTGTCACAATTGATAAATTGAGAGTTTTTAAAAAGTATGTAAGGGCTGAAAAAATTGTCCAGCAAGTGAACTCATATATAGTGCTGAGAAAACAAACAAAAAATAAACGGTTTGCTTGGCTATAATTAGCTCATATGTGTGCTTTTTGTAATCCAAGAATTTCATTCCTAGGTAAATACATACGCATGTTCACCAAAGTCACATACGAGAAAGTGCATGACTAGAAATTAGGAAATCATGACTGCTACATGGTAGCACTCTGTATAAAAGTCCAAAATTGTACAATTGCTTTCAGTACCATGATAAATAAGTTGTAGTATATTCAGATGAGAGAAAATTAAATGGTGATGAAAATGAAAATGCTAAAACCACCAGTAAGTATAATTAAAAAGTGAATAGCAATCACAAACCTAATGCACAGCAAAGGAAATCAGACACAAAAGAGAAGCCAGCCCTATGGAGCACACATGAGCATAAGAGTCACCCTTTGGGAGATAATTGGTGACTTCATGGAGCACTAAGGGTTTCTGGAAGGGAGTGGTAGCCTCTTTGATCTGCAGGCTGCTGCTTCTTAAAGTTCATCAAGAGGTATTTTTAACATGCATACATTTTTTGTAAGTATATGCTTAAACAAAAACATACAAAAAAGAAAACTTGACCCCATATCACCCTCAGCTACTGCACATGCATATAAGCTTATATAATACGACTTCTCCAATTAGTGCTCTGGACTTGCTATGTTTACTGTGTCCACTTTCTCAGTTTTCTCTGCAGAATCCATTCCAGTTGGTCTTTTGTACCCATTCCCTTTCTGTGGGACCAAGGATGACCCTAAACCAATGGCTAGTTTTCTGTCTTCGTCTTACCCAACCTCCCAGCAGCCCTTGTGACATTGATCATTGTTCCTGAAAGATTTTTATCCTTTGGTTTTGTGACACTACATTCTTCCCAGCGGCCACTTCTTTGTAGCATCTCTTGCTCAGTATAGCAAATAAAGCCAGGAAAATGACATTGCTAGAGTTCATACAACACTACAAACTTCAAATTACCTGTAAGTACAGAAAGAAATGCCTATTTTCAACAGTGCCATCTCTCAATGTTGCAGGTGAGAGATGGCGTGGAGGTGCAGAGGAGGGCTTGGAAAAACTGCTGAGGAAGAGGGAACAGGAGACGGAATGGCCATACCCCTGCCCTTCGAGCAAGAGAAAGTCCACCATAAGTGTGAAAATACTGAAAAACACTTCTGATAAATCAGAGCACTGGCAGTATAGAAAGGATATAATAGTGTGTGGAACACACGGTGATATGATTGAGAAGCATTATTTCTGAAGGATGAGGTTATAAGAAAGAGAGTGATATTTAGGGGAGACTGGAAGGTAAAGGGAAAAAAGAAGCAGGATGGGGAAATGTGATCATACTAGAACAAAAAAAGAGAATAAAAAATAAAATCAAGGGCATACAATCTGCATTCAAACTAACAAAATAACAATCCAAATGAACAATCCAGAAGAATTTCCTTCTCTTGAAACAGGAAACTTAATCCATTTCACTAGCATTTTGTCCACAAACTGGAGATGTGAGCTGTCTCTGCATCTACACACTCTACTATTACAGGAGGGAAACAGAGTGGGAATCAGACATTTGCTCTCCCAGATGAAAATCCTCTCTCAGGAAACCAAGTAAAAACAGAATAAAACTCTAAGACAACCTTCCAAACTGAATTAAATATCCCCAAACAAGCATTTGTGGACAAGAAGAATGATACACATGAGAAGGCGACGGCACCCCACTCCATACTCTTGCCTGACAAATCCCACGGATGGAGGAGCCTGGTGGGCTGAAGTCTATGGGGTCGCTAGGAGTCGGACATGACTGAGCGACTTCACTTTCACTTTTCACTGTCATGCATTGGAGAAGGAAATGGCAACCCACTCCAGTGTTGTTGCCTGGAGAATCCCAGGGAAGGGGGAGCCTGGTGGGCTACAGTCCATGGGGTTGCACAGAATCAGACATGACTGAATGACTAACACTTTCGCTTTCATATATATATTAAGGGAGAAAGGAAATAACAATTGAACTCAATGAAGAAGGAGGAGGAAGACAAAGAAGAAGAAGAGGAGGAAAAGTTTGAAGACAAGGGGGAAATTATAACAGCAATGATGACTCAATTATGAAGTAGCTCAGGGAGAATAGGTTTAAACAAACATTTAATAAGAGACTTTGGAGAAAAGTAGTAAAGTAAACAAGGCTTCCCTGGTGGCTCAGAGGTTAAAGCGTCTGCCTCCAATGCGGGAGACCCGGGTTCAATCCCTGGGTCGGGAAGATCCCCTGGAGAAGGAAGTGGCAACCCACTCCAGTATTCTTGCCTGGAGAATCCCATGGACTGAGGAGCCTGGTGGGCTGCAGTCCATGGGGTCACAAAGAGTCGGACACGACTGAGTGACTTTACTTACTTACTTACTTACTAAACAAGAGAATGAAAACAAGTTTAAAAAAGAAGTAAAAAATGAGAAGTAGATGGTTTAAAACGAAAGAGGTAAATACAAAAACATCATATAATATGGAGTCTGATAATGAAAAACAAACAATAAAAGCAACTGGTATTTAATTCTTTAATATAAAAATTCCTGGAGATAAAATAAGAACACTTTTTAAATATGGAAAGACACCCAACAGGTACCTGAGAACTTTTCTTGAGACTACCATGGAGAAAAAGTTGAAAGCCATAAGTCACTCATAGGAAATAAGACACTTGGTTCAATTGTTAACCTACTGGGATGAGCATCAGATCTGCCAGCAAGACTCACTACTGCTCTGCTTCATGATCTGCCTGCCCCCACACTGGGAATACTGCTAGAAATCTGTCCACCTCAGTATTATTCAAAATCCTCAGGTGGTCTCCTGTCATGTATGCCCAGGACCTCTGGTCTATTTCTCTGGGCCTGGAGATCAAAGTCCCATGACTCACCTTACTTCTCATTTACCTGGGAGAGTAATGAACCTCTGGATTGACTAACACCCACTCACTGTACTGAAGTGTGTTTTGACATAAGAAACCTTTAAAGGAGAGAGAGCTGATTGGGTTAGACCTTAGCGGTGGTTAACTTCAAGATGTATGTTAATAAATCTATAAGACTTTAATGATTTTTAAAAAATCTTTAGGATTTACAGGCAAGTCCTTTTGACTTACAGGCAAAAAGATCAATAATTTAGAAGGACAACAGAAATTGATTGATGTTAGATTTCTTAAAAGCAACATAAAAAGCTAAACAACAATAGGAAGTATTTTCAATGAAAAACATGTGAATGAAAGATTTCGCACTATGAAAAACTGTCATTGAACTATCAAGGCTGTAGAAAAATAATTTAATATTTTAAACCTGTGTTATACTGCATTCTCAAGATCTCCTGGGCTTCCCAGGTGGCACTAGTGGTAAAGAACCTGCCTGCCAATGCAACAGACATAAGAGATGTGGGTTCCATCTTCCCTGGTGGCTCAGATGGTAAAGAATTTGCCTGCAGTGCAGGAATCTGGGTTTAATCCCTGGGTTAGGAAGATCCCCTAGAGAAGGAAATGGCAACCCACTCCAGTATTCTAGCCTGGACAATTCCATGGACAGAGGAGCCTGGGAGCTACAGTCCATGGGGTTGCACAAAGAGTCAGACACGACTGAGTGACTAACATACACACAAGATCTCCCTGGAGAATCTTCTAGATGATGAGCCAATCCAGAGATAACTGGCTTGTCTTTCCATCTTCTAGCCATTGTCTTTTACAAAGCAGAAATTTTTAAATGAAATTCTGCTTATTATTTATCTTATGGATTATGCCTTTGGTATAAAAAGTTATCACCATGCCCAAGGTCATGGAAGTTTTTGCTTATATCATCTTCTAGGTATTTTATAATTCTGTGTTTTACATTTAGGTCTTTGTTTATTTTGAGTGAATTTTTGTGAAAGACATTTATAAGGTCTGTATCTAGATTCAATTTCTTCTGCATATGTATGTCCCAAAACCATTTGGTGAAAAGACTATTTTTGTTCCATTATATGCTCTTTCATCAAAAATCTATTACTATATATATGTGTGTGTGATTCTATTTCTAGGCTGTCTCTTCTGTATCATTGCTTTATTTGTCTGTTTTTTCACCAATACCACATTGTCTTGATTACTGTGGGTTAGAGTAAGTCTCAAAGTCAGGTAGCATCAGCCCTCCAAATTTGTTCTCCTTAAATATTGAACTGGTTATTCTGGGTCTTTGCTTCTCTATATAAATTTTGGGGTAAGTTTTTTAATATCCATGACATAACATGATGAATTCTGATTGGAGTTGCATGGAATCTATTGATCAACTTGGGAAGAACTAACTTCTTGACAATACTGGGTCTTCCTATCCATGAACATAGAAGAATTGAATTTTTTATCGGAAAAAAAGTCAATTAGGTTTGAAACAAGGACTGAAAAATAGAGCTGTTGACTAATATTTTCGGTGACTTTTTGCCTTTTTCCTTACCCCAGTTATTATAGATCAGCATATTCTGTTTTTCCATTTTCCATCCTTTTATGTTGTCTGTGAAGAGTTTGCCTCTTTTCATCATTCTTGGGTTAAATAAGAGCACCAAGGATGGCGGGGAAGGTGAGGGATAAGAGTCTTTCTCTGCATAGCAACAACTGGAATCAGCATTTTGAAAAACCCTTTCCTCAAAGGAGAGAAGAGTAGGAGTTCCAAGCATGAGCTTCAGGAGCTGGATGGAAACTGTTTGAGTCCCAGCTCTGCCCAGTGATCAGTACGTGACCGTGAGTGGATGATTCCACCTCTACAACTTTCCTTCAGTTCCACTAGCTATGTAGGGAGGATCATAAAAGAACGTTCATTTTGCTTTGCTATAAAAAGTTAATGAGATGGAATGCTTGTTACATGAGAACAGTCAATAAACTATACCTTTATTTTTTTATTCACCTCTTTTATTGACATCAAATACTCCATGGATTTATGTAACTCATTTTGTATAAAAGTATCAAAACCCATATACAGATATAAATACACAATAAATAATTGAGAAAGGATTATTCACCTCATCAAACAGAGCACAGTAAGACCTTCATAAATTACAAACTACTGCAATACATTTACTGTTTGTTAATAAGTAATTCCCAAGATATTTTAAATGAACACACACACATATAAAGACAACCAAGCAATTAAGATTCATATGCATGAAGAATATACACAACACATTTACAAAAATGTCAGTCATCCTCAATAATGCTAAAGCAGTTTTACACTTTATTATGCACAACGGTGCCTTCATTCTAGATTATATTCAGCTAGAGAACAGGCAACGGCTATATTTAACTTGCCTTCTTACTTGCCTTATATTTGTATACATTACTAAAAAATAGTAATGTCAACAAGTTGACTTTAAGCTTTCCAAAGTTTCTCAAAACTGATCCTGTTATGCAAGTATGTAATACGGAGAAACAAAAAAAGTCCTTTTTGCGCTAGAATCTGCTTCTCCCTCCAAGGCACAGTGATTGTCCTTCCTCAGGGCTAGATGGACCAGGTTGTCTGATTTAGTGAGAAGACAGAAAGCCTGGTTGGAGCAGTTGCCCAGGATCAAGACACCTGAATAAGAGAAAAGTGCTCAGCTGGTCATTGTATGGTTGATGAATACAAGTGAAAGTGGTTTTGAAAAATGTGCTCTTGACTTAAAAAAAAAAATTAATTCTGGTATTATTTTAACCTTGCCATTAGGAGACAAAGCAGAGGTCTCCTGGCAAAAAATTCAAGTGAATGCAAAAGCTTTCCCTGTTCTATCAGCAGTATCAGAATGAAGGAGGGGACATCCACTCTGTTCTTAGCCCTTCACCTCCAAGCTCCATCTGTGAGGTGGCATCATTGTTTGTACATGAAGAGGCATCCTGCTTACCTAGGCCTGAAAAGATGCCCTGGAGAAAACAAAACATTGATGTGTATTTAAAGGACAGCGGAAACAATAAAAAAATGTAAAACGTCAATTGATCCAAAGTCAGGCAACCAGAGCTTGCCCTCCCCTCCATGTTGGGAGACCAGTACAAAGAGCGCTGGAAATGACTGGCAGGAAAACAGTTCTCTTCCCTTGAGCGCAAAGATTTGTCTCAACCAAACACCCTCATTTAGGAAAATCTTTCCTGTCCTCTGCAGTGTCTTTACTTTTTAATCAAATCATTCTTCAGGTAGAACTGTCACATGGAGATGATTGACTACATTGGTTCCTTGAAGAAAGAATAGTTTCTTGAAGCATAACACTAGTGCTAAAGAACCTGCCTACCAGTGCAGAAGACATAAGAGACACAAGTTCAATTCCTGGGTCGGAAAGATCCCCCGGTGGAGGGCATGGCAGCCCAGTTCGGTATTCTTGCCTGGAGAATCCCATGGCAGAGAAGCCTGGCAGGATACAGTCCATGGGGTTGCAAAGAGTCAGACATGACTGAAGTGACTTAACATGCATGCATGCATCCTGTTTTAGGTTCACAGGAATGATCTTATACTGGCTAAAATAGAAAGACAGTTGCTAATTTCCAGACACACAGAAATTAAATGAATGAAAGTGTATACACATGATACTTTTTTTCTTTCTACAGAGTAGAGTTTCTTTTCACAGAATGCAAATTTATCTGTTTATATTTTCTTAGAGGCCAGTTCTACTTTTACAGCTGGTGAAGCACTAGCTGATGTTTGCTGACCTTATCTTTTGAGCTCTAGCTGCATCTTCATTCCCTTCTTTGCTCTAATTTGGGTTACCCATGTAAGGTGAAATAATCCACCAATTCTATGTAGAGTCACATTGCATCTATTTCTGTGTGTACTTGGGTGTGAGACTGGTTATGTTTACAGTGCACCTATATTCTTAGCAAATTAACAAACAAGCATAACACCTAGAGCCTTCAAAATGTCAAAATGATATCAAAATCCATTTAAATAGCCTTAAAGTGGATGTTATTATTTTCCCATCATTATGATTGCATTTGTTTGATTTTCAATGTTACTTTTGAATCTTGGGAAAATTGTTGCTTTTATCGTAGTACTTGTAATTCCACAGGGCAGAAAAGAGAAAAGGAGAAAGAAAATAGGGATGGTTAGGAAAATGTACCTAACCATGATATATTTAGGAAAAGGTAATGTAGATCGAGAAGCCTGGAGTGCTGCAGTCCATGGGGTCGCAGAGTGGGACACAACTTAGTGACTAAACAACAAATGTGGACTGTTAACTGTGATGCATCTGGTTGTAAGATTTACTTTGAAAACAACTATTAGACTTTCATTTGTAATATTGGCATTAGAAAACTTAGAAGTATATTTTTATTTCCTTAATTTTTATAGTTTGTAGGAAAATTTTCTCAGTTTGTCTTTATTGTGGAAAAAGTGAGAATGAGTAATCTAAAATATATAATGGAAATTTACAAGACATAACTGAAATCTCAATATCTTAGGTATCTATAAATCTGACATGGCTCATAATAGCATAGAAAACAGGACTATTCTTAGCCTGACCTCTAGTGTTAACAGCAAATAAGTGTGGATTCTGACTATATTAAACCAAAAAACAAAAAAATGTTTCCAAAGAAATACATACCAGAGTTTGTTTTTTTTTTTAATCATAAAGAAATTCATCCTTCGTGAGTAAATATAGAGCATAGACAAATCAACCCAGAAGAAGCCTGGAGAGTAACACCATTTGATAGAAGAAAGACCAGAGTCTGACACTTTTAAGGATCACAGAATTAATCTAAATTAGTTTATGGAACTGCGTTCCAATCTTTGCACCCACACTGGCCATAAATCTGTTTTGCCACCATGGGAAAACAATTAACGGCCCTTAATCCCAGCCGTCACCTCTCCTTGGGCCCTGCCATGGCTCAGGTGTGGGTGCACTCCCTCCTTGCCTGCTTGGAAGTTGGTGGGCAAGTTCAAGTTAGTCCAAGGGGACAGCAGAAAGGGCCAGGGAAAGGATTTATTCCCTACTAATTCCATTCTGAGTTCAGAGTTGTCTGACTTTTCTGTAGTCAACTGAGACAATCTTCGTAATTATCCACCCATTTACAAGACATCCCCAAATATAGCTCTTTGATTCAACCAACTGTCTCTCCTCTCTGGTAGGAGGAAAACTTTTTGTACAATAGAAGCCCTATACAGTTTTCATCTATGACTTCAGGTGGTATGTTCTTGGCAGATAAAGAAGAGAATTGTATTGTTTGCTTGTTTTTCTTAAAATCTGAAAATCTAGCTCTTCTCATCTCTTTTATATTATATACTATTGTGTGTTAGTTGCTAAGTCATGTCCAAATCTTTGTGAACCCATGGACTGTAGCCCATCAGGCTCCTCTGTCCATGGAATACTCCATACAAGAATATTGGAGTGGGTAGCCATTCCTTTCTCCAGGGGATCTTCCAGACCCAGGGATCGAACCTAGGTCTCTTGCACTGCAGGCAAATTCTTTACCATCTTAGTCACAGGGAAGCCTGCTTATATATCCCCAAATCTGCATTACTTAATTTATGAATTTTCTACTTCTTTTGATCCTGAATTCAGTCAATTTATAGTCTCCCAGCGATGACTGGTTAGCTTTAGATGTTGGATTATTCAATGTTGTTCCTGCTGCTGCTGCTAAGTCGCTTCAGTCGTGTCCGACTCTGTGCGACCCCATAGATGGCAGCCCACCAGGCTCCCCCATCCCTGAGATTCTCTAGGCAAGAACACTGGAGTGGGTTGCCATTTCCTTCTCCAATGCATGAAAGTGAAAACTGAAAGTGAAGTCGCTCAGTCATGTCTGACTCTTCGCGACCCCGTGGACTGCAGCCTACCAGGCTCCTCCATACATGGGATTTTCTAGGCAAGAGTACTGGAGTGGAGTGCCATTGTCTTCTTCAAATGTTGTTCCCTATTTCCAAACTAATAAAGACATTTGCTCCCTAAATCAGGATATTATCACCAGGTCATTCTAAAATACTTTGACAAGATGTAACCTATTAATTTTTCAGCAGAAGTTTGAGCAGCTCATGTTCTAGTTACCACTCAGTTTCTTACTTCGGGAATATTTGTGAGTTGATTAAAGAAAGTCTTGCTTAGCGGTTGTCTAATGATCAATGGTTTTAAAATAACACAATTCTCATCGTCTTAAGTGTTAATTCTCTTGTCTCTTAGGGTACTGATGGGAACATTTGAATTTAAAAATAAAAAAGCATTTTGGGGGATATTGTTAAAATAAAATTACTTAATCCCAGCCGTCACCTCTCCTTGGGCCCTGCCATGGCTCAGGTGTGGGTGCACTCCCTCCTTGCCTGCTTGGAAGTTGGTGGGCAAGTTCAAGTTAGTCCAAGGGGACAGCAGAAAGGGCCAGGGAAAGGATTTATTCCCTACTAATTCCATTCTGAGTTCAGAGTTGTCTGACTTTTCTGTAGTCAACTGAGACAATCTTCGTAATTATCCACCCATTTACAAGACATCCCCAAATATAGCTCTTTGATTCAACCAACTGTCTCTCCTCTCTGGTAGGAGGAAAACTTTTTGTACAATAGAAGCCCTATACAGTTTTCATCTATGACTTCAGGTGGTATGTTCTTGGCAGATAAAGAAGAGAATTGTATTGTTTGCTTGTTTTTCTTAAAATCTGAAAATCTAGCTCTTCTCATCTCTTTTATATTATATACTATTGTGTGTTAGTTGCTAAGTCATGTCCAAATCTTTGTGAACCCATGGACTGTAGCCCATCAGGCTCCTCTGTCCATGGAATACTCCATACAAGAATATTGGAGTGGGTAGCCATTCCTTTCTCCAGGGGATCTTCCAGACCCAGGGATCGAACCTAGGTCTCTTGCACTGCAGGCAAATTCTTTACCATCTTAGTCACCAGGGAAGCCTGCTTATATATCCCCAAATCTGCATTACTTAATTTATGAATTTTCTACTTCTTTTGATCCTGAATTCAGTCAATTTATAGTCTCCCAGCGATGACTGGTTAGCTTTAGATGTTGGATTATTCAATGTTGTTCCCTGCTGCTGCTGCTAAGTCGCTTCAGTCGTGTCCGACTCTGTGCGACCCCATAGATGGCAGCCCACCAGGCTCCCCCATCCCTGAGATTCTCTAGGCAAGAACACTGGAGTGGGTTGCCATTTCCTTCTCCAATGCATGAAAGTGAAAACTGAAAGTGAAATCGCTCAGTCATGTCCGACTCTTCGCGACCCCGTGGACTGCAGCCTACCAGGCTCCTCCATACATGGGATTTTCTAGGCAAAGTACTGGAGTGGAGTGCCATTGTCTTCTTCAAATGTTGTTCCCTATTTCCAAACTAATAAAGACATTTGCTCCCTAAATCAGGATATTATCACCAGGTCATTCTAAAATACTTTGACAAGATGTAACCTATTAATTTTTCAGCAGAAGTTTGAGCAGCTCATGTTCTAGTTACCACTCAGTTTCTTACTTCGGGAATATTTGTGAGTTGATTAAAGAAAGTCTTGCTTAGCGGTTGTCTAATGATCAATGGTTTTAAAATAACACAATTCTCATCGTCTTAAGTGTTAATTCTCTTGTCTCTTAGGGTACTGATGGGAACATTTGAATTTAAAAATAAAAAAGCATTTTGGGGGATATTGTTAAAATAAAATTGCAATAAAACCTCATAAAATTTTTGATGGAGCAATTGCCAGTGATGAATGGTGAGTGTATATTTGAGTGTTGGAGCCGTTTGGGAAGTTTGCCAAGATTAAAGTAACAACATACATGATAAAGATATTATTTGAATGAATACTAACTCTCGGAAGTAAACAGTGGTGATTAGGGTCCCATGTCCCTGAATCAGCTTAGCTGCTGTCCCTTTACCCACTCCTGAGCTCCTTGATTTCTGTTTTCTAAATACGAGGCTCAGCACTCTAGCCATCCTGTGAACTCCTCCACTACTATTCTGACGAATCTCTCTTGACTTTTACCATTGCTCTCTGTTGCTTGTATCAACAGGTTAGCAACACTGCAGACAATAAGCAAAAACTGAATTAACTTTCGGAAAAATAAGGCACATAGCAATGACAAATCCTATCCATAAACCTAGAGGGGAATGTAGCACTCCATAGAATGAATTGGCTAGATGAACCAAAATCAAACTCATATGAATACATGTATACATGTACATGGCCCTCATGGTAAAGAACCCACCTGCTGATGCAGGAGACATAAGGGAAAAGAGACATGGGGTTAATCCCTGTGTTGGGAAGATCCCCCTGGAGGAGGGCATGGCCACCCACTCCAATATTCTGTCCTGAGAATCCCCTGGAGAGAGAAGCCTGGTGGGCTTCCATGGGGTCCCAAACAGTCAGACACCACTGAGGCATCTTAGCGCACGTGCACACACACACACAGATAAATAATAGCTGTCTCATCCAAAATCTAATTCCTATGTGTAGTGTAGCAAGACTCCTGACTGCTTTGGGAGATTTGCACTGCTTCTGCCATGCAGAACAAGAGATATTCTAGACCCTAAGGTAACAAATGTCAGGCCATAGCACTCCCTGAGGCAAACATGGTTATCATAACAAGCAGCAGGACTGGTACCATAAACCCATTTGACTCACAATGTTGCTACAGTCAATTGAACATGAATTTCCTGGAAGAAAATCAGAAATCAAAATGAAAATTGAGTTCTGGGACAAAAGTCTGTCTTGAGCTACTATAATAAATAGAGTTGGTCCTCTCGATTCCAGGGCCTGAAATAGTTCACAGACAACATGAATAAAAGAAGGCAAGAGGGACTTCAAAACGAACCTTGCAACATAGCCTTTATATATACCTTGTGAAATCGGTCCTAACCATATCAAAGGTTCCTAAAGCTATTTACCAGAGTAAGTCTTTAACGGAATGGAAATACTGAATGTTTCAAGGGCTATCAGGCACTGTCTCAGAGCTAATTCCTGGGAACTCAAAACAATGCTGAGCTTATTTTCAGTGTAGATTTTCTTTTAAGATGTAGACTTTCAGAGCTCTTGGCATTTGCCAGGCTCTTCATGGACCTTGAATTTCAACTTTTGTCTCAGAATCTGTGAACCGATTGAAGATGTTTTCAACCTCTTAGGTTTTCAGGATCAAGGAGGAAATTGTTCCCTCCCAAAAGCCAGAATTACCTTTGGGATATTTTTGTTTTGTTTCCTCCATAGACTTCATAGCTCTTCAATACTATTCAAAGGATTTATATATATATATATATATACACACACACACACACATCTTCTGTACTTCTTTTCATATGTAGTGTTGTCTGAAAAACTTTTTCTGCCTTAACACAAAACAAATTTCATATATATATATATATATATATATATAACTATGTTGGGATGAAAATCTTAAAGGATTTGGAAAAAAGATGCAGAATTTTTCTCAGTTTTGTTTTATGAAATATGAAGACCACAAGCAAGCTAACTATAAAGAGAAATATCTAAAGAAATTGGACTTTATAGAGTGCCTTCTTTAATTTCTCATTCTTAATTTTCTGTGAAATTTTTAAGTGAATATAATAAGTTTAAGTTTTCCTCTAAACCTTTATTTTTGTCTCATTTGCTATGACTTAATTTGTATTTCCACACACAGCAAACTGGCTGTGATTCACAAAGAAAATATAGCCTGAATTATAATTAAATAATTTTCATGTAAATAATATGAAGAAAGCTCCCACATCATTCAGAGACCTGACTGATTTATCTGCAGGATGATGAAATAGCAAATGTTGCTGTAAGGAGCTGGTAAGAAAAATCTGGATGGTAACACTGGGATCTCATTTCCCTGAAATTTGAAATGCTTTAGCTTTTAATATTTTTTTCCTGTCCAGGATAGCTCAGAAGCTTCTAAGAATGTCTGATCAGTTACGTAGGCTTAATTTTCACTGTGATGACCCTGTGCTACCAGGTCTTCTGAGCACAGATTTGGAGTCAGATTTCTAACGACTTCTTTGTAATTACTGTGATGCCACTAGAAATATGTTGATCTTTTGGACCAAGAAACTCAATACCTGGAGGACAGTGATTTTCATGGGGTAAGCACTGTTTTCCTGAGCTGTTAAAAAAACAGTGTCTGCTATGTCACACTGTACTTTCTTTTGAAACACGATAAAAGAATTTGGATGACAGATCCCAGTGAAACATTAATTCCATCAGTATTTGCAATATTAATCAGGCTATCTTTATCGATTAAAAAATGTGTTCAGAATGCAAAAAAAAAATTGCAGTCAGTACATAAGTTGTTTATGTTTAATTTATCTTTTTCCTCCTATTGAAGCTTACAAAGAATTGAGAATATAAACACGGAAGAGGAAGAAACAGAAAGAAGGACTTTTTATCGTTCCTAATTGATCAGCTAAATATTTATATGAAGTTATCAAACAACTGAGTCTGACCAGCATAATGATTTCTGAAAACAGCTTTTCTAGGAACTGAGATTCTTTTACAGAAAATTTAACATGGAAAAATTGTATTTTAATACTGAAGGTTTAGAATGTAATAACCTTCTGAATCAGATATCTTTTATTTATTTTTGTATTGATATCTTGACTTTTAATGCTTAAAATTCACTTAGAAGGTGCAGGGTTCTCAGAAACTGGAATATCTGTGTTTTTAATCATCTGTAAAGGTAATCTGGATTGAGTGTGCATACTGATGTCTGTTGAAAATTATGTATTTGGGGATAAAATTCAACCTAAAGAATACTTTTTTTTTTACTGTAGAAAAACTAAAAATCACAAGTCATTGATGTAATAAACATAAATTGTTTTCTCAAATTCATAGTTCTTTTCCAAATTATACTCAGTTTATACTTGATGTTTGAATTCTGCCAGAAGACAAAGGCCAGTATAAAATATAATATTTTAAGCAATATACCCTGTTACAGAAAATATAGAATTTCTGAAACAAGGAAACCACAAGAAAGGGTGAACTTTAGCAATGCAATTACCTTGATGCCTCAGGCATGTAATAACATAGCAGTCAAGGCTTTATGTGTATCATTTTAAACATATGGATTAGTGTGCAATGTCACCCTGAGAAAACTCCTCCTTCATAAGAGAAGTTCAAACTTACTGTCTAGAAAAATGCAATCTCCAGTGTAGGAAAGCTGATTCTCTAAAGTATATTTCACTGCTAAGACTGAAAGGGAGAATTCAGAAATCTTTCTTAAAGTTCAGTTCCTATAGTAACCCTAATTTACACACCTTATTCAGCCTTTAGATTCCCCCAAATAACACCTTGCGTATTCAGTGGTTCATTCGCTTCTGAATCTTTGTACCATCAGGCTCCTCTGTCCATGAATTCTCCAGGCAAGAATACTGAAGTAGATTGCCATTTCTTCTCTAGTGGATCTTCCTGACCGAGGGATCGAACCCATGTCTCCAACATTGCAGACAGATTCTTTACCATCTGAGCCACCAGAGAAGCCTGAAGCCCATTCAGCCTTTCAGTTCAGTTCAGTCACTCAGTTGTGTCCGACTCTGCGACTCCATGAACCGCAGCACGCCAGGCCTCCCTGTCCATCACCAACTCCCGGAGTTTACCCAAACTCATGTCCATTGAGTCAGTGATGCCATCCAGCCATTTCATCCTCTGTCATCCCCTTCTCCTTCCACCCTCAATCTTTCCCAGCATCTTAGTTTCAAACTATTCTCCTTCCCTTCCTTCTAAAGGTTCCTCAAGCTTTGAATTTCACAAATCAAATAATTATTTTATAACATTTTAGTTTGGTTTTTTTATTTCCATTCATTTTTATTGATTCTAGACCCTAGTTCCCGCCATGGGCTTTCTCCTGCTTTAATTCTTGGCAATTTCAGGATACTTGTACTAATCTCTCCCACACTCTGGCCTCTCCATTGCTTGATCTCCTCTCCACAGTGGCTTTGTGTATCCACTTTTCTCAGACACTCTCATGGTCACACCCAAAACCTTGTCATTACCAATAACAATAAAACAAAATGGCAGCCTCTGCTCAAATCCTAACCAATAAGGACATAAATATAAGGACAATCAGCTGCCCTGTTCAACAACAGACAGGGCTATGTGTCCCGAGACACGGAGAATTCCGACTGGCCCAATCTACTCCCCCTGTTGAAACATAAAAGGTAGAGCCACGGAGTGTCTCCTGTTCTTGACAGAGAGTCAAAGAAAGATGTGTACTAAGACTTGTTCCATTTATACCTGTGCTACTCTAACATTAAACTAAAAGCCATAAATGTTCTAATACACTTTGTAAGCACTGAAGAAAAGAAAAAGAAGGGTGATGGAAGGAGTAGAAGACTCTGATGTTACTTCAATGCTAAAAACTACAAAAAGAAATACACACAAAAATAGCTCCAAGTTAAATCCACTCAAGGAAACGTGATTTGAATTTACCCTTTGAAAGCAACTTAAATGAGATTGACCAGGTTAGTGTGTTCAAATTAGGGCTGTGATTATCTAGGTTATTTAAATTCAATTTTTGAATGCAAGTTATTGTCCAAATGCAAGGGATTTCGTTTACTCTAGCAAAAGAACTCTATTTGCTAATTATAGGCTTAATGTTAAATTGGGTCCTATTTCTCTGTAGCAGTAAAGTAATCAGAGGAGAGTCCCATGCCTCTATTAAACATTTACATTAGAGCTGCCTAATTATGCAAGGATTTGTTTGGGTAGCACCGGCAGATGTTCTGAAAGGCTGTGGAAAACACAGTCACTGTTCCATAGGAGATGGGCACCCACTTATGAGCATCTTGACATCAGAGCAGGATAAGTGAGTGCATGAAATCAAGAAACAAAGCAGGTGCTTCTTAACGTAACTCATTTCAACAGTGTGTTTGAGCACCTGTAATGGCTGTCTGGGGAGGCCTTACAAATAGCTGTGAAAAGAAGAGAGGTGAAAAGCAAAGGAGAAAAGGAAAGATATAAGCATCTGAATGCAGAGTTCCAGAGAATAGCAAGAAGAGATAAGAAACCCTTCCTCAGCGATCAATGCAAAGAAATAGAGGAAAACAACAGAATGGGAAAGACTAGAGATCTCTTCAAGAAAATCAGAGATACCAAGGAAACATTTCATGCAAAGATGGGCTCGATAAAGGACAGAAGTGGTATGGACCTAACAGAAGCAGAAGATATTAAGAAGAGGTGGCAAGAATACACAGAAGAACTGTACGAAAAAGATCTTCATGACCCAGATAATCACAATGGTGTGATCACTCACCTAGAGCCAGGCATCGTGGAATGTGAAGTCAAGTGGGCCTTAGAAAGCATCACTACGAACAAAGCTAGTGGAGGTGATGGAATTCCAGTGGAGCTGTTTCAAATCCTCAGAGATGATGCTGTGAAAGTGCTGCACTCCGTATGCCAGCAAATTTGAAAAACTCAGCAGTGGCCACAGGACTGCAAAGGTCAGTTTTCATTCCAATCCCAAAGAAAGGCAATGCCAAAGAATGCTCAAACGACCGCACAATTGCACTCATCTCACATGCTAGTAAAGTAATGCTCAAAATTCTCCAAGCCAGGCTTCAGCAATACGTGAACGGTGAACTTCCTGATGTTCAAGCTGGTTTTAGAAAAGGCAGAGGAACCAGAGATCAAATTGCCAACATCCGCTGGATCATGGGAAAAGCAAGAGAGTTCCAGAAAAACATCTATTTCTGCTTTATTGACTATGCCAAAGCCTTTGACTGTGTGGATCACAAGAAACTGCGGAAAATTCTGAAAGAGATGGGAATACCAGACCACCTGACCTGCCTCTTGAGAAATTTATATGCAGGTCAGGAAGCAACAGTTAGAACTGGACATGGAACAACAGACTGGTTCCAAATAGGTAAAGGAGTATGTCAAGGCTATATATTGTCATCCTGCTTAGTTAACTTATATGCAGAGTACATCATGAGGAACGCTGGATGGAAGAAACAAAAGCTGGAATCAAGATTGCCGGGAGAAATATCAGTAACCTCAGATATGCAGATGACACCACCCTTATTGCAGAAAGTGAAGAGGAACTAAAAAGCCTCTTGATGAAAGTGAAAGAGGAGAGTGAAAAAGTTGGCCTAAAGTTCAACATTCAGAAAACGAAGATCATGGCATCCGGACCCATCACTTCGTGGGAAATAGATGGGGAAACAGTGGAAACAGTGTCAGACTTTATTTTTTGGGGCTCCAAAATCACTGCAGATGGTTTTTGCAGCCATGAAAGTAAAAGACGCTTACTCCTTGGAAGAAAAGTTATGACTAATCTAAATAGTATATTCAAAAGCAGAGATATTACTTTGCCGACTAAGGTCCGTCTAGTCAATGCTATGGTTTTTCCTGTGGTCATGTATGGATGTGAGAGTTGGACTGTGAAGAAGGCTGAGTGCCAAAGAATTGATGCTTTTGAACTGTGGTGTTGGAGAAGACTGTTGTTAGTCCCTTGGACTGCAAGGAGATCCAACCAGTCCATTCTGAAGGAGATCAACCCTGGGATTTCTTTGGAAGGAATGATGCTAAAGCTGAAGCTCCAGTACTTTGGCCACCTCATGGGAAGAGTTGACTCATTGGAAAAGACCCTGATGCTGGGAGGGATTGGGGGCAGGAGGAGAAGGGGACAATCGAGGAAGAGATGGCTGGATGGCATCACTGACTCAATGGACGTGAGTCTGAGTGAACTCCGGGAGTTGGTGATGGACAGGGAGGCCTGGCATGCTGCGATTCATGGGGTCGCAAAGAGTCAGACACGACTGAGCGACTGAACTGAACTGAACTGAACTGAATGAAGGTATTTATTCTTCATCTGCCCCAGAGAAATATTGCAAGAAATCACAAAAAGAAGCCCAGAAAACTTTAAGCATTCAGTGTTGTAGAAACAGAAAGCTGTTTAAATTACTATAATCAGAGTTTAATGTTGAAAAAAAGTCCACATAGACTACTTTTGTGGCAACTGACGACACATTTCCTAACTCTTTTTATCTTCGTGAAGACATGATATTTGTAATGCTATGGGATTTTACTGATAAAGCCCTGGTGGTTTGCACTGGAGTAGAGGGCACCAAATGGGTCACTGCCCTCAAGAGAGTGCAGCAGGCTCTATTTCCTTTATTCTTTTACATTTTTTGTGCATTTTATTTCTATTATTATTACATCAGCTCCACCTCAGATCATTAGGCATTGGATCTTGGAGGTTCGAAACCCCTGCCATTATGTTTATGCCTGCCTACTGCAGACTGGTAGCACTGATAGAAACAATGGGCTAATTAACCGAAATGCTGAACTGACTAGAAAACGACAAACTAGTGAAGTCAAGGTTCCTGGCAGAACCACGGATTCACCTGGGACGTTTTACATCATCATCCTGAATTGTGAAATAATGCTAGTTTATCCCACCATCCATTCCATTCCTTTGACAGGAAGGGAAGTGAGGAATAATTAAAAAAAAAAAAAAAAAGGTTTGTAAAAGATGCTTGCTGCTGCTAAGTCGCTTCAGTCATGTCCGACTCTGTGGGACCCCAGAGACGGCAGCTCTCCAGGCTCCCCCGTTCCTAGGATTCTCCAGGCAAGAACACTGGAGTGGGTTGCCATTTCCTTCTCCAATGCATGAAAGTGAAAAGTGAAAGTGAAGTCGCTCAGTCATGTCCGACTCTTAGTGAGCCCATGGACGGCAGCCTACCAGGCTCCTCCGCCCATGGGATTTAGTAAAAGATGCTTAGTATCTCCTCTATTTCACTTCATGATTCAGTGCCTGAAGGGTTAATCGTGGGTCAGACAAGCCGAAGAGGAAAAATCAGGACTGTCCGGGTGACATAGTTCATACGCAAAGAAATAAGCTCTGGGTCCAGGTTCACTCCATGCCTTCTCCTGTCCCCCTGCTTGAGGCCCCAGATTCCTCTATAACAAGCTCCTTTCTCAGGCTGGGGGTGTTCCCCAGGCTCTCTGAACACCCTCTGCTCAGAACATGCTTGTTCTCATCCATTTTCCTAAGAGATGCTCAAACCTAGTCTTCCCTGTCTGTCCAGTTCTCTCTCTGACAAACAGTTTGGATGATTTGCCTGAATTTCATTCGAAATTCTTCCCCATAAACCTACTCTTTGGGTGACCTCCTCCCCACAGTGAGGTTCCACATAGTACAGCTCACACAGGACTGACCTCCCCTAGATATGCACCCACTTTCCATTGAATCTGACCACATTCCTGATACAGTGTGGGGCAACCATATTCTCAGGAAAAGGGTTCAGATAACACTTATTGGTAGAAATATTTTAATGCGGGGCTTTTGGAGGCAAAAAGTTAGTCTTTAACAAATTGTCAGCTGGACTAACAGTGCACAGCATTGGTTTGAGCAGAAACCCCATTTTCTTCTCTAAGCACAGTTAGGGCTTTTCTATGATGTGCAGAATTCATTCTTTTAGCCTCTCAATCTGAAAATGCTCAGAGAGGACATCAAGGAAAATCCTTACTGTTGACTTTTGTTGTCTTTATCTTAATTTGTTACCCTATGATCAGCCTCTCTCACGTGCTTGGTTTTGTCACCATCTTTTGTTGTTCAGTTGCTCAGTTGTGTCTGACTCTGTGACCCCATGGACTGCAGCAGGCCAGGCTTCCCTGTCCTTCACCATCTCCCAGAGTTTGCTCAAACTCATGTCCATTGAGTCGGTGATGTCATCCAACCATCTCGTCCTCTGTTGTCCCCTTCTCCTCCTGCCTTCAATCTTTCCCAGTATCAGGGTTTTTTCCAATGAGTCAGCTTTTTGCACCAGGTGGCCAAAGCACTGAAGCTTAATAATGACAATAAAAATTGCCACTGGGTTCAGACCATTTACCAGCCATTAGAATAAGTTTGTCTTTTAATTGAATGCTTTTATTTTTACATGATTTATAATGGCATATTGTTTCCCTTTTAATCAATTAGTGTAGTTAGTTTAATAAATTATATAATTTTGTTGCTTCTTTCAATTTGAAAAATTAATACAACTTGCAAAAACAATGCAACTTACATGTTTCCACAAATACCCTTGGGCTCATTTAAGTAATCCTTTACATAGAATTTTTGTGACTACATTCACAAATGAGAATGACTTATAATGCTAATTTCTTGAATGTATATTTTTGTCATAAATGTTACATTAGTCTTATAAAAATTAGAGGCAGGTTTGTCTCTATTTCTGTTTTCTAGGACAAATATAGAAGCTGTAGTTTATTCTGTGTTCTTTGAATGGTTGATTAAAATTGTTTAAGTAGACTATCTAGGTGGTTAATTCTTTTGGAGAGAAGTTTTCATCTATCATTCTATTATTTTTAATGGTTATTGAATTATTCCAGTTTTCTATTTCTTACTGGCCAATTTTAGCAAGCAAAATATTCAGTTACAGTTATAAGAATTACTGCTCTATAAGTGGTGGGTTTCTCTCTTTTATTCTGAATTTTGCTTATTTATTAAAAATTTTTTTCTAGATAAATCTTACTAGAGTATTGTCTATATTAGTTGTCTTTTAAAAATAGATTGAGTTTTGTTAACGCTTTATTTTTTTGTCTATTTCACTGATTTTTCCTCATATGTTAATTATTGCCTTCTTATATAATTTTAAAAAATATTTGATTTTCAAACTTTTCTCATTTTTATAGATTTTCCAATTTTTGAGTTGAAGCCTCAGCCAATTTGCTTTCAACCATCCTTGTTTTCAGTTGCTTTTACATCTATAAATTTGTCTATATATATCAATTTACCTCCAAAATTATGATGTACAGTACTTTTATGATCTTTTAACTCTATTTCATAATTTGAGCCTTTGACCCATTGATTTTTGGACATAGGATAATGGGTTTTCAGTTATATGGTATTTTTTTATCCTTTTGATTTCTGATATTTTTATATTGTGGTAGCTATTGGAGGCATTAGGCAGGTGAGTCCTTGGTTTGCATGGACATCGAGGCTAGTGGTATTTGGAGGGCAGCCTACTCAGGTGTGCAGAAAGAGAAGAAAGGGAATGATGGCTAGAGACTGGCCATGGAAGGCAGCCAAGCAGACAGCACAGGTAGTACCAAGGGAACTCTGGTTCAGTTCAGATCTTCTGCTGGCCTGATCTTATTTTTTGATTTCAGAATGAAATTGTGCAGTTCAGGTTCCTGTGTCATTGGATCTTGGCAGAGGTGGTACCGGAGTTCCAGGGTTGGGTGCCAGAACCCTGAATTGCTAACTTGGGGCCTTCGGTTTCCTGGAAGGCGAGAGGCTTGCTGCTCAAGCATGAGCAGTTCACTCTGACCTGGGGCAGTCCTGCACCTGCAGAGCCTTTGGGCCTGGGCCAGAGCTTTTGCCCTGGCTGGGCCCCTGGGGAGAGGTGGTACCTCACTGTGACCTTGCCTAGGGTATCCTGGAGGCATCCATGAGGATTGAGATTTGTTTGGTAAGTGGCAAGTGCCAGACTCCTTAAGAAGGAGCCTGCGTTGAGAGGCTGGGGGCACTGGGGCATTCAGCTGTTTCTCATCCAGGATTCTCCTGCTGGTCTCTACAGAAATCTCAAGAGACCATGCGAGATCACGCTTCCTTGGCCTGGTTCCACCATCTTCTGAGTTGCCCCAGATACTCAGGGCTTCCCAACCCATCTCCTCCCTGCCCCTCCATCAGAACCCACACTTACTTCCCCTCCCTCACCAAAACCACCAAAGCGCATCCTGGGGGCTCCAGTTGCACCATTTGCCTTCCTGGAAAACCCCATACTCCACCCACGCAGACCAGGCCCCAGGCCCCAGCCTGCCTCTACCCACGGGTGGTTTGAGTAGATGTAGAGCGGCGTTTGGAGCCTGAGATGCTCAGCTTTGCAGGAAGAAGGGAAGGAGGATTGTGGGAGTCTGGTGACGGAAGGAGGTCAGAGCTGACAGCACCAGATATTTTCAGGTGAGCTCCCATTCAAGTCTTTACCTGCCTGACACAACTTATTCTCTGGTTTTCGAATGGAACTGTGCGTTCAGGTTGCTGTTGACTTTGGATCTTGGCAAAGGTGGGATTGCAGTTCCCGGGTTCCATAAGAAACCCGAGTTGCTATCCCAGGGCCGGGATTTTCTGGAAGACTTGCTGCCCAAGCATGCGCAGTTCACCCCTCACCCCCACTTTTGATCTTGGGCTGTCCTGTCCCTGCACAGACTTTGAGTGGGAAGCTTGGTCCCCAACACCTGGCTGGGCCACTGTGACTCTGAGTAGGAAATTCTGGTGGTGTCAGTGAGAACTGGGACCTCGGGGTTCACCAGAAAGGTACATTTGTAGAATTTATTAGCATTGATGAACCTACATAGATACATTCTTATCACCCAAGGTCTGTAGTTTACCATTGTGATTCACTCTTGGTGTTGTACATTCGATGGGTTTGGACAGAGATATAAGGTCCTGTATCCATCATCATAGTAACATCCAGAGTATTTTCACTTTCCTAAAATCCTGTGTTGTGCCTACTCATCCCTCCCACCACCAACCTCTGGAAACCACTGGTCTTTTCAGTGTTCAGTTTTGTCTTTTTCAGAAAGATCAGAGGGGTTTCCCCAGTGGCTCAAATGGTAAAGCATCTGCCTGCAATGCAGGAGACCCGGGTTCGATCCCTGGGTCAGAAAGATACCCTGGAGAAGGGAATGGCAACTCACTCCAGTATTCTTGCCTGGAGAATCCCATGGACAGAGGAGCCTGGTGGGCTACAGTTCATGGGGTTGCAAAGAGTCAGACATGACTGAGTGACTAACACTGAAAGGTCAGATGGTTGAATCATACAGCATGTAGGCTGTTCAGATTGACTTTTTCATTAAGTAATATGCATTTAATCTTTCCTCATGTGTCTTCATGGCTTGGTAGCTCATTTCTCTTTAGTGCTGAATAATATTCCATTGACTGGATATACCACAGTTTATTCACCTAGTGAAGAACATCTTGGTTGCTTCCTAGTTTTCTCTATAATGAATAAGGCTACTCAGATATTCATGAGCATGTTTCTGTGTGTACATAAGTTTTGGGTAAATTACCAAAGAGCATAATTGCCAGATGATATGGTAAAAGTATGTTTAGTATTTTAAGAAACAGTCTAACAGTCTTGCAAGTGAGTGTTTCCTTTTGCATTCCCACCAGCAGTGAATGAGAGTTCCTGTTGCTCTCCATCCTCACCAGGATTTGGTGGTGTTTGCGTTTCAGATTTTGGCCATCCTAATAAGTGTGCAATGGCATTTTGTTTTAATTTGCATTTTCCTGATGACAAATGATGTGAAGCTTCTTTTTACATGTTCGCTTGCCATCTCTATATCTTTACTGGTGAGGTGTCTTAAAGTCTTTGGTCCATTTTAAAATTGGATTGTTAGTTTTCTTATTGCTGAGTTTTAAGAGCTCTTTGTGGATTCTACTCACAGAGGATACTACTCACACAGAGGATTCTACTCACAGAGGATTCTACACAGAGGATTCCACTCACACAGAGGATTTCACAAAGAGAGGATTCCACTCACATAGAGGATTCTACTCACCGAGAGGATTCTACTCACACGGAGGATTCTACTCACACAGAGGATTCAACTCACAGAGAGGATTCCATTCACAAAGAGGACTCGACTCACACAGAAAATTCCACTCACACAGAGGATTCCACTCACACAGAGGATTCTACTCACAGAGGATTCTACTCATACAGAGGACTCTACTCACACAGAGGATTTCACTCCCACAGAGGATTCTACTCATATAGGATACTACTCTCACAGAGGATTCTACTCAAACAGAGGATTCCACTCACACAGAGGATTCTACTCACACAAAGGATTTCACTCACAGAGAGGATTCCACTCAAACAGAGGATTCTACTCACAGAGGATTCTACTCACAGAGAGGATTCCACTCGCACAGAGGATTCTACTGACAAGAGGATTCTACTCACACAGAGGATGCCACTCACACAGAGGATTCTACTCACAGAGAGGATTCTACTCAGAGAGGATTCCACTCACACAGAGGATTCTACTCACAGAGAGGATTCCACTCACAGAGAGGATTCCAC